>LPNX010958073.1:112849-171874 GCA_001517045.1 Pseudotsuga menziesii | reverse complement strand
GGCGAAGGAGGTGGAAGGCGGAGGCGGAGGGGGATGAGGGTGGAGGGGAAGGAGGGTGGAACAGGGGAGGCAGGTTCGCAGTGGGTGGGAGGATGGGAGGGAGGAGAAGGCACAGGTGGAGGAGGAGCTGCGTGGGGGAAGGGAGGGAAAGGAAAGTGGAGTGGGTGGGGGAACGAAGGAGGTGGAGGGGCACGGGGGGATAGAGGAGGGAGCGGTGACGGAGGAGGAGGTGCGAGCCTAATATAATATCTCGTGGAATATGGAACCCTATACAATCTCGATGGGAACTATGATTTAACTGCAAATGCGTTTTAGAGGACATTTGGTTGTCACCATCTTCTTGATACGTTGAATGCATAAAAAAAATACTTTTGAGCTGACTCAATCGATATCCATTAAACTTTGTTATGTTCTTGTGCCATCCTTCAATAAAATGTAAACAATGTAAAGTCTATTTTAAACATGAATAAAGGGAAATCCGTCCAATTATTTTAAAATATATGACTTGTTTTAATCATGACGGCGAAACATTTTAACCATGTCTAAACTACTTTAATAAAAGTCAACTTGAAACGTTGTAACATTTGTATGCTCATATGGTAAATTCTCATTCATTCATTACAAACTTAAATTTAAAGTCTGGATACATTGGATTCATAAAAATTACTTTAATAAAGTCAACTTGAAACGTTGTAACATTTGTATGCTCATATGGTAAATTCTCATTCATTCATTACACACTTAAATTTAAAGTTTGGATACATTGGATTCATAAAAATCATTGGGCCGGAGTCTCTTTTTAATACATAAGATCATTTTGAAGACCAATTAGTTTTTATGTGTGTCTCCTTTTTTGTGTGTTTGAATACACAAAGTAATAACCATGTTTCCCGAGTTACAAAGAAGTTCATATGGATCATTCCAAAAAGTTATTACAACTTATTTTTTACATAAATTTTATTTACTTTATGATAAATATAAATAGAAAACAACTTTGTAAATTTCAAATTTTCAAATGTTAAAATCGGTTTTCCTTTATATGATTTAATTATAATTTATGTTAAAAATTTAAAAAAAATAAAGAAAACTTTTATGAAATATGAGACGCATCAAACAAATTTTAATGACTAAAGTATATGCATCATATTCGAAGGATACACCAAACCATCAAGTATTCAAAACACTTTCTAAATAAACCAAATTTCAAGAAAAAAGGGACTCTGATTCTCCATCTCTAAGAAGAACAATCACTCGAACCTACGTGTTATTGAGACGAGTTTAATAGTCGGATGGATCTTCAATTATTTTCTTCTTCTAACAATATACTCATGTCTTTATCATCCATGAATTGTTTCTATATATTGTTTATAAATTGTACTCCTTGAATGGGGCAAATCAGGATTCTTACAAATACCTTAGTATTTTTCTTTAAGGTGAGCCAGTGTGATTAGGCTAATATTTAAAAAATAAAAGTGAATACTTATCAATCAATAATTTTGTTGTGATATTGTTATCTTTGCTCATGGTTGGCGTTTGGCGTTTAAAGAAAAATTAGTTTTGTTGTGATATTGTTATCTTTGTTCATTGTTGGCTTTTAAAGAGAAATAGGTTTTTTGGGGGGGTAAAACTTAAGTGAATTATTAATTTTTATATATAAAATTAAATTTTTAAAAAAGTTTATTTTAAGTGAATTTTTACCATAACAACATAAACATAACAATATATTCAGAACAACATAACAATATATTTATAAGCTTGTATATATTGAACAAACAAATATTAAGGGAGAGGAATGTATAAAAAACTTATGATATTATTTCTTAACAAAAAAAACTTACTATTTATTAATGTGTTCAATATTTTTCAATTATATAGTTTACACGAATGTAGTTTAGATATCTATATAACAACTTTAAATTTATTGACACATTTTAATTTATATAATTCTTTTACAAGTAGTTTAACAAATTGTCACACATCTCAAAAATCCATATATAAAAAAAAAGTTATTGGTGTAAAGAGGTTAGTAGGAGGAAGGGTGTTTTATATGTTTTGATTTTTTTTTAAATGTATTGTTGTAAAGGGGTTAAGGGGAAAGGGAGGTTTAAATTTATTTTCAAATTTTTTAATTGTAATGTTGGGAGGGCTAGGGGTTTAGGGGGGATATATGACATTCAAGTAGGTTAAAAAATAAAAAATAAATAAAAAAACAATCAAACTACGAATTCTAGGAATTAACATTTTAGATTTTTTTTAGTATGATATTTGTAATTGAAACTCTAAAGGAGATTTTGAATATTTATATGAATCATTCATTATTGTATGGTCTAATATATGATTTCATTATGAATCACATCATAATTTCTTAGATTTTATATTGTTAGAGTGGTAAAATTATTTATGAATCTTTGTGTTTGTTTAATGTGCAAGTTTCAAAAAAGATGTAATTTATCTTTTGGACAAAAAAATAGTTTTCCAATTTAGGGGTTGATTTTAAAGTTTTTGTAAACAACACTATGGGATGTTTAGTCCATGACTCTATTTTTATCCCCGAAAAAAAATCATGTATACTGGTATCAACACTTTTCTATTTGGGGGTGTTTTTGGTGTTTTTTTGGCAAAAATCATCGTTTTTATGCCTAGAGTTCTCGTTCTTAGTATAAAGTTCTCGTTTCATAGTATAAGTGGTTACTAGAATTCATAATAGTTTAAAAACTAACATATACTACTAACTCAACATAGTGATATGAAAAATAATTATGGTATTAAGATAGAAAATATAAATACTTAGTTTGATTAATTATATTGTTAACTAACTAATAGAATTAGTTACTATAAATCGAAAGGGTTTTTGGAAAATAATTATTCTTTTATTTAACAAAAAAAACAGACTCATTACTAAATTAATGTTTATGAGTAATCCTACTAAAACCCTAGATAACAATTCAGAAAAACATTAAGAACTTAATAAATTAACATTGCATATCTATGTAAGAACTGTGGTTTATCTTTCTGCAAAAGAGAACTATAGGGTCGAACCCTAGTTTAATAATACACTTGTTCTAATAAAAACAACCAAGTCATAATCTAGTGGTTGGATTTTATGTACAAGCATAAGCAAATAAACTGTTACAAATTAGTCACGGTCTTATTTAAATAAGTGTATGCACAAATACAAGCTTAAGTATTTATATTATATACAGATAATAGTATTACATAAATAAAATCATTTATAAATTAACAATTCTTTAAACAAAATGAAGGAATCTTAAAGTAAGAACCAGAGTTTAATTCATTAAACCCTAACCTGAAAATCCTTGAGTACTGGAATGGTTTAAAATTATATTAACGGTAATCTCATCTATTTATTAACAATACAGAAAATATCTTTTTACAAGTTAAATAGGGTTAAAACCCTAGCTCATAATTCTGAGCTGAAATTACTCAATTTTCTTTAAAATATACAAAACCATTACAGTAGTAACCCAAGATAAGCAGTAAACTTAGTTCTTTTTATATAACCATTAAAATAACAATTTAAATTCATTTACACAAAGATAAAATACAAAAACATAAAGGAGAACGAACTTAACTTACAGACAGATTGTCTTAAGATATTTACATTATAATAACGAGCCCGAAGGCTGAATGTAAGTAGAAATATTAACAAAGTACAAAAACTTAGCTAAGAGCCGAGTATCCACATCACACTTCGAAGTATGAACAAGCATAAACTTCATATTACAAAACTGTAAGTTCAACCTTATTACAAGAGGAGAGCTTCACAAATTACAGCTTAAACCTGAAGTCACCTTGCGAAAAGCAAGGGTTTTAACCAAAACAAAAACTATAAAAACAAAGGATAGCAACCCAATACTGGGTGCAACACGGCCAAGCCTTTTTCCAACTGCAAGAGTTTGTACAAGCAGGGGAAACCATATTTGAAACCGGAGCTTACCATGAACGATTCGTGGAGCCATTTATACAGCACGACAGTCAACCTTGGAGACGAGCCAACCTGCATTATAAAGAACCAAAGTTATTTTAAAAATCAAAAACCCTTATGTGGAATAAAACCATAAAAAGCAATATCTCTTAATTTTATTTTACTCACCTTAACTAGAAGTGAAAATGATGGAGCCCCAGACAAACAGTAACACCACAACCAATGCTAAAAGGAGCCAAACCCTCATGCTCGCTGAGGATGGAGACGACGGGACTCTAGTGTTTTTTCACAACTATCAGCAGAGGTGGGGGTATGCCTGAGAAAAGGTTGCGAAGAAGTCAATTAGCGTGGAGTCGAAATTTTATCAACATACAAGCAGAGAAGCTAAAACCCTACGATGAAGGAGCTTTGCATTCACACAATAAGCTCAAGCTTTCACCAATGACAAACCACGACAGAGGAGCAGCAAAAAGTAGTTTCAAGCAGACTTAAAGCCGTATACAAGGAAGATAGTAAACTCTGAGCGAAGTAAATAAATCACAGAGGAGGTGAGCATTAGAATCTAGCTCAAGGGAGTAAGCCACGATAAAATCCAACGTTGGAGCCTCTGTAGTTATCTGCAACTCATGACCACCATGGGAGCTTGCAGAGCAGCCCATAGGGCCAACGCAAATGTCGAAGATCAAATGAGCCAAAGGTTAGGGTTGACAACTTTATATGCAACCAATGCATGCCAAGAAATCTCCATGTGGCCGCATCAATAAAATCATGCAGTGGATCAACTTTCCATAGTCACCTGCATTTCATAACAATCATTTAATCACCCAATGATTTCATCAAATAACGTATGATCTCTATAGTTTTGCATGGGATTCACATATCATGATAATAGTTTAAACGTTTGGTACATATCTTGTCATTGGCGTGGGTTTGCAACGTTATCATAACGTTGACTTAATACATAACATAATCCTTAGCCTCGTAACCCAAAGAAATACATTATATAATTTATCAATAACCAATGTTATGATCGCTAGTAAAAGCTAGTGAGGATTATGTTTCCTTTTACATAGTAATGTATACTAATGAGTACCGTGGGGAGACATTACAAAATTATATTAACATTATCCTTAGTTATATGCATAGTGTAAATGGGAGTATTAACCCCTTTTGATTTAGTTACAAACCATCAAAGCTTATAGTAATATTTATCATTGTGAAAGAGGGTGTAATAACTAAGTTGTTACCTATAGTAATTTAGGATAATTTATAAAACCATTGACTTATAAACAGTCAAGTTAATGGTATAAGAATAACTATATTTCAGTTCCAGTTATTTTCATGGTGATGTAAATAATTACACAGCTTTCAACTTGTGTAATTTGCATAGTGTATTTTGGGTTAGGATCGTAAGTATTATGCAAATGTAACACTAATAAAATATTTTATGTCAATAAGAAAATAGTTTATGCACATTTTAAACCTTAGAAACTAGCAAATTTTTGCTAGCAAACTATGTAATGGCAAAGTGAAATGTAAGAACATTTTTCCTATGAACTCTTTTACTTAATACAGATCTATGAGATCTTATCTTAGAAGTTGTGGCAGTTTCTCATTACTTGAAATATAGTTTTACAATCTTACCAAATTACTAAGGTTAACATAAGATGAAAATATTGGCTCGATAAGAAAAACACAAACCCTGGAAGTTGTTCTTAGTTAGAACCTAATACAAGAAATATAATAAAGAATTTCTAGGGTATGCATTTTTTAAAATAAAGAATATCAAGCAGATAAATAAACTGTTCAAAACCAAAGGAAGTATTACTGTCGCTACATACTCTACAGGAAGAAATGCAATCATCTGAACTTCATTTACAATAGCAACAGAAGAAAACAACCTGTGTTACCTTACGAAAGTAGGTTGGATTACAGCAGCTTATAATCTAAGCTTATTAATTGTAAATAGAAATATTGCAGGATGCTTTATGAATTTAAAGATGATACTCGGTCATTTATACCTGTAAACCTATAAGAACAAATAATCCATCTGTGTTAGTATAAATGCTAAGTAAGCCCCAGAATTCAAAGTCAGATTCCGCCTACTGTCATAAATAGAACTCATCAGTAAACCAAATATAGAATTAATGCACAAGATAAACTTAAGATTTTGTTAATAAGAAAACTGTTGAGTTAACATAATTGAGTTTATGCAAATTAATCTATTAACTGTTTATTTTTTGTTAACCGTTAACTGTTAATAAACTGTAGTCTCAGCATTTTATGTTATTTCAAAATTTTAAATTTTTGTGAAAATTTGGGGTTTTGACATTTTCCATCCATGATGAGGAAGGACTAAACTCTACAACTGAATCAATATTAGCCTAATAAGCCACCATAGTTGTAGGCAATGGCATGTCCGTCTCGGTAGGTATAGAAATTTCCCTCAAAGTGCTCGGAGAAGGAAGAGTCCAAGGATCCTCCATATGTGAAGTGTGGAAAGGAATTGATCTCAACGATGTTGAAGCCTTAGCAAGACTAGAACCGATCATAAGAACGGGAATGGCACAACTAAAATTTCCCATTAGCAAAGGATACTTTCCCACCCCAATATTCTCAATTGCAGACTGAGAATGATCGATAACTGGGATAGAATCTCTCGATAATTATTTCAAACTATAATTATCAAAGGATATTTGATCATCCATCATAAATTTCCCATCCAAAGGAAAACAAACAACCCAGAAGAGTGATGACGTGACCGCTTGCATCTTGTAAATCCATTTCCTACCCAATAAAATATTATAGTCAAGAGGCGCATCAACCACCTTGACCTCAATCGCAATGGTATTCCCTCCCAATTGGACCTCAAGGGAAGGAAGAATGTCATGCAACCAAAATTATCTTCTATCAAATGCAGTTAACATGTTTTCCGACTTAGACAACACAGGAGAACCCAACCCCTTCCAACATGACAAATACATCATAGAAGCCACAACTCCCTCATCCATCACTGTGTGCTTGATGGTGTTGTTAAGACACTCTGCATCCACCAAAAGGGACACATAGTAAGGAAAGTGAGGATGGACTCCATGAGTTTCAAATTTGATCACAAAAGGAGAGATTCCATCAACCACCCCAAGAGCAGACAACAAGGATTTCCTTTGTGGAGGACAATTCTGAAGAACTTCTAATGCAGACATCGTACAAGAGTCTGGCCCAAATCCTCAATGATAGAATAGTTCTAGGAAGCTCGGGCATTAGGATTATACCCCAAATGCTTCAAGACTCCCTTAGGAATGCAAAGTAGAGCTTCATTCTTATAACTAGGTTTTTCAATACGCAAAGGGCTCTCAAGTGGAGCGGGTTCTTTTCCTATGTCGGGTTGTGACATACCATAATATTTAAAATGAGTCACAAAATTCATAGCATTCACCATGTTAATGCAACCATGGCCACTAGCATTGTCCGAAGGTTTTGGAGTCCCATTCAAAGCACCACCAGGATCCACGGTCCTCGAGTTCATATTTTGATTTTGTGGTAAAGGATTTGTCAGCATAGCTGGGCCCTGTACAATGAACTTCGAGGCATATTCCATCTGAGGGCACAAGTGAGTGAGGTGATCATCCCCACACAACTTACAAGGAAATTTGACCTTACACTTAGGTTTCTTGTCCCCCCCATCATTGTTGTTGTTCTTTTCCTTATTATCATTTTTATTCTTATTCCCACCCTTTTGATTATTTTTACCTTTCTTTTTATTCCGTCCAGGTTGCTGGTTACCTTTTTGGTTCGACTATTGCGCTAAAAGTATATACGTCATTTGGGTAAGATGAGACAAAGTCATAGCTTGTCTCGAAGTAGGCTAGTTAATAGACAAACTACTCATTTGGTTTGTAACCAAGCTTACAGGTTTAGCACTCGTGTAGCCAACAATGCCATCAACATGTGGCTCAGGTTTAAGCTTAGGGTTGAAACTGGATCTAGGTGTGTTTGGTATGATCTCATACAAGAGCCCAGATTGAGCATAAATCAAATCCAATTATTGATCTCTAAAGATAGCTTGCTCCTCGTTTTGCACTCTGGATGTGGAAAAACCCTTCTCTATGTAAGGCAATAAAGACTTTAGGAACCATTCCAAAAGGAACTTTGGTGGTATAAATGCCTTAATCAATCTCTTCTGTCTACGCCACTCTTGAATGTGATCAAATATATTCGTGGCTTTGTTCTGTCGAAATGTCGACAAGATTTTTGTACCGGTGTTGTAACACATGGGTAGCTGAAAGTGATTGAGGAAGGTCATAACTAGGTCGTTGAACGATGTATAAGTCCCCTAAGGAAACTCTATGTACCACTTCGCCGCAGGCCCTGTAAGGGTGCATTGAAATAGTATTAAAAGAAATGAATTGTGATTCAAGGAGTTCTAAGAGCACCAAAGGTGGAACGTCCTGACATGATCACCAGGGTCTTCACCACTCCTTCCCTCAAACTTTGTAATGTCTAAAGGAAGCTTGGAGGGAATTACTGGTCATTCTAGGTCATGAGAAATTGGATCATTTATCAATATCGATAAGTCAGGTGGGTTTGGCGTTGCAAGGAAAGGGTTTCTAGGTTTAGGAATTTGGTTCCAAGCTCCCTGATAAGTTTGGTTTACATAGGGTTGATTATTATAGACACCATGGCCTTGGCTAGTGGGATAGTAACCTCCTCCCATTTGACCCATGTAGGGTTGCATATTGTATTTTAGAGTACCTTGAGGCTAGGGTGTTACGAAGCCATAGTTAGGAGACTGATAAGCAGGTTGATACCAGGACCCATAAGGTGTATAAGTTTTTCCATAAGATGTTTCATAGGATGTTCCATACCTGTCAATAAGATTGTCTGTAAGGTGTCCTATAAGACTGTCCATAAGACTTCCCATAAGATTGTCCATAAGATGGTCCATACCCAGCTGACACATGAGGAGGCACATATCCTTGTGATACTACGGTGTGACTAGACATGGGATGAACATGGCTAATGGTAGAACTCTGCCTCGAAGGACCACTAGAGTTAAGAAGAGGATGTGTCGTCAAAAAATAATTTGAAGGAACCGGTTTTGAATACAATTGAATATGGGAAGGGATGTAACTCATGCCCCCAATATTCACATGTCTAGGATCAGACCCCTGAACTGGAATGGAAGTGCTAGGCCTAGGATGCATGTGTGAGGAAGCCTCCACAGCAGGGAAGGAAGGTGTAATATGACTAGTTCTACCAAACCTCTTCGCGTGGAAAGGAATGGAAGTGCCCCCAGGTACAACACTAGGGTCAACACCCGATCCAACATGGGGTGCTAGACTGGTCTCGAGAAGTTCTAGCATGCCATACCTTATTGTTCTAGTTCTAGTGGGTGTATGGTGAGTCTCACAGTTCGGACTACGTGACCAATACTGGTGATTTACATTCATGTAGCCCAGAAATTGTGAAGGATCATCAGGAGATGTCCCAGCTATAGAATGGTCAGCTCCCAATAGAGTCCCATATGTGCTTGAAGGTTCATCCTCCCATACAGGACGAGGAAGATGAGGGATATTTGGGATCTTAGGCTCATGTTCTTGAGCGGGCGGGACTAACACATACTATTTACAAACAAGAAGCAAAGCGGTTATACTTAGCCACAAAGAGAGAAGCGACCCCTTGTCTCTCCTTCCTTCTTGACTAAAAGGAATCATCAAAGAGAGAGTTAGTCTACCTGGACTGTCTGGTTCTCTCTCTTAAAGGAGGAGGAGATGTAGAAGGTAGAAGTCCTGCTAAACAACGAGAACGGTGGAGTGTCACACCTGAATCTACAATGACTCAACAAAAATAAAAGACGTAATCTAACTATGAAACCCTAAGCAAGGTAGCGTACATAAATCACACTCCTAAAAAATCTACAGCCAAAAACAAGCAAACCTATTAGAATAATCAACCCATAGTTAGCTACCTTAGACATTAATTAATCCAGTTTTGTCTTATTTGCCTAGTTTCCATATTCCACTCTATGCAAGTTATCCTCCACATGTCCAAGATGGTCAAACTTGCTAAAAATAAGTCATGTAGTCATTAGGAAACCTATTGGAATCAATTCTTCTTTATTCCTGAACCTTCCTAGTGCATATCTATTTTTTCTGCTTTATTTCCTGCTTTTACTAAGTTTTATGGAAAAAGGGAAAGTATGACTAGGTGAAGTTGACTTGTTTTTTTCCCTCATCATCCTCCACTCTTTTCTCCTAATAAAAGCATGTATGAGTTTTCCTTCCATCACCTATTATCTTTCCTAAGTGATTTTTTCAATTCGTGAGCTCCTAGGCATATTTGGAAACTGCTTTATGCACCTATGGGGGATTTGACTAGATTTAGTAAGACTGCTTTTAACTAATTCGAATGGCATCCCAATGAATTTGAATATCTCATGTAATTATTTATTGCAATAGCTTATGACTTCACAAGGTTGGCTATTGTACACTTATTCAATACAGATTAGTGTTCTGCTCCATATTCAGTCTCCTTTGTGTGTAATTTTCATGTTTGATTAGCAATTTTTGTGAGTGAAATTGTTATAACACCTGGATTAAATTTCCACATGGTATCAAAGCCTTTGTATATCAATTTCTCTCCTTCCATATTGCTATTTCAGGTTCGACATCTTGACTGGGAGCATTCTGCTGACTGAAGGGACAATTTCTGAGCTATGGATCAATCTCAGAAGATCATCTTGACTCCATTTAATTTATTTGAATGGAAAGCAGAGATGGAGATATTGTTGAGAGTGAAAGGCCTCTACAGGGTTACTATGGCAACTGAAGCAGAGCCAAATGTAGCTGTAGAGAAAATTAAATGGCACAGCATGAGGGATGAGGCCTATGGTCTCCTGTGTCTGAGCATATCCAGAGACCTCATTTTCCATCTTGATGGATTGACATCACCAAATGAAGTATGGGAGAAGATTGTTGATATTTTTGGTAAAACAGATGAGATGAGAGGACATCAAATCAAGAATGAATTGATCTCCTTGAGTCCCTGCAACTCTATTTTTCCAAGTTTAAAGCCCTTGTTTTGCAGCTAAAACAGTGTGGAATCAAAAAGAAGGAGGAGCAACTAGTTTTGGCCATACTCTCGAAGCTTGGCCTTGACTATTCAGTGTTTTTTTCAACCTTCCATTCCACCAAGTTGACAGCTTGAGCCTGGAAGATGCCTAAACTTGCAGAGTTCATGGAATCCCTCACACAAGAACAAGATAAACTAGTGATGATGGGCACCATCAAACCTTCCAAAGACCAAGCTCTGGTTGCTGTAGATTCAAGGGTAGATTCAAAGGAAAGAAGAAATCTAAGAAGCCACCTGAGCAAAAGAGAGACAAGCACAAGTTTCCAAAGGATCCCCAAGGCTCGAAGAAGAACTTCCAGAAGAAGAAGAACAAAGGAGAAATGAGCAAATGTGCATACTGCAGTAAGGGAAATCATCCTGAAATATCCTACATGAAGAAGAAAATTGACATGCTGACCCAACTTCTAGAGAAGAATAACATCTCCCTTCTTGATAGCTCAAAGAAGAGGGAAGGAGGATCAAATTCAGAAGACAGAGAGAGAGTTCATGCATTGGTTGCTGGCACATCAAGCCCACCTAGTTTCATCATAGATTCTGGAGCTTCAAGACATATGGTTTCAACCAAGGAGGCATTCACCTCTCTTGACATGTCGAAAGGTCCACCAATAGTACTAGGAGATGACTCTCTCACTGAAAGTTTGGGTAAAGGGAGGATTGATCTTGACCATGGTAAGTTCAGCAATGTATTGTATGTTCCAGGTTTTTCCTCTAACCTCTTTTCAGTGTATCAGATGACCCACATAGGGTCTCCAAAGAAGGTCATATTCTCCCCTGATGAAGTTGAGATCAAAGAGATCTCAGCTGGTAAAGTCATTGCAAAAGGAGTTGCAAATCACACTTCGAAGGTATACATGTTTTCACATTTTCTACCCTGCTCAAACCCCTATGCTCTTCTGATTCATGCTAATGAGGTAAGCAAGATTTGGCATGAAATATTTGGCCATATTAACTATAAGTATCTTTCTAATCTTAGTGAAAAATAAATGGTCATAGGGTTACCAAAGATTAAGTTTTCCAAACAAGTCTGTCAAGGTTGTATCTTAGGAAAACACCTAGAGCATAAATTTGAGAAAGCTAGTCAAGAGAGAACCTTTGCACCTCTTGAGTTGATCCACAGTGATGTTTCTGGCCCATTTCCTCATATTTCAATGAGTCAGGACAAATATGCATTGAAATTCATAGATGAATTTTCCAGGTACTGTTGGGTTTACTTCCTGAAACACAAGTCTGAAGTTTTTGTCCTCTTCAAAGTCTTTAAGGCTTTGGTTGAAAACCAGTCTGGGAGGAAACTCAAGATCCTCAGATCTAACAATGGTGGTGAGTATGTCAAGTCTGATTTCATTAAATATTGTGAAGATGCAGGTATTCAGATGCAGCATTCAATCCCTTACACACCACAGCAAAATGGTGTTGCTGAGAGAAAGAACAGATCACTGAAAGAGATGGCAACCTGTATGTTGGAGGCTAAGACTTTGCCACCAAAGTTTTGGGCCGAAGATATAAATTGTGCATCCTATATCCAGAATAGGGTGCCTCATCAATATCTTCATGGTATGACTCCTTTCTAAGCATGGAGTGGGCACAAGCCAGATCTGACCCATTTCAGGATTTTTGGCTCAAGGGCTTGGGCTAGAATTCCAACAATAAAGAGGAAGGCTTTGCAGCCCCAAAGCTAAGAGTGTCTATTTGTTGGGTACTCTAAATATTCAAAAGGGTACAATTTGATCAATTTTATCACAAACAAATCCTTCATTGATAGGAGTGTTCAGTTCCAAGAAGAGCCTTTAGCAGCAGTTGAAGTTGGAGAGTCTTCTTCACCACCAGAACCACTGAATGTAAGTGAAGAGATAAATTATTTTGCTGATTCTGATATGTCTGATAATGATGATTTAATTGCAGATCCTAATAGTCCTACAAGACCAAAATGGGCAGAAAATACCATTCATGCAGCTGGGGAACTAGCTGGAAATCCTAGTGATTCTAGGAGGACTAGATCTCAGTTTGAGAGTGCCCTGTGTATGAAAGACCCTTTGTTTGCAGAGAAATGATATCTGATGGTTGAATCATACCCATAGACATATGAATATGCAGCAAATGATCCAAGATGGAAACATCCATGAAAGAAGAATTTCGCTCACTCCAGAAGAACAACACTTGGGAGCTGGTTGATCTTCCCACAGGGAGGAAGCTAGTTCAATGTATGTGGGTTTTCAAAAATAATTTTTCTGCTGATGGTTCACCTTTTAAATATAAGGCAATATTGGTAGCCAAGGGATAATCACAAAAACATGGTATAGACTACAATGATACCTTTGCACCAGTGGCAAAGATGGACTCCATCAGGCTAGCCTTAGCCATTGCAACTTCGAAGCAATGAGAGGTACATCACATGGATGTGAAGTGTGCTTTCCTGAATGGAGATCTTACTGAATATATTTACATGCAGCAGCCTCAATGCTTTGTTACTAATCCATCTCTTATGTGTAGGTTAAAGAAATCATTGTATGGGCTTAAGCAAGCCCCCAGGGCTTGGTATGCCAAGATTGATGGCTTTCTGCTATCATTGAGTTTTGTTTGATGCAATTCTGATCCTAATGTTTATTTGAAGTTGATTCATGGTTATTTGATTATTATTGTCTTGTATGTGGATGACCTTCTAATTACAGCAAGCTCAAAGAATGAAATTGCCTCCTTGAAGGATGCAATTAACCATGCATTTTCTATGACTGATTTGGGGTTATTGAGCCAATTCTTGGTTCTCAAGATTGCTCAAACCAAACATGGAATAAAATTACATCAGTACAAGTATGATTTGTATTTGCTGAACAAGTTCAACATGAAATATTGCAAGCCAAGCAAGACTCCCTTCCTTTCAGGAGTTAAGCTTGAAGAAGCAGGTTCTTCTCCTATGGTAAATAATACACTGTATAGGAAAATGATTGGGTGTTTGCTGTACCTTACACATACTCGACCTGATATTTCTTATGCAGTAAGTGTGGCTTCAAGATACATGGATCATCCTCATGAGATCCATTGGAGATTAGCCAAAAGGATCCTTAACTTTGTTCAGGGAACAAAGACTCATGGGATCTTCTACAAAGCTAAATATGATCTTGATTTGATTGGGTTTACTGACAGTGATTGGGAAGGTGACAACACAGATCGAAAGTAAACATCAGGATATGTGTTCATGCTTGCTAAAGGACCAATCATCTAGTCAAGCAAGAAACATAGTACCATTGCACTCTCATCTACATAAGCAGAGTACAGAGGAGTTGTAAATGCAGTAACTCAATGTTTATGGTTGCAGGGATCACTTGGTGAGTGTGGCTTCGAATCAGAATACTCAACTGCTATCTATTGTGATAACCAGAGTACCATTCTAATATGCAATGATCCAGTTCAGAGATAGAGAACCAAACACATTAAGATCCATATGCACTACATCAGACAGCTTGTGCATGATGGCACCATTCACCTACTCTTCTGTGCATCTTCAGAACAAGTAGCAGACATATTCACCAAAGTTTTTTGTGAGAATACATTCAGCAATCTCAAATCACTGCTGGGGATTGCTGATCATGCTGTTAAGCATGATTGATGACAAGATTTTCAAATTTTGTTTTACTGTCCATGTTTAAGGGAGGATTTTTCCCACTGGGTTTTTGCATCTTTCCTTGTTTAAATGGACATGTAGTATGTAAAGGGTGACTAAGCCTTGTCGCTAGGCCCTATAGTTTTCTGATATTTTACTCATAAGTCAGGATTAAGGGGGGGTGTTAGAATAATCAACCCATAGTTAGCTACCTTAGACATTAATTAATCCATTTTTGTCTTATTTGCCTAGTTTCCATATTCCACTCTATGCAAGTTGTCCTTCACATGTCCAAGATGGTAAAACTTGCTAAAACTAAGTCATGGAGTGCTTGGGAAACCTCTTGGAATCAATTTTTCTTTATTCCTGAACCTCCCTAGCACATATCTACTTTTTCTGCTTTATTGCCTGCTTTTACTGAGTTTTATGGCAAAAGGGAAAGTATGACTAGGTGAAGTTGACTTGTTTTTTTCCCTCATCATCCTACACTCTTTTATCCTAATAAAAGCATGTATGATTTATCCTTCCATCACCTATTATCTTTCCTAATTGATTTTTCCAATTCGTGAACTCCTAGGTGGATTTGGAAACTGCTTTATGCACCTATGGGGGATTTGACTAGATTTAGTAAGCCTGATTTTAACTAATTCGAATGGAATCCCAATGCATTCAAATATCTCATGTAATTATTTATTGCAGTAGCCTATGACTTCACAAGGTTGGCTATTGTACACTTATTCAATACAGATTAGTGTTCTGCTCCATATTCAGTCTCCTTTGTGTGTAATTTGCATGTTTGATTAGCAATTTTTGTGAGTGCAATTGTTCTAACACCTGGGTTCAATTTCCACAAAACCAAGGGGAGAATATGTGACCTCATTAATGAAATAGTTATTCCTTGTCTAGGAGAGGCTTGATACTCCCATACACTATAAGCAAGGGTTCGTAACCAATTATAGTGTCCCTCAGATTCAACGCATAAAGAAACTATTTTGTCCAACCCCTAACTGGACAGGACACCTACAGAATAACCTATGTAAGTACCCCCTGTGATACCTAGGTAAGGAAACTAAGGTCACCCCAATATAATTAATGCTCAGGCGGATAGTCGTAGGTGGGATCAACCATATGGGCATGGTAGCAAAGCCCAAAACCTGAAATCACAACTGGTACCCCAAGGGTGTACCAATAAATGCCTCAAAGGCCCCCATATATGAATACAATCCTAGAAATATCTCTAGCACTCACAAAAGTGATAAAGGGCTATCTCAATCACAATTTCTCACGCTACCTCATGCTTGAATCTTGTGTAAGAGGAACTTCCTGAGAAACACGAATTATACCAAGTATTTCTCACTCTCTCCTGGAAATACACCTAATTGTTTGTGTTTAGTAGTCTGGAGAATTGACTCACAATGAACTATTCCAAGACTCTAAAACCTGATCTTGTTGGTGAACCCTATAAAAGAAAAATGTGTAGTTCATTTTATTGAAGCACTAATTTTAATGGTTGTAATTACTCAAAAGGAAACGGCCATGAAACTAATGATATGAAGACTCATCAGTGAAATAAAATTGCACACCTAACAAACCATCCCAACTGTAAATCTTTGTCGAATGAAAAATAGGGTATGCCACTACATGAGATGCAAGTTTCTTCCTTCAAATGAGATTGCAATGATTCCTAAATGAACACCTAACTATAATTCATTAAGAAAAACCTAATGCAAGTACCATGCAAATGCAAGAATGCAAGGATGCATAATGATGAAAAAGCAAAATATTTTTGTATTTTTTAAAATAAATGAGATATAAAAAGCACTAACAGACTCTACAACTCTCGGACCGTGCAACCACTCATAAACATCAGCTAAGAAAGGAACCAAGAAAAAATATACCTAATGCACTAATCCCAAAACAAAAAAGAAGAAATGAATGGCAAGAACGAAACCTAATTAAAAACAAATAAAAAAGGGATCTCTGATCAGAAACAAAGGCTATATATAGACACCAACAGTACCTAAGAAGACTCAGCAATCATCAAAACTCACCCAACAACACTCAATCCTCCATAAAAAGCTCAAAATCAAAGCATACATGGCTGTATGTAGTAAACATGCATACATACGTGGGATTTCAAGAGAAAACCATGTGTATATGCGACTATAATGCAAATACTCACGTGCAGGAAGAAAAAAGGAAGAAAAATAGGGAAAATAGATAAGCCAGGACCAAATTACTCTTGTAGGACACTACTGGGAAAACATACCTCTAGACCCGACATAGAAACAGATAAATAAAGAGAAATTCAAACCCATTGAATACCCAATCCCCAAAGAAAAACAACTAGGAACCTCCCCAATGGAGTCACTAATTCTGCTACAGAGAGAAACTTCCTATGGCTTGGAGGTACCACAACAAATAGTATGACACCAGAAATCAATATTTCCCAATATGCAAGAATAGTAAGAAAATATAACACTAAGGGATATCGAATCGTACCTTATTCCAAGCGGTTGAAGTAGATCCCCATTGAGCTTTTCCAATGCAATTGCAATTACAATTTTCTCTCAACAACAACAAACAAAAAAGCATGATATAGATATTCTAGCATACATAGTCAACCATGTATAAGAAATTAAATACATCCATGGATTCAATATTAATATTTAAAATGCACATGAATTGGATAGGAAAAGATATTTCTATTAATAAATCAGAGATACAATAGTGGCAAACTCTGTCGGTACTTCTATGAACCAGAGAAATTGAGTCCTCTACCTAGGCCTCCACCACTTCAATCCTCCATCTCTTGATAGCAAGTTCACAAAGAAAAGGAAATCTTGGGAAGAACACTATGTGATCCAAGGGACAAAGGGATGCAAACTCAAGTATAAGCAAAGCTAAGGAAACAATGGACTATAGTTTACTTGCTCTCCAATTTCTCCTCCTTCAATGTATCCAAGGGGTTCCTTATATAGAACTCCAAAGAGGTAATGGAGGGTCGAATCCAAGCATTCTCAAGGAATATGGAAGGCCAAGAGTCAATTTATTCGAACTCATATGAGGAAAACTCCAAAATTATTTGGACTTAGGCACACATTCAGATGTACGTGGGTTTGAGATCAAAATTCATGTGTGCATGCGAGTATAGCTTTAAAAGTCGTGTATAGGAATAAACAGGTGTTTTTTAGGGATGATATTGTAACATCAAAGTATATTATAAGTCTATGGGGTCTAAGGAGTCTACAGATCAAGGAGAGGGAAGGCCATAAATGTGTGATCTACCTAATGTGGTAAAATAAGCTATAACAATATTCTCAAAATATGGAAATGAATATCTGAAACACCTTAAGCAGACCTTCATAAAATGTCGAAAGTTTGGTTTGTCTTTGAATCCAAATAAATATTTCATTGCTATGAAAGAGGGAAAGTTACTGGGTGGGTCATATTGTGTCCAAATATGGAGTGCAAACATATCCAAACAAGGTAGCTTCCATCAACCTAATTAACTTTCCTAGAAACAAGAAAGAAGTCCAATCTTTTATTAGCAAAATTAATTTTCTCAGGAGATTTATTCCAAACTTTGTTGAAATAATGAAGTAGATCATTGATATGCTAAAGACATATGCTAAGATAAAATGGACCACTGAAGCTAAAACTTCGTTTAAGCAAATAAAAAATGCTTTGGGTCAAGCTCATGTTCTAATAAGTTCATATTATAATAAATATTTTTTAATTTTTTCTTTTGCATCTAAAGTTACCATTGTAGTTGTCCTTTTGTAGGAAAATGATGTTGATTAGGAACAACCTATTACATTCTTTAACAGAGCAATGCAAGATATTGAACTAACGTACAGTACTATGGAGAAACAATCCTATGCATTGGTAAAAGCACCCAAATCTTTCAAAGATTATATTTTGCATTCAAAGGTTATCGCCTATATTCCTGGTAGCACAATCAAAGACATCCTCTATCAAGCAGATAATGAAGGAAGAAGAGGAAAATTGATATAAAAAATATAAGAGTACAACTTAGAGATAAAACCAACTAAGATGATGAAAGGAAAATGTATAGCCAAATTGTTGGTTGAGTCTAATTATAATGCGTTAAAAATAAACCAGATAGATCTATTGACAAATGATTTAGATGGGGGTAATTTTCATAATCTCCCACTCAATATTTATGCTAAGTTTGTTCAATCTAAGTGTCATAAAGAGATTGTTTATTTTATTCAAATTCTATCATTTCCTCCTCACCCTGACAAAGAAAAAAGTGAGATCTCTCAAAATCATGTGAAATATTTCATTCTTGATACCTAATTTGGAAAGATCCTTTAGGGGTTCTTTGTGATGTCCCTTTCTAGATGACCTTCCAAGATGTGGCTCACTATCCTATCCAATTCATGTAGGCTATAGTCGAAAAAAAAATTAATTAATTATTTATGTCACCTAGGCTAAAAGAACTTTATAAAGTGACATTAGTAGTTAATTTATTTAAAGTGACTTTATAAAAGTCACTTTATGTAATAAAGTGAACCAGAAGTAAAAGAAAGCCATAAAGGACTCACTTTGAAATTAAAATGTGAATGGGGTCACTTTCTAATAAAAAGTCACTTTTTAATATTTTAATGAAAGAAAAGGTCAAGAGAATTTGAAAGGTCACAAGGGGGGGAATTGAAATTATAAAAACGGATATGAGAGTTCATTCTCTCATTCTTATCTATTTTGAAATTTGTGAAAAAGAGATCTCGATCAAAAATTCTCTTGGATGAAAACCTAGGAAGAGGAGAGTGGTTTCGGCAATGAGACAATAAGATGTAGGAATCTATTGAGGAGGAATCATCTTAGATTTCTCATGTGATAATCGACACCATTAAATATTTCAAGCTTACTTTCAGATATGAGCAATAGAAATGGGTTCAAAAGAGGGCGCACTTGTTCATAGTGTTTATTGCTTCCTGAGGAAGCGCACTCATGGAGGCCATAATTTATTGAGAAGCATGCACGGGTTTACTCTCTCAACATCTGAAGGACGGCACACACCTGGTAGAACATATTACCTCTAATCTTGGGCGCACTAAGTTAATATTTAGAGTGTGGAGAGCACACTCTTGGAGAGAATAATACCCAACATTTCTCATTTGTTGATGCACAAGAGAAAGCGTGTATTAGGGACTGTAGAGGATGAATATCTAAAGAATTTCTTTGTGGGGAGACATTATTTGTTCTATATTATATTCATCAAATTGGTGGTTATATGTTTAAACCACTGTGGGAAGTATGTTATTGCCAAAGCATGATTACTGTATGAAGCTTCATGTGTATGATGTGCCAAGGTTTTACAAGGGATAAATAAGTATATTTCATGTCATCCAAGATAAAAGGGTCTCACTATCTTCTCTATTTTTCACAAATCAACCTCTTGTAGAATGCTCTATTTTTTGGTTCATATTTTTTGTAGAAGCACTTTTGTTTTGGATTCCACTCATCTCATAGCAGCGAAAGATTTGCATTATTATCTATACAAGAACAAATGAGGAGGGAGTATTAGCCTTGGGTATGAATAGCAGTTGTTGGAGGATAGTATTTCCATTTTTTGGAGTACCAAAATCATTTATGGAAAGGATTTTAACTTTTCCAGACATGTATTTCATTTAAGTTAAAATAACATATCTGAATATTTCTTCTTGTTTTTGAATTATTGCGTGTATTTTTACTATCGTTCACCATTATTTATATGTGTAAAATTATGGGAGATAATTACCAAATTCATTTTTGGAAAGGATTTTAACTTTTCCAGACATGTATTTCATTTAAGTTAAAATAACATATCTGAATATTTCTTCTTGTTTTTGAATTAGTGCGTGTATTTTTACTATCGTTCACCATTATTTATGTGTAAAATTATGGGAGATAATTACCAAATCCACATATGATGAATACCATATTTGGATATGAAAAAAATCAACACCGTAGTTAGAAATTAGTCACACATAATTGAGCAATCAATGACAATCTACAATAGTACATACCTTATCTATTTGACGAAAATATTCAATCAAAGTACACTCAAAAACCTTCAATAAATTTCAAAATAAAGTGTGGTCAAAATAGTGGAATAACCTCAAGTTTTTTTGGGGGGGCAAGACTTCGAGCTCAATACAAGAGCTATCTATATTTTGGGCCAAAGTATTAACTCTAGATATTACAGTGGCATTAGATCCTTAGGTCTTTCCAGTCTATGGTTTCATGAAAAATTTATGAATCCGGAAGATACTGAACACCCCACTGTACAAGAGGAGAAGACCAGATGAACCTAAATGCATCTTTTTATTAGAGCACAGAGAAGGACAAGTTGAATTAGAGGAAGAACAATTTTTGGAAGAATAAGAGTAGCTGGAGTTTGTGAGAGAAGAAATGGGTGACAAGAATGATCCACTTGGGGGAAATGAACATGGGTTGTTTGGAGACAATGGGAGTGACCCAAACAGGGATTTTCCTCGTAATGGTAGTACCATGAACATTTTGAATGACTTGGATAGAGTACAATAGCAATTGGTGAACCTTATGACTCAACTCCTCATGAATAACATGGAGAACCGAAACGATGAGAACAATCATGGCCCAAGGGGTACAGATGAATGATACAAGAATCATGTTGACAGAAGTAAAAGGGGTACCAACAAGAGAAATGGAAATCATGTCGAAGGAAGAAACACCAAAATTTCAACTCATCCAATTGTCCAAGCATCCAGTGCAATGATACCTCGACCCCTTTTTCCCTAGTTCACATATGAGTACCCAAGTGAACAACGAGGCAACTAGTTCCAGGTGACAGCTTTATGGACTACTTGAAGGAGTAACGGGACTTGGTTGATGATTTCCATGTATCCATGACTTTCTAGGAGTTATACAACGTCAAGTACAGGAACTAACCATGGTACTTTAATAGAGTGAATCCAAATTATGATCTCTAGTGGAAAGTTGGGAAAATAACACTTCCTTGCTTCGGTGGCTCCAACAAGAGCACAACATGGGAATGGGTCCATAATCTAGACACTTACTTTCAGCTAAATCCCATGAAGGAAGTGGAGGCCATCAAATATTCCACCTTCCATCTAGAATGGGAAGCACATGAATGGTTTTGTCATGACATAGTTACAATGGGACATGCCATCATCACACCATATATGGATTTTACACAGAGGTTGATGGACAAGTTCAATAGGAAATATCTGAAACTACACTTCAGGGAGATAGCACAGATCAAAAAAACTGGTATGGTATTGTTGGGGCCTGGAAATTTGCAGGCGACAACAGTAAGAGATTCTCCCTAATCAACGTTCCCAACTAGCCCGTTGACTGTTTGGTATAGGGAATCCATCCGGTTTTATGGTACGGCTACCGTAGGTCAAAGTAACAACAAGGGTTTACCGGTTGCGGCCCGGTCCACCGGAATTTGTATTTTTGACTTAAGAATGATATGCAAGAATCTAACTAAACATGCAGGGTGGTGAAGGGTGCGGGGAGCAGTCACAATGTGATGCGCAGGTTCTTACCTATCGTCTTAGGCTCACCGGCACCAGAATCACACATGCATCTATGCACTGACCTAGCTATCTGTCTACCTATTTATCTCTATCTACCTATCCCCGGGGAGTCAAATTATATTTAATAAATATGAGCAATGCAGATGTGCACACATCATAAAAGCAATTACAGATAGCTGACATTTACTTTTACAGGCATGAACAATTAAAGATATTTCCACAACTAGCTAACCAATTGCTTCATAATAAGCATGCATTACTCATGGTGGTTATTTCATAAAATAAATTAGAAATCATTTAAACAAGACATAGGTCATAAGTTAGAACGATCTCACGATTCATGGATACAATGCTGAAAAACAAAGTAGTTCATCTTTCGACTATCCATGGCAAAACATTTGAAATCCCACCGATCTTCTTTCAACAGGCAAACTGTAATTTTTTATTGCAAAAGGAAATAGTTCTTCTTACAACAACCTTCCAGTCTTACTGGGGAAAAAATCCCCTTTTGCTTCTACGCTTCCTACTTTTATACAAAAAGTCAAAATGGTTGGGCTGCCCAAAGTGACCTTTGGGCTTCCCAACCTTTTGCTTTCCCAATGCTTCATTTCTCAAAACTTTTACAAAAATATTAAATTAATAAAAGTTGACCGGTCCTCTATGAGGAGGATCCTTCTTGGTTTTCAAATAATTTTTTCCATGCTGCTGCTTCAGCAGCGAGGCCTTCAAAAACGCATGGCTCTAGGAACTGGATGTTAATTTCAAACTTGTCAACCTGGTTCTTGATGGCCTCAATCCTTGCTGGGCTCAACCGAAGCTATTCTTCTAGAACCTGTATGCTAACGGCTGCGTGACCCACTTCGTTCTTTAGTACTATGGCATCAATGGATTGAATCTGCTGCGTCCTGGCCCCTGCATCTTGATGCCCTTTCTGCAATATGTCCACAAAGGTTTCATGATCCGGGAACTCTTCAAACCTAAGCTCAGCCTCTGTCTGGCAGTGGTTATATGCATTAAGGAACCTTTTAAAATATTCGGAGCATGCTACCTGTGTCCTTCGGACAGCCTTCTTAAAGTCTTCAGCAGTGCTGATGGCGAACTCTACTAGGCTGTGATCTCTCCTGAGGGTTTGATGATCTTTGGCTGGTAGTTCTCCTGGAATCTCGGCATCATCTTCTGGTCTTGCCAATATGGTGTTCAAGACCTCAAGAACATCTTGGGACCTGTCAATGAAATAGGAGGAAGTTTCTATGATCTCCTCTAACCTGCCGTCCATCTGAAGAACCTTGCATCTTTCTTCTTCCAAAGCAGTCTACAGCTGCAGCATTTTAGCCTTTTGCACTAGGATATATTCTTTAAACCGCTGCAGATCGACTTGCTGTTCCTTTGTTGTCTCCAGTTCAGCAGTCAGAGATGTCATCTACTCTTTCAGTCCTTGGGTGTATGCAGTATTGGATTCATAGATAATATACTGTTGCGCCTCTAGGTCTTCCACTTTTGCCCTCAACTGTTCCTTTTCATTCTTCAGATCTTGAACTTCCTGTTGTGCATTTTCTAGAGCCTCTTGTGCTGTTTCCTTGGCTTGCGCCTCTACCTGGAGGGCATGGATTTCACCCTTTGTGGATTCCATTTCCCTTAGCACGTGTTCATACTTCCTCTTAAGTCTGCTACTCTCTCCTCTTTCCTGTCTCAGTGTGTCTTTTAGCTGAGCAGTGGTCTTCTTAGCTGATTCTAATTCAATCATCACCTTCTTTATATTATCAGTGGAGGCATCAATCACTGTAGCCCCATCTCTTATCGTGAGCATAGGATCTTTGTCTGTCCCTAACATGACTGTTGTCTATGTGACCATCTTCTCTAATAGATCTTTTGCCTCCACCTTCTTTTTCGTCCTCCTCATTATTCTTTTAGTGGTCCTGTCATAGTATACAGTACTGAAATCGGGGACTTCTTCCCCCTTCTTCTGGACGAAAGGCACTATTTGGAGCATAGGGGTTACAGGAGTGCTAGCAGTAGGTACTTGAAGGATTTGCACCTCAGGGTTTTCCTCTTCCTGACTCTGCCCTATTGGTGTTTCAGAGGCTGACTGTTGTGTTAACTTTATCTTTTCAGCCTCCTGCCCTTGGAGCTCTTCATTTAGTTTTCTCCGTGCTTCTTCGGCTGCTTGCCTGGCTGCCTCTTCTGTTTCTCTGGCTGCTTCTTTTGCTAGTTCAGCTGCTTCCTGGGCAGCTTTCCTTTTCTCTTCTTCTCCCTTCTGCATCCACTCTGCAGCCTCATTTTCCAGCCTCTGAGCTTTCTCCCTTATCCTTTCGGCTGCTTCTTCAACTCTGGCTTGTTCAGCTTTGGCCTGCTCTGCCCCTTTTCCACCTTTGGTGGGGTTCTTTGGTTTGAATCTTCTGCTAAGTGCCGTCATGTTTGGAGCTCTCCAAAAAACAGATTCATCCTTATCATAATGATGGGTATATTCAAAGAACACTTTATGCTTCTTGCAGTGCTCAGCCACTTTACCAAGAGTGTCATTGCGCCGGAAAGGCATCTCCCCAAAATGGAACTTCCCTAGTTCTTCTATGAATTCGGCAACCTGTTTCACATTGGCGAATCTGTAGCTACCTAATTTGAAAGGTAGAGGGGGATATGCAGCCTTCTTATGCTGGAATAGGAAATGACCAACTCCGTCAATGAACACTTGTCTAACCGCCTCTTTATGGATTATATAATCCGTTGCATACTTTGGCAGCCGATAAGGTGTCTTCGAGCCTCCATACATTCTAAGATACATACCATTGTCTGTCAAGAAATAATCTCCATACTCCACTATTACCTGCATAGCATCTTTCGACATGCAGTCACATTCCTTTCGGAAGATAAGCTTGTATAGTGGCATAATGAAATGCTCACATACTTCTCTGTAATAACTGTGGTACTGATGAGCCCACAGTGGTTTGTAAGCTGCATATACAGGCATTCTTTCCCTTTCCCAGGCACACTTGAGGTCGGGGAAAGGCTGGTTGCATAGTATGCAGTCTATCAAAAAGGAACTCATATAGAATTCAGATTTCTTCCAGGCTTCTCCTCCTCCCAAGGCTGCAGCTACGCAAGAAGAGAGACTACTTGATACGAGGTTGGCCCAGTTGAAGATGGTTCCTTGGGTCGCCACATGGAACATAATGGGGACCCATTCAAATTTGAAGAGTCTGCCACTGGCTCTACCGAAGATCCTGTTTAGCATCAGAGCTACAAATCTGTAAGGAGCTCTTAAGCTCGCTGTATCATAATCCTCGGTTTCTCTGTGTCGATAGAGCTTTCCTGGAAAGAGAATTCTCTTCAGGGTTTCCACCAAATCCATCCTGAGGTTATCCAACCAATCATTTGACAGGAAGATCTGAGGCTCTAGCAGGTGGTAAGCCAGTGCCACATATCCTGGGCTAAATGCAGCATAGCCCTGACCTTCAACATTTCCTATAAGCATTGTGTTGTTGTTTGTGTGGGGCAGAATCCATCTCATAACATCAGAGCATGGGAACAGCTCTGGTCTGGTAGCCACCTTCATGATGGCGGATTTCTCTATGTTGGCATAAATGGGCTCCTCTTCAAGACCCATGTTTGGGACTTCCCTGCGGGAAATCAATCTTTATATCTCATCCCATTTATACTCAGGTTCAACACCCGAGACACATTGGGTGTCCTCATATATATATTCTGTCTGTGTGACGACCTCTATTGCTGATTGTTCTTCGACCATAGGGGCCTTCTTTTTCTGCCTTTTAGACATTGTAAGTTCTTCCTGCCATGTATAACATTATGACATTAGGCAATTCGAATTTGCGAACATTGTGCAGCAGTTTATTCTTTCTCTAGTGTATCATGACTTGTAATGAAATTAAGACATAAGCCCTTCAGGCTGAAGAATTGAGCTAGTATGCAATACTGTGCAATGTGCTATTATCCTATGTCTAGTATGATAATAATCTGTGCAACAAACACATGCATTGCACAGCTCTATAATGCCTTGAGACTAGGGTGCAATATTTCATGACTTGATTTATGTGAAGCATACACGGTTCTGAACAATCTACCACTGTTGCATAATATCAAGCTTATCAACTATGTTTGAGACAGCATTAAATCTACACCATAGCAATACATTGAAGCAAAATATGCACATCATATGCAGAGTGCCATTTAAAGTGAAAGCAGGCCTAGAAACCGATGCATGTATGCACAACCCAAGCATGCCCTGATTATCAGAACTACTAGCATAAACAGACTCAGTCCTGGGCAATAAAATGAGCAATGTCCTTCTGCTGTATAATACTTAAAACTTGATCAATCATCATTGGGTTGTCATTTAAATCTACATTATTTCATAGTACGCCACTTCTCTCATGAAAATAACTTGCAATGCAAATGTATGGAGCTTAAAAGTAAAGGGCCAATGTATCTTTCACAAAATCAAACATTTCAACGACCAAGTTTTATCAAGGATAAAAATGGCAATAGTTCATGCTGCTCGTGGAAAGGTAATTACATCAGTGTGGCTATACACTGCGGGCATCAACATTCTTTTTCTGTATACGAGGCTTTCATCCAACCAAGCTATCTTCAAAATGCAATACTATAGCAGCACAGCCCTCAAACCGCCTAGGGTTTCAGAGAAACAAGACCGACAGACGGCGCGGAATGGAGCGGGCGAGAAAATTGGGGTTCGACAACCAGGTAAACGGAAAGGAAAAAAAAAACATCAATGGAGGAAAACTCGACTGCAAACTTCTTTGAGGTCTCATCATTACAAAGGAAAAACCATGTGCAGGCAGCATAACGGCCGCCTGCACCGTGCCTTCATCCACTGTGTGCGGGGCGAACCAAAACGACTGAGGTCAAAAGATACTACGCGGGCTCTATAAAAGAAAAACGACTCCCCCCCCCTCTAACCGCAAACTTCTATCTCAACCGGCACTTTTCAAACTGTAGGCGCAAAATGCAAGGGGAAACGACTATGGAAACCCTAGCCGCGGGTGAAAACTCCGAGTGTGAGCGAAAAAGGGATTACGGGGACATAATCCTAGCAATACCCCGACCGCAACAAAAATCACCCAATCAAAACCTTGAAAAGCACGAGGTAGGGTGGTAAAGATCCTACCTGTCAGTGATGCGCAGCTGAGGAGGCGACAACAGTTGAGCTTCCAACCAACACCTGGACGCGGGTACAAGCATGGATCTCCACAAGGTTCACAGGGTCGACAGCGCGGAGATGATAACGACAGCTCGGGCGTAAAACAACAATAAAAAATCCAAACCCCTACCCCCGTATATACAAAAGAGTCGCACGTGTGATGGGTAGTATCAGGCGGGGAACGAAAGTGAAATGGGCGGCGAGAATCCCAAACCTTCCACAATGGCGGATAGTTCCCAGCATCAATTCACCCGCAACGGCGAATAGAGCGTGTAAACAAAAGATTTGGCGTCGGCGGGGACCTATATCGGAAGCCAAGAGCCCGGACTCCTCCGCAACGGCGGGCATGCATAATATGCGTAACTCACAGCGGCCACCCGGAGACTCTACATCGGAAAACCGACACTCAGACCCGCCCACAACGGCGGAGGGAACAGAAGGCAAAGAGCTCCGATACATACGGATTGGCGAGAAAACGAAACCTTAGAACCCTTAAATGGTCTGCAACGCCGGAGACCGAACGATAACCCGCTCGCAACGGAGGCCAAAGAGACACTCATCCTCTTCTGACTCAGAACAAAATTCCACCCGCAACAGCGAAGAATCGTCAACCACCCACAACGGTGCAATACAAAGCAGGAAACCTCCGCAACGGCAGGAAGAACAAAAAACTTAACTCCCGATTCACAACGGTTTCGAAAGATATGCAAAAACAACGATGAGCTCGATCAAGGATGGGATTCTTTCAAGCATTAAAGGAGTAAAACAGATCGATTAATATCAATTCAAAGTGCTGTAAAACATTCCAAAAATCCAATAGACCAAAAGTCACCAGACTGAAAACAGGAAGAAAACCAACTTATTCAAAGTAAAGGAGGGTCCTAAAATTTTTAGAATTTTGGGAAATTGTTGCAAGTGCAACAAATGGCGACTACCTGGTGAACCCCAAATCTCTGAATTAACTCTCTCTCCTGGCTTAAAACTATCTGAATAAAACCAAAATCTTCTAGATGTCTGTATTCCTAAGCAAGGCAACTTATGCATTAAATTACTTAGAAGAAGCCCATCTTTTCGGGAGAAGGTAACATCAGCAGTATTTCAGGTTTGAATAACTCTTTTGAGGCCAAATGGATGAGATTTATTTTCCCTACCCTTGGGCAGCTATAGCTTAGACACCACAGGACTGTGACAGAGGGCAACAGTATTATCCTTTTGCTCCTCATTCCCATGCCAATTTGCACTTTTGTGCTTTCTAGAACTTTAGTTCTTTTGATATGAGTATTCATGTAGGCCTTTCTTACTGAATTTTAATTCAAGATCCTCTATCCCATAGTGTCCTTTTGTGTGAATGATATATTTCATACTTCAATTCATGGACGGAGAGGATCTTGTGGCCATTTGGTACTTAATGCTTTGAGATTAATAGCTTTTTCGAGTTTCGCTTTGAGATGTCTTGCTTCTTTTAGGAGTTTTGACTCTTAATATCTTTCAGCCTTTTCTTGTACTTTATGGCATGGGATCATTTATATATGATAAACTGTTCCACTCTGCTTCCTTTCCATGGGTCTTTTGCTGTCACTCCCTTGGGTATTTAAGATGTGAAATAGATGGAGCCTCGAAATAGTACTTCAGACCCTTTCCACTTCTGAGTTATTTACAGGGATTAAGTAAGACTTCAAATGAATGCTCTGCCAGTTAGGAATACGGTTACTAGAAGACATTCTATACTTTTAAGCACAGTCTTTCAGTCAAGATTTTAGTTAATAAAGAACCCTGATGTTTCCATTGCAACCAAAAATTTTCCTCTTTATTCAAAATCAAAAGGAAAACTAGCGAAGCTATAAAGAAAACAGCAGCGAAGCAAGTAATCTAAAGAAAGAAAAAATCAAAGCACTAAAATAAGAATAACAACATAAGCAACAAAGCAATTTATTTATGCACAAAAGAAAACAAAAACTTGCCCATTCCTGAAAAATTATAAAATTAAAAGAACTGAGGAATGAGCTGGATTTAGACATGGATTGCCTAACCATGGTCCAACTATGCTGTTATTGAAATGGAACCCATATCTAAGATCCTGCAGTCATTTCTTTCAACCTGAGGGAGTTGAAGGAGCTCAGGCTGAGTGCCCATCATAGGACTGGCCCTTTTTGAGGTATGATGCTCTAGCTTAAGCTCAGTGAGATAGTTTCCCAGGATAGAATCAGCAGACTCATTGCATTCTCCTAACTTAGTGACAGTATACTTCATATATGGTTCTCTCGGAATTTTTATATGACTTGGGGTACCCTTGAGAGGAAACCACAGATGAGACCAATCTGAAGCGAAATATCCTTTCAGCCTGGCAGCCCAATCTCGGTTGAGAATGAGCCCATATCCTCTTGGTATATCAGCCACCGTAATGTCAATAAATTGGCATATTTTGTTGTTTGCAGCCAAACGAATGAGGACATTCTTCATTTCACCCACCACCTTGACTCCTCTGCGATCTAATTGCGTTACTTCACGAGGTGTAGACTCTAGTTGTCCATTAATCGTTTTACAAATCTCAAGGGGCATCACATTTACTGCTGCCCCAGAGTGTACTAAGCAATTATGCACATTGTAATTCAGCATCTCTAGAGTCAAAAGGAAAGGAGGGGTGTCAAGGTTTTCTTTCCAACCTGGTTCTTGGTCCTCTTTTCCTAGTTGGTTTTGAATAGGTATGTCCTTTGTTAGCTCTTGAGTTTCATCATAGTTTTCCCCACCGACCCCTATCTTTTCCTCTACAGGATCAACAGTCTTAGTGGTTGAGGGCATTGTTCTGATGCGCTTTGCCCTCGTCCAGTTTCTTAACATTCTCCTGCAAACTATTGACCTTAGAAAGCATTGTATTGTCTTGGCTTGTGACAACTTTGTCCTTTCTAGTTATGGGTGTGCATTCAGATTTAGGAGTGTCATCTTCAATGTTAAATAGTGAAATACCATTCCATGAGAACATAGTATCATCCTCTGGTTTGCTTATGATCTGTTTCTCCTTTTCTTCCTCACCACTGTCCATGATCAATTTAGGATCCAAAAACTTGTTCATCACCAATGTCATTGAATGTAACCATTGAGGACACTTCTTCTCAGAATGAGGTTGTTGATGAAAAGTACAGAAATTATCCCCTCCTATTTTTGTTATGTTTATTGATTCCAAATTAGGAGATGGGACTTGCCATTGGTTGTTATCTTCCTTTTTTGGATAGTGTGGCTTATTGGTTTTCTGAATGTCCCTCTCCTTTTCCAGATCTACAATTCGGTTGGACATTTTCTGAAGCAATTTCATCATCTCATGATAATCATGTGGTTGATATTCTCTAGATTTAAACAGCAGTGAGCTTCTTCTTACAGTGGTCTTCTTTTCACATGAATTAGGGTAATCCTCTATACTCTCACTTTCAGTCTCTACCCTCTCAGCCTCTTGATAAGTCTCTACCAGTGTAGGCTTGACTTTCATCTTGGCAAACATGGCCAGCTCAGGTCCTAAGGCTGAGGTATAATACTCAATCAAGACTTTATCTGAAGGTCTGTCCACAGCAGAAAAAAAAATTTAAGTACAGTGAAAATTTTTGAGTGAAACTATGTACCTTTTCATTCCTCTCTTTTCTTAACAACCCAAGCCCTTTCATCAATAAGGCATGTGTCTTCTGAGTTGTGTATTTACTTCTGAAAATTATTTCAAATGTGTCCCAGCTAGGAATGGAATTTGCGGGTAAATCAAAGTACCAAGATGTTGCTGCTCCTTTCAGAGTGTGTGGAAAAAGTCTACAAACCACATCTTCATACTCCCCAGCCCTTAGCCCTTCTAATGCTAGGTAGAAGCTTTGAAGGTGATCATCTACAGTGATATTTTCCACAGGGTCAAACTTGGGAAAGAGCTTGTCAAAGGCTTGAGGAAGGTTATGCAAAGGAGGAGTTAGGTTCAGAGGTGACCTAGCTCTCCATGCCGGCACAGGATTGGGTTGGTTACCAGCCATAAGCAAGGTAAACGAATGAGCCACTAGGAAAAACAATCATTCAAGGATAGCACCGGAAAATACAAACACCTGGGTTAGGTTGAAAGATTCAAACATCTACTAGTAGGATAGTCTCGGGAAACTACGCTCCACGTCCATCCTTTACTGGCGGCCCTCCTTCTAGCGCCAAAACTGTTGGGGCCTGGAAATTCGCGGGAGACAACAGTAAGGGGTTCTCCCCAATCAACGTTCCCAACTAGCCCGTTGACTATTTGGTATAGGGAATCCGTCCGGTTTTACGGTCCGACTACCGTAGGTCAAAGTAACAACAAGGGTTTACCGGTTACAGCCCGGTCCACCGGAATTTGTATTTTTGACTTAAGAATGATATGCAAGAATCTAACTAAACATGCAGGGTGGTGAAGGGTGCGGGGAGCAGTCACAATGTGATGCGCAGGTTCTTACCTATCGTCTTAGGCTCACCGGCACCAGAATCACACATGCATCTATGCACTGACCTAGCTATCTGTCTACCTATTTATCTCTATCTACCTATCCCCGGGGAGCCAAATTATATTTAATAAATATGAGCAATGCGGATGTGCACACATGATAAAAGCAATTACAAATAGCTGACATTTAATTTTACAAGCATGAACAATGAAATATATTTCCACAACTAGCTAACCAATTGCTTCATAATAAGCATGCATTACTCCGGGTGGTTATTTCATAAAATAAATCAGAAATCATTTAAACAAGACATAGGTCATAAGTTAGAACAATCTCATGATTCACGGATACAATGTTGAAAAACAAAGTAGTTCATCTTTCGACTATCCATGGAAAAACATTTGAAATCCCACCGATCTTCTTTCAACAGGAAAACTGTAATTTTTTATTGCAAAAGGAAATAGTTCTTCTTACAACAACCTTCCAGTATTACTGGGGGAAAAAGCCCCTTTTGCTTCTACGCTTCCTACTTTTATACAAAAAGTCAAAAATGGTTGGGCTGCCCAAAGTGACCTTTGGGCTTCCCAACCTTTTGCTTTCCCAACGCTTCATTTCTCAAAACTTTTACAAAAATATTACATTAATAAAAGTTGACCGGTCCTCTATGAGGAGGATCCTGCTTGGTTTTCAAAGAATTTTTTCCATGCTGCTGCTTCAGTAGCGAGGCCTTCAAAAGCGCAAGGCTCTAGGAACTGGATGTTAATTTCAAACTTGTCAACCTAGTTCCTGATGGCCTCGATCCTTGCTGGGCTCAACTGAAGCTGGTCTTCTAGAACCTGTATGCTAACGGCTGCATGACCCACTTCGTTCTTCAGTACTATGGCATCAATGGATTGAATCTACTGCGTCCTGGCCTCTGCATCTTGATGCCCTTTCTGCAATATGTCCACAAAGGTTTCATGATCAGGGAACTCTTCAAACATAAGCTCAGCCTCTGTCTGGCAGCGGTTATATGCATTAAGGAACCTTTTAAAATATTCGAAGCATGCTACCTGTGTCCTTCGGACAGCCTTCTTAAAGTCTTCAGCAGTGCTGATGGCGAACTCTACTAGGCTGTGATCTCTCCTGAGGGTTTGATGATCTTTGGCTGGTAGTTCTCCTGGAATCTCGGCATCATCTTCTGGTCTTTCCAATCTAGCGTTCAAGACCTCAAGAACATCTTGGGACCTATCCACGAAATAGGAGGAAGTTTCTATGATCTCCTCTAACCTGCTGTCCATCTGAAGAACCTTGCATCTTTCTTCTTCCAAAGCAGTCTGCAGCTGCAGCATTTTAGCCTTTTGCGCTAGGATATATTCTTTAAATGGCTACAGATCGACTTACTGTTCCTTTGTTGTCTCTAGTTCAGCAGTCAGCGATGCCATCTGCTCTTTCAGTCCTTGGGTGTATGCAGTATTGGATTCATAGATAATATACTGCTGCGCCTCTAGGTCTTCCACTTTTTCCCTCAACTGTTCCTTTTCATTCTTCAGATCTTGAACTTCCTATTGCGCATTTTCTAGAGCCTCTTGTGTTGTTTCCTTGGCTTGTGCCTCTACTTGGAGGGCATGGATTTCACCCTTTGTGGACTCCATTTCCCTTAGCACGTGTTCATACTTCCTCTTAAGTCTGCTACTCTCTCCTCTTTCCTGTCTCAGTGTGTCTTTTAGCTGAGAAGTGGTCTTCTTAGCTGATTCTAATTCAATCATCACCTTCTTTATATTATCAGTGGAGGCATCAATCAGTGCAGCCCCGGATCTTATTGTGAGCATAGGATCTTTGTCTGTCCCTAACATGACTGTTGTATCTGTGACCATCTTCCCTGATAGATCTTTTGCCTCCACCTTCTTTTCCGTCCTCCTCATTATTCTTTTAGTGGTCCTGTCATAGTATACAGTACTGAAATCAGGGACTTCTTCCCCCTTCTTCTGGACGAAAGGCACTATTTGGAGCATAGGGGTTACAGGAGTACTAGCAGTAGGTACTTGAAGGATTTGCACCTCAGGGTTTTCCTCTTCCTGACTCTACCCTGTTGGTGCTTCAGAGGCTGACTGTTGTGTTAACTTTATCTTTTCAGCCTCCTGCCCTTGGAGCTCTTCATTTAGTTTTCTCCGTGCTTCTTTGGCTGCTTGCCTGGCTACCTCTTCTGTTTCTCTGGCTGCTTCTTTTGCTAGTTCAGCTGCTTCCTAGGTAGCTTTCCTTTTCTCTTCTTCTCCCTTCTACAGCCTCATTTTCCAGCCTCTGAGCTTCCTCCCTTATCCTTTCGGCTACTTCTTCAACTCTGGCTTGTTCAGCTTTGGCCTACTCTCCCCCTTTTCCACCTTTGGTGGGGTTCTTTGGTTTGAATCTTCTGCTGAGTGCCGTCATGTTTGGAGCTCTCTGAAAAACAGATTCATCCTTATCATAATGATGGGTATATTCAAAGAACACTTTATGCTTCTTGCAGTGCTTAGCCACTTTACCAAGAGTGTCATTGCGCCGGAAAGGCATCTCCCCAAAATGGCACCTCCCTTGTTCTTCTATGAATTCGGCAACCTGTTTCACATTGGCGAATCTGTAGCTACCTAATTTGAAAGGTAGAGGGGGATATGCAGCCTTCTTATGTTGGAATAGGAAATGACCAACTCCATCAATGAACACTTGTCTAAGTGCCTCTTTATGGATTATATAATCCGTTGCATACTTTGTTAGCATATAAGGTGTCTTTGAGCCTCCATACATTCTAAGATACATACCATTGTCTGTCAAGAAATAATATCCATACTCCTCTATTACCTGCATAGCATCTTCCGACATGCAGTCACATTCCTTCCGGAAGATAAGCTTGTATAGTGGCATAATGAAATGCTCACATACTTCTCTGTAATAACTGTGGTACTGATGAGCCCACAGTAGTTTGTAAGCTGCATATACAGGCATTCTTTCCCTTTCCCAAGCACACTTGAGGCCGGGGAAAGGCTGGTTGCATAGTATGCAGTCTATCAAAAAGGAACTCATATAGAATTCAGATTTCTTCCGGGCTTCTCCTCCTCCCAAGGCTGCAGCTACGCAAGAAGAGAGACTACTTGATACGAGGCTGGCCCAGTTGAAGATGGTTCCTTGGGTCGCCACATGGAACATAATGGGGACCCATTCAAATTTGAAGAGTCTGCCACTGGCTCTACCAAAGATCCTGTTTAGCATCAGAGCTACAAATCTGTAAGGAGCTCTTAAGCTCGCTGTATCATAATCCTCAGTTGCTCTGTGTTGATAGAGATTTCCTGGCAAGAGCATTCTCTTCAGGGTTTCCACCAAATCCATCCTGAGGTTATCCAACCAATCATTTGACAGGAAGATCTGAGGCTCTGGCAGGTGGTAAGCCAGCGCCACATATCCTGGGCTAAATGCAGCATAGCCCTGACCTTCAACATTTCCTATAAGAATTGTGTTGCTGTTTGTGTGAGGCAGAATCCATCTCATAACATCAGAGCATGGGAACAGCTCTGGTCTGGTAGCCACCTTCATGATGGCGGATTTATCTATGTTGGCATAAATGGGCTCCTCTTCTAGACCCATGTATGGGACTTCCCTACGGGAAATCAATCTGTATATCTCATCCCATTTATACTCAGGTTCAACACCCGAGACACATTGGGTGTCCTCATATATATATTCTGTCTGTGTGACAACCTCTATTGTTGATTGTTCTTCAACCATAGGGGCCTTCTTTTTCTACCTTTTAGACATTGTAAGTTATTCCTACCATGTATAACATTATGACATTAGGCAATTCGAATTTGCGAACATTGTGCAGTAGTTTATTCTTTCTCTAGTGTATCATGACTTGTAATGAAATTAAGACATAAGCCCTTCAGGCTGAAGAATTGAGCTAGTATGCAATACTATGCAATGTGCTATTATCCTATGTCTAGTATGATAATAATCTGTGCAACAAACACATGCATTGCACAACTCTATAATGCCTTGAGACTAGGGTGCAATATTTCATGACTTGATTTATGTGAAGCATACACTGTTCTGAACGATCTACCACTGTTGCATAATATCAAGCTTATCAACTATGTTTGAGACAGCATTAAATCTACACCATAGCAATACATTGAAGCAAAATATGCACATCATATGCAGAGTGCCATTTAAAGTGAAAGCAGGCCTAGAAATCGATGCATGTATGCACAACCCAAGCATGCCCTGATTATCAGAACTACTAGCATAAACAGACTCAGTCCTGGGCAATAAAATGAGCAATGTTCTTCTGCTATATAATACTTAAAACTTGATCAATCATCATTGGGCTGTCATTTAAATCTACATTATTTCACAGTACGCCACTTCTCTCAGGAAAATAACTTGCAATGCAAATGTATGGAGCTTAAAAGCAAAGGGCCAATGTATCTTTCACAAAATCAAACATTTCGACGACCAGGTTTTATCAAGGATAAAAATGGCAATAGTTCATGCTGCTCGCGGAAAGGTAATTACATCAGTGTGGCTATACACTATGGGCATCAACATTCTTTTTCTGCATACGAGGCTTTCATCCAACCAAGCTATCTTCAAAACGCAATACTATAGCAGCACAGCCCTCAAACCGCCTAGGGTTTCAGAGAAACAAGACCGACAGACGGCGCGGAACGGCGCAGGTGAGAAAATTGGGGTTCGACAACCAGGTAAACGGAAAGGAAAAAAAAAAAACACCAGTGGAGGAAAACTCGACTGCAAACTTCTTTGAGGTCTCATCATTACAAAGGAAAAACCAGGTGCAGGCGGCATAATGGCCGCCTGCACCGCGCCTTCATCCACTGTGCGCGGGGCGAACCAAAACGGCCGAGGTCAAAAGATACTACGCAGGCTCTATAAAAGAAAAACGACTCCCCCCCCTCTAACCGCAAACTGCTATCCCAACCGGCACTTTTCAAACTGTAGGCGCAACATGCAAGGGGAAACGACTATGGAAACCCTAGCCGCGGGTAAAAACTCCGAGTGTGAGCGAAAAAGGGATTACGAGGACATAATCCTAGCAATACCCCGACCGCAACAAAAATCACCCAATCAAAACCTTGAAAAGCACGAGGTAGGGCGGTAAAGATCCTACCTTTCAGTGATGCGCAGCTGATGAGGCGACAACGGTTGAGCTTCCAACCGACACCTGGACACGGGTACAAGCACGGATTTCCACAAGGTTCGCAGGGTCGACATCACGGAGATGATAACGACAGCTCAGGCATAAAACAACAATAAAAAATTCAAACCCCTGCCCCTGTATATACAAAAGAGTCGCACGTGTGACGGGTAGTATCGGGCGGGGAACGAAAGTGAAATGGGTGGCGAGAATCCCAAACCTTCCGCAACGGCGGATAGTTCCCAGCATCAATTCACCCGCAACGGCGAATAGAGTGTGTAAACAAAATATCGGGCGTCGGTGGGGACCTATATCGGAAGCCAAGAGCCCGGAATCCTCCGCAACGGCGGGCATGCATAACGTGCGTAACTCACAGCGGCCACCCGGAGACTCTACATCGGAAAACCGACACTCAGACCCGCCCGCAACGGCGGAGGGAACAGAAGGAAAAGAGCTCCGATACATACGGATCGGAGAGGAAACGAAACCTTAGAACCCCTAAATGGTCCGCAACGCTGGAGACCAAACGATAACCCGCCCAAAACGACGGCCAAAGAGACACTCATCCTCTTCCGACTCAGAACAAAAGTCCACCCGCAACAGTGAAGAATCGTCAACCACCCGCAACGGTGCAATACAAAGCAAGAAACCTCCGCAACGGCGGTAAGAACAAAAAACTTAACTCCCGATTCACAACGGTTTCGAAAGATATGCAAAAACAACGATGATCTCGATCAAGGATGGGATTATTTCAAGCATTAAAGGAGCAAAACAGATCGATTAATATCAATTGAAAGTGCTGTAAAACATTCCAAAAATCCAATAGACCAAAAGTCACCAGACTGAAAACAGGAAGAAAACCAACATATTCAAAGTAAAGGAGGGTCCTAAAATTTTTAGAATTTTGGGAAATTGTTGCAGGTGCAACAGGTATATTCTTATATCATATAGTTTCACCGATTAGCAGTGATGGTGTCAGATGTTTCACAGTCTCATCTTATCATGTTATTCATAGAGGGATTATCCAAGCCATTACATAATTGGGTCAAGGATTTCAATCCTTCATTGTTACATGATGTTATACATCGGGTGGAGGAAATGGAGTGTGCTGCTACGAAGAACGAGGTTCTTTCCAAACCTTTGTTTCCCCAGAAAGGAAAGGAAAAAAATCCTTTTCAGAAGGGAGGATCCAGGAATAAAAAGTTGGATGAAGAAACACAGAATGAGTTGTGCTTTAGTTGCAAAGAACCATGGAAACCCTAACATTGATGTATTGGAAAGGGCAAGGTCCATTACATAGAGGTAGTGTCAGAAAATGATAAGGAGGACGAGATGGAGTAGGAGCAGGATGAGGACCAACCATAGGTATAGTTACAGGAGGTAAAACAGTCATAGGTACATCATTTATAGGTACAACATCCACCCATACAGCATCAGAGGGGAAACATCACTACTTTATCATCCCATCCCAAGTTCAACACTTTCCATCTCTAAGGAGTCATTGGAGAGAAAAGAGTCACAATACTAATTGATGGTGGGGCTACCTAGAGCTTCATTGACTCTTTTTTGGTATCCAAGAGGGGCATCTAGTCCCAGGAATTAGAGGGGTTTGGCGTAGAGGTATCAGGTGGAAATATCAAGCCATGTATGCAGAAGGCTCCCTAGTTGACGTTGACGATGGAAAACTTTAGCATGAAGGATGACTTCTACATAGTGAACCTAGAAGAGATCAACGTGGTTTTGGGAGTACAATGGCTCAGCACTCTACGACCAATTAAAATAGACTACCGAACCATGGAGATGGGGTTCAACACTTTTGATGGAATGAGAATGGATCTATGGGGAATTGCCAATGTAGCGTTGAGGATTATATCATCCCACAGGATGCAGGAACTATTCAAGCAAGGTCATGTGGCATATACAGTGGAGTGTTTGATCACCACCCAGAATACCTCCCATGAAGGACTGCAGTATGAACTAGGCATACACTACCTATTGGGAAAGCATGACAAGGTGTTTGGAGAGATTCCCCTAAGGCGGCCACCTTATAGAGGCTTTTAGCATACCATAGAATTAGAAGAGGGGGGGAAACCTATGATCACCACCCCCTACAGACATCCAAAGGAATTCAAAGATGAGATCAAAAAAATGATAAAGGAGTTGCTTTCTACGTGACATATCAGACCAAGTTTCAATCCATTTGCATATTCAGTTCTGCTAGTTCAAAATAAATATAGGACTATGCATATGTGTATCGATTATAGGGCCTTCAATAAAAAGACTATTAAGAATAGGTACCCCATTCCCATGATCGACAAGTTGTTGGATGAGCTGCATGGAGATGTATACTTTTCAAAAAATTATCTTCAGTTAGGATACCACTAGACCAGGGTCCGAGAGCAAGATGTGCATAAAATAGCTTTCAAATGCCACTACAAACACTATGAGATTCTGGTTATGCCATTTGGGATAACCAATGTACCATCTACTTTCTAGTCGTGCATGAGTCATATTTTTTGGAACCAATTGGGAAAGTTTTTGTTTGTGTTCTTTGATGATCTTTTGATATACAACAAGACTTGGGAGGAACATATGAGACGTTTAGATGAGATACTAGGAATTATGGAGGAGCAGTCCTTGTATGCCAGGGCCTCCAAATGCAAGTTTAGGTTATAGATTGTTTTACTTAGACCATGTGATCAGTGCACAGGGTGTGCAAGATCATTAGAAGAAGATATAGGTTGTTCTAGATTGGCCCACACTGAATTCCCTTACTAAGTTGTGGGAATTCTTTGGGTTGTGCCAGTATTACAGGTGATTCATGAAGGGTTTTTCAAAACTAGTAGCACCACTCATAGATATTACAAAGAAGAGGGATTTCATATGGATAGAGGACTCTCATAGGGAATTTGACAAGCTCAAGGAGGTGATGAGTACCTGTTCGGTATTGGCGCTACCGGACTTTAGCTAGCCCTTTGTGCTGGAATGTGATACTTTAGGCACTGGCATTGGGGCAGTTTTGATGCAAAACAAACACCCAATATCCTTTGAGAGAAGAAAGCTTAGGGAGCCAGAAAGGCTATATTCTATATATGACAAGGAGATGCTCACTATCATGCATGTGTTGGCTAAGTTCAAACAATAATTAGTGGGAAGTTGATTTGTGGTGAGGACTGAACACAATAGTTTGAAGTACTTCCTGGAACAGAAAGACTTGAATGAAAGGAAAAAATGGGTTAGCATGATACAGGATTACGATTTTGATATAGAATATGTAAAGGGGAATAAAATGTTGTTGTCGAAGCACTCTCTAGGAATCCAACTACATGTTTGTTGATGGATATTTCATCTTATTGGAAATATTATATTTCGGTTGAGTGTTGCAAGAATAAACTTTCCTGCGAGATGATGGATGACCTTATACAAGATGATATATACCAAGTGGTTGAATGTCATTTTCTATAAAGATCACATATTTTTGGTGCCAAATTCCAAATTGAAGAAAAAAATTTTGCAGGCTACACATGACACTCCTACAGCAGGGCACCAGAGGTTCTTCAAAACATATTTCCAAGTTAGGCAGAGGTTTTCTTGGAAGCTCCCCAAGGATGATGTGCTACAACACATGAGACAATGCATGGTCTGTCAGCAGAACAAGCATGAATAAACCCACCCGGCAGGACTACAATAGTCATTGCCTATTCCAAGATAGAAGTGGGGAAGAATTTCCTTGGACTTCATCACCAGGATGCCACAAGTACGGAATCGAGATTGTTTGTGTGGTGGTAGATCGATTGATGAAATTTCACACTTCTTCGCTATTTCATCAAATTACATAGCAGCATAGGTGGAAGAGGTGTTTTTCAAGGAGTTTTTTCATTTGCACGGGCTACCAAAGAACATGTTCAGTGGCAGGGACAACAGATTTCTAGAGGGTTTTTGGAATGAGCTCTTCAAATTGGTTAGTACGAAGTTGAATCCCTGTACTAGTTACCATCCCTAGATAGACAAATAAACTAATATTGTCAATAAATGGGTTGAGGGATACCTATGGAACTATGTTAGGACAAAAAGAGCATGTATTAGGTGGTTACACTTAGGCAATCATTGCTACAATTCTACCTATCACATGTAGATTGAGATGGCTCCATTAATATCCTTATAGAGGTATGATTCCCCAACATTTGTTGACATGGTATTCAGGGATAGCAAGGCACCCAAGGTGAAGGATTGGGTACAGGAGAATCAAGATATTCTTCAATTCCTTAAGGAAAACTTACAGGTGGTCCAAAATCAACCGAAATTTTATACCGACATGCACCTGATAGTCATAGTTTTGATGTAGGGGACTTGGTATTTCTAAGACTACGGCCTTATCTTAAGTCTTCACAAATGAAGAGTGGTGTAGAAAAAATTGAAGCCTCGCTTTTACGAGCCCTACAAAGTGGTTAAAAAAGGTGGTAAATGTGGCTTATGGGTTAGAGCTTCTAGAGGGAAGCAAGATCCACAATGTATTTCATGTCTCATGTCTCAAGAAGGTACTAGGGCAGCAGGTCATAGCTTCAGCGGAGTTACCACCTTTGGATGAGGAAGGGAAGTTATTACTAGACCTAGAGGAGATCCTAGATGTGTGTGAGAGGAGGCTGAGGAACTGGGTGATCTAGGATTACTTGATCAAATGGAAACATATACATATGGAGGATGCCACTTAGGAGAATGAAAAGATATTGTAGAACCCCAACTTCCAGTTGCTTAAGGACAAGCAATTCCAAGAAGGGAGGACTATAATGTCCCTTTCTGGCTGACCTTCTAGGATGCAACTCACTATCCTATACATTTCTTATAGTCTATAGTTGGTGAGAAAAAAGGAAATAATTAATTATTATTGTCACTTAGGCTAAAAGAACTTGATAAACTGACATTAGTAGTTAATTTATTTAAAGTGACTTTATAAAATTCATTTTATATAATAAAGTGAGCAGGAAGTAAAAGTAAGCCATAAAATACTCACTTTGAAATTAAAAAGTGAATGGGGTCACTTTCTCATAAAAAGTCACTTTTTAATATTTTAATGAGAGAAAAGGTCAAGAGAAGTTGAAAAGTCGAAAGGAGGCAAAAGTGAAATTATAAAAAGGGATATGAAAGCTCATTCTCTCATTCTTATCGATTTTGCAATTTGTGAAAAAGAGATCTCAACCAAAACTTCTTTTGGACAGAAACCTAGAAGGAGGAGAGTGGTTTCGGTAGTGAGACAATTTGTCATAGCCATCTATTGAGGGGGAATTATCTTAGATTTCTCATGTGATCTTCGATGCCATTAAATATTTCAAGCTTACTTTCATATCTGAGCAATGGAAATGGGTTCGAAAGAGGGCACACTTGTTCATAGTGTTTATTGCTGCCTAAGGAGGTGCACTCATGGATGCCATAATTTATTGAGAAGGGCGCACTGGTTTACTCTCTCAACATTTGAAGGAGGGTGCACACCTGGTGGGACATCATAAATCTAATATTGGGTGCACTAGGTTAATATTCAGAGTGAAGAGAGTGCACTCTTGGAAATAATAATACCCCACATTTCTCGGTTGTTGCTGCACAAGACAAAGCATGTATTAGGGACTGTAGAGGATGAATCTCTGAAGAATTTCTTTATGGGAAGACATGCTTTGTTCTATCTTCTATTCTTCAATCTGAGGTATTATGTGTTTACACCACTATGGGAAGGACATTGTTTCCAAAACATGGCTACTGTATGAAGCTTCATGTGTATGATGTGTCTAGGTTTTACTAAGGAGAAATAAGTATTTTTTTTGTCATCCAAGCTAATAGGGTCACTATCCTCTATATTTGCACAATCATTGTCCTATAGCATCCTCTATTTATAAGGTCATATTTCCTGTAGCATCACTTTTGTTTTGGAATCCACTCATCTTATAGCAGCCAAAGATTTCCATTATTCTATGTACAAGAACAAATGAGGAAGACGTATCAGCCTTGGGTATGAACAACAGTTGTTGTAGGACAATCTTTCCGTTTTTTAGAGTCCCAAAATCATCTATGGCAAGGGATTTAACTTTTGCAGGAATGTATTTTGTTTAAGTTAAAATAACTAATCTGAATATTTCTTCTTGATTGTGAATTAGTGTGTGTATTTTTATTGTTTTCACCATTATTTATGTGTAAAATTATGGGAAATAATTTCCACATTCGCATATGATGAATATCATATTTGGATATGAAAAAAACTCAACATAATCATTAGAAATCAGTTGCATATAATTCAACAGTCAGTGACAATCTACAACAATACATACCTTATCTATTGGACGAAATTCTTCAACCAAAGTACACTAAAAAACCTTCAAGATGTTTCAAAATAAAGTGTGGTCAAAGCAATGGAATAACCTCAAGTTTTTTGGGGGGGACAACAATTCTAGCTCCATACAAGAAGCTATTTGGATTTTGGGCCAAATTATTATCTTGGGATATTACAGTGGTATTAGAGCCTTAAGTCCTGCCAGTCTGTGATTTCATGAAAATTTTATGAGTCCAGAAGATACTGAACACCCCACATACAGGAGGAGAAGACCGGGTGAACCTAGACGCATCTTTTTATCAGAGTACAGGGAAGGACTAGTTGAATCAAAGGAAGAATAATTTTTAGAAGAAGAAGAAGAACCGGATTTTGTGAGAGAAGAAATCGGTGACAGGAACGATATGCTTGGGGGAAGCGAACATGGGTTGTTTAGAGGCAGTGGGAGTGATCCAAATAGAAAGGCACCTCACAATGATAGTTCCATGAACATTTTGAATGACTTTTCTAGTGGACCATCTACCAAACTCAATACAACTCTCGGTCCATTTATAACGTCCACAACTATGAAAAATTGTAGTTTGATTCCCTCGCCAATGAAGCGGGTTGTACTTTATTGATTATGAACACCTTGAAGTTTACATTGAAACTAGCCTTACAACCATTCATTGGAAAGTTGTTTCTATTCTCTTATCAAAATTTATATGAGAAAATTATCATCATTTAAAATTAAATAACCTCTTAAATACATACAGAGATTAATTTTGTAAACATTTCGAAGAAAAATTAAAAATATATTAAAAAGTATTCAATTGATTTTTTTTAATTATTAACTTCTCTACATTCCTCAAACTATAAAATCATTAACTTCTGCACCTCTTGTAATTTTGTGGAGAATAAAGTTGGGTTTCACCTCCCTCCGATTAAATCTTAAATACCTTTCCCATCTCTTGAGCATTAACGCATTTGCGGGGCATTGTTCTTACTTGGGGTGAAGATGAAGTTTCACTTTCACTTCCATGAAAGCGTAACTTCAACTCTGATCAAAGTGAAAAGTTAACTCCTATCAAAGTGCGATGTGAACTTCACTCGAAGTGCAAAGTTAACACTTATCAAAAAATACAAAGTTACGATGTGAGACTTTTCATGAACTTCTGCTTAGGTTAAAGTTCAGTTTCAACTCCTTTTGATGCATTTGGGGAGGTGAAAATGTAGTTTGAACTCCACTAAAACATTAATTAAATAATTTGTAGATTTGGAAACGGAGTTTTAGCTTCGTAATTTTTGCATAGATGAAAGTGGAGTTTCTACTCCCACCAAACATGAATAAGATTAAAAGTTCACTTTTAGCATGGGATTTTAAAATGATAATTATCGATAATTATAATTAGTCGAATTAATATATTTGTAAAATCAATCTTCAAGTCTATTCTTACCATTAGTATTTCTTGTGCAGATCTTGGACAAGGCATCTATATTTTCTCCGTGGGGATGATCAATAAACCCAGGAAAATGGAATTTAGAGAGTTTTAATTTTAAACAATTATTTTTATTTTTATTTTAAAATGAAAGCATGGGAAAGGTAATGTGGACTCACTACCACTCAAAAGAATGATCATTGATTTATTGTTAGGTCTTGGCTATGTGAATGATATATTTTTGTTATGAGATTACTTTTACAAACTTGTATTTATTTTTACTTTTTCTTGTTTCAGTATTTTTTGGTAAGGGTGATTATGGAATGATTAATTTCAATTATTCTTGCACATAATTCTCAACTTGTTATTTGTAATTTGGGGTTTATGTAAGAATATTTTCTGGAGTATTTACAAAATATTGCATTATGTTTCCTTCAACCATTTTTATGTTCTTATCCTTTTGGTTGGGGTAGATTAGTCGGATATGAGGTTGTAGATTTCAATTTTAGCTATAGATTATTTTCAACATGTTCTTAGTGATTGTAAGGTAATGTAATCTTTTAGCTAATTGAATTAATTCCTTATTATTGATTACAACAATTTATGTTTCCTTTGTATCTTTAGTTTCAGATTTAATTAGTCTAGAGCATTTTGCATTTGCATTATAATTTAGTTGCATTGCATTCTTTGTATTAGAAAACCTTAAATAATGTACGAAGTCACAGCTGGTAAAACCTCAAAACTAGTAATGGTTGGCGGTCTACAATATGGATGGGTCTTCCTACACCAAATAGGAGAGAATCTAATTGGGCCTCTCTGCAAGGGATAAACCTTATTATTTATTCCATGCATTTTCCCTTGTTAACATTGGTCTTGACCACAACTTTTAATGAGAATTCCTAAAATAACAACAACCTCCTACAAATGTGTCCTTCCAAACAAGCTTACATGCCAAATACTTAAGGTAGAATGATTTGTGTAAAACTTAAGGCGCCCTCCTAAAAGATAATGGGGAGACTTTGGTAATTCATACACCATAACTAATCCTTAACACTAAGTAGTGGTGTACTTGCACTTCACCTGTAAAATTTTCCTACTTCTGAAGTAGATGGGATGATCAATGTCTCCTTCGCCTAGTTTTGTAAGGACAACTCCCATTTCTATCCATGAAGCATCCACAATCACATGAAACCCCGTATTCTAATCATGAAATACACGGATCAGGGTGGAGTCTAGATAAAAAATTTGGACTTCTTTAATAACTTCACAAAAGGTTATAGAATAGATCCATAATTTTGTTTAAACATTTGATAATACCCTTTATGACCCAAAATTGACTGCAATTTCCTTACCCTTGTTAGAGAAAGCATACATACAATAACATCAATTTTAACAAGATTGACCAATAATCCATCTTTACAGACAACATATCCCAATAGGGTACCAAAGGGTACACATAAAATGGACTTATTTAGATTAAACTAGATATATAGCTACCTAAACTAGTCAAACAAAAGTCACGACAAGCCAACATGTTCTTTTAACAAACTATAGACAGTTCAATCATCCATATATAATTCTAAAATCTTATGAATAAAATCCCATCATCTTGTGATGGGAATTTTGGAGAAGATTGCTTGTGCATTATTAATACCAAATGGCTTCATGTTGTAAGAAAAACAACCACATCCCATGTTGAAGGTAGTATTTTTCTTCATGTATTCTTTTTCAATTCAGACTTGATTAGATCCATACAACCCATTTGTAAATGATAATGCCTTGTTTCCCAAAACCTGATCCAATACCTCATCACTAAAAGGGGTGGGAAATAGGTCGAGCACATAAGAAAAATTCAAACTTTGAAATTCTACTCAAACCTTCATAACATCCATATCCTTCTTTCACTTAATAAAAATACGGTGTATCCTTTCAAACTCTTCTACCATAAATATCAATCATACAACCAATATCCTATCAATCTAATTTTTTACCATTTCTTTCACTCTGGGATTGAGATGGTATAGATGATGCTTAACATTCTTAGCATTTTCCCACAATTTGATCCTTATTTCCCCAAGATATCCCATGATGCTTATCTTTTTATTAAAACTCTATGGGAACTATCTTAATATTCTTTCAAGAAGGTTGCAATCTCATACATAGTCTGGTCATCTCAATAGTCTCCTATAGAAGTAATTTTAGGTTTCTCTTCGCTTCCAATGTTGACTTTCCATAATGTCAAAGGTTGTGTATATGATGTTCTAGCATCATATTTAATTTTGTCTCTAACTTCATTGGACCCTTCAGAGTCTTTAAATGACATATGTCTCAAATATTCTAAGTCATCGTCGTCCTCTCTCATCTGACCAATCTTCCCATAATATAAATGGAGCTCCAACTGTCTGATGGGGAGTTGAAAAGAATACATTTCTTGGTGATAAGGACAAACTATGTTGATGTATTTGTAACTTTGGAATGTATTCACTTGTATATCTTATGTATTGTACCCCGATGTTTATTACGAGAAGTATCTGTAATGTAATTGAGTCATGTCATGCCCCGATGTTCTAATCGGGAGATTCAATAATGTAAGCAATTCATGTAAATTCATTGAGGTTAACCCTCCATTGTAAGTCGAGGAAATAGTCCCCACAATTGAATCAAGGTTAACCCTCCTTGTTGATCGTAGGGAAAAGTCCCCATAGTTGTGGGGCACTAGGATTATTAGACTCTCCTAGAGAAGTCGGCCCTGGTAAGTAATTGTTAAGTGAGGCTGACTTGTTGGAGTGGACATTAAGTGAACGAAAGAATATAAATAGAGAGTGAGCCTCTCTATTTATCACATATACACTCACTCACTGGGACTCATGAGTGAGAGAGGAGAAGCTCTCTCAAGTGAGAGAGAGAGAGAAATACTATTGGAGATCATCTTTCCTATCTTTGGGTTTTACTGCTCCCATTGGTGCTCATTCTATCTCTAAGAAAGTTGCAGGGTTTTCTCCTTTATGGTTTGCCCAAGGAAAATCTTTGTGTATCTTGTCTCTTGTGATTATTGTTGTGCATGGTGTTCTCTCAGATAAGATCCTAAGATCATATTGCTTAAATGATAAAAATATAACATGGTATCAGAGCTAACTTGAGAAGAAGACATTGTGCGGCTGCAGAAACTAGGGCTTCTTACTTTTTGGGTCTCACTCCACAATCCATCAGCAAAAGAAGCCTAGGATAACTCTCCATTGAATGGCGCATCTTTCTGTCGAAGCAGATTTTGATTCCGGGCATTTTTAGTTTTTGCTGCAGGAAATTAGGGATTTTTACAAAAGAGGAATTTTTGAGTGATCTCGGCATAGGTTGATGTCCTCTTCAAAGTCGAATTTTAGAGACCTTGGTTGATATTTTTGGTTGGGTGAAACTCTGGGAAAGTCAAACCCTAGTTTGACCGCGGATCTGAAAAACCCTAAAATACTGAAACTGATAGTTTTGGTAGATTCGCTATATCTTGAGATTGGAGAAGGATCAAGTGTAAAAACTTTTACAGGTCGAAGATAAATTCTTGATGTACACTGTCTCCAAGTTTCAGACTTGGATTCACTATATTCTAGTGGATATGATTCCTCCAAGTTAGGGTTTCAGCTTCTCCCAGGATTCATCCCTAAACAAGACACCTGGGGAGAATTGCTATATCTCGGGCTACAAAGGTCCAAATGAAATTTCTCAAGATTTTCTAGAAAGGGAACAGACTTTGATTTCTATGGTAAAAGTTTCATACCCCAAAGATGAAACAATGACACGTGGAATTTTGTACAATTTTGCTATGTTGAACAATCGGGAAACAAGTCACCTTGGGAAAATGCTCATAAGTCCCAATTGGTGAAACCAATTTTGGTAAAAATTGTGGTGTTGGAAAGAGGACAGACGAGCTTACCCCAGTATGAAATTTTATATACAGAGGAGAATTAATTTTGGAGATACCACAGAAATATTAAATTGAGCACATAGATCTGTGGACAAACACACAACTCACAGGATAGATCACACAATTTACTCTGTTGTTATTGAAGAATGAAACAGTGCAAAAATGGCTTGCAGTTGTGAATGCTTTTCATTAATCAAAGAGTAATTATATAATAATTTCAATGAAGTGCAATGGCTTTAATAGACACAAGCAATCCGAATCCACATGAGGAAATTCAAATTGATTAGACTCTACTTGACTATAGGTAACTAAGACCTTGTCTAAATCACTATCGGAGGACTCAATAGTTAACTGACCTTGTCTAAACCATAACCGGAGTTCATTGGAGTTCTAAAACACAACTCAAGTGTTACATTCAGTGTTGACTAAGGCTAACTGACTGTGGTAGGTGAGAAATGTGCCCCTCCTGAGTGCAATCAAGTAAACCCAGCTCTAACTAAATGTAGAGGACTAGAACTGAATGTAACTGACTCCTAACTTAGCTTAACTAGTCATCAACTAAACTGTACTGACCTTGGTTGGTTTTGGCACTCTTAGTGGCTCGTAAATTGTAGGGATTGGTCTAGGAGGCTCCTGAACTGATGCAATCAAGTGCAATTAGTGGCAGTAGGCCTCAATTAGTTTTCCCCACACTTTAGCAATTGAAACATGTGCCCTAATTAGGCCAAGTGGACCCAGTGGTGCTAGTGACTAAAAATAGACTAGATGGACTCCCAATTTAGACATGACTCCTGATTTAGACATATGACCAAATTGGACAAGGGAGGATTAATAATCCTAACAAGAAATAGTATCTGGCATTTGTGTAGAAGAAATTGGAAAACTAGGGCTTCTTGTTCCGGGAGCTTCCCTCCAATGTTTTCAAAAAAGGAGTACATTGGAAATCTCACCTTGAAGAGGTCTATATTTGTATCCAATCAGATCTGAAAGATTCCAAGTTTTGAAAATTAGGTTTTCTCTGACAAAACCTAGATCAGCCAGCTTCGGAACCAGGATGGACACCTCAAATCGGTAAGCTCTAATCTTTTGCTATTTACAGTTGAGGTTCTCATTTCAAGATGACTAATCACATCAACTTGATGACAAGCTTGGTGAGGCTGACAACTTCCAAGCATAGAAGTATAGGATCTCACTAGTTCTTGAAGGAAATGAATTTGACACCTACATAAGTAGAGAGGTTCCAGTTCCAGAGGGAGATGAGGCTAAAAGCCTTACACAAGAAGAAATTGGTCAAGGCCAAGAAGATCATTGTTGATTCAAGCACGGACCACCTTATACCAAAAGTGTCTTCCCTATAGACACCGAAAGAGATGTTTTATTCCTTGACCAAGATATTTGAAGGAAATAACATAAATCCGAAGATGAATTTGAGAAAACAGTTGAAGAATGTGAAGATCTAGAATGCAGAGACCATACAGTCATACTTTACAAGGGTCTCTCAAATCAAAGAACAACTTGAAGCGGTAGAAGAAGAAGTGGAGAATGCAAAAGTTGTGATAACCACCTTGAATGTCCTCCCAAGATCATGGGATTCATTCATTTGAGGAATGTGTGCCAGAAGGAAGTGATTACTTTCAGCAGACACTGGGAAGAGCACACACAAGAAGAAGCTCAATTCATAATAAGAGAAAAGAATATGGGAGCAACTGAAGATCAAGCTCTCACCATCCAAAGAAGATCCCTCAAGCAATGAGGAATACGAAGGACTCAACTCTTAAAGAACCTCTTATCCATCTTAGCATTTGGATAAGAAATGATGTTGTTATGAATGAATAAGATGGTGAAGGATCAAGAAGGAGTCTACCCACGAAACAAATAAAGATAAGTATTCAATTGTCATTTCATGATATTATTTTGTTATGCATTTTTTTATATTCAGTTGATGTGGTATGCATGGTAGAATGTTTGAATTAATGACAGTATACTACTAATATGCATTTGATGGGAAATATCACATACAATCACCTACAAGAAAAGAAGGATGAGACTTGTTCTGAAGAACAAGTGACAACAGTTCAAGAAATAATCCAAGATAAAGAAGAATATGATGACACTTTCAAAGAATTTAAGAGGCCTCAGACACAGTGCAATTATGTGACACTGTTGAGTGACATAATTGATGCATATCCTTCCAGCTATGAAGAAGTAGCCAAGAATAAAGGGAAGGAGAGTACTAGTTCAAGGAGAATGATGTCTAGGATGCAGTATTGAGACCTAAAGGGAAGTCCGTAATGTCTTCCATATGGATCTACAAGATCTAGCATGCAGTATATGGAAACATCATGGTATACAAGGAAAGATTTGTAGCACTAGGCTTCCCACAGAAACAAGGCATAAACTACGAAGAGACATTTGCAACCATTGGAAGTTAAGACACATGACAGATAGACTCAAGTGTGCAAATTAAAGAAGGCCTTGTATGAGCTCAGAAGACACCCATGGGATAACACATACATGAGGAGCTTGAAGATCACCTAGAGTGATGAAGATCTTAACCTTTGCTACAAGGTTGAAGATGAAAGACTATAGAGGATGACAAGCTCACAGATGGGTGCGAGAATAAATTTTGAAAAGGTTGAAGATAGAGGATCTTGGTATCTAGTGACCCTAGATGGATACATAGAATAATAGTAGCAGAGGAAGCTACTTGTCACTCTGATATATAATGTTTTAGTGCATAGAGTATGAAAGATAGAGGGAGTATGATGCTTCGCTTTGGAGGGAGTGACTGCAGAAGATCCTGAGGTTCGAAGTGGTACAACATGATGGACAGCTTACTGTTGGCTCTAGGATTTACTGAGAGTAAAGAGGATTCCAAACTTTGCTTCAAGGTTTAAGGTGAAAGACCAGTGATGCTTCTATTATATGTCAATGACTTGTTCCTGACAGAAAAGAGGAACTCAATAAAGTTGCAAGAAGGAGACTCGCTTCCAAGTTCAAGATGAAGGACTTGGATATGATGCACAACTTTCTAGGCATGGAGGTGTGGAAAAATGTGGATGGAATCTTCCTTGGACAAGGGAAGTATGCAGTGGAAATCCTAAAGAGGATCGGGGTGATGGACTACAAGTCCATGACTAGACCTATGGAATCGAACCTGAAGCTATTGAGTGATGCTTCATTAGAGATGATTGATGCCACAATGTATCGTTAGATTATTTGTTCCTTGATGTACCTAATGAATATGAGACCAAATATTTGCTTTGCTATGAGCACATTGAGACATGTTCACCTAATGGTTGCAAAGCATGCATTGAGGTACCTGAAGGGTACAGTTGATTATGGGCTCAATTATGAGGCGAATCAGAAGATTAACCTAGAATTTTATGTGGATTCATATTGGGCAGGAAGTTCCATTGATAGGAAGAGCACTTCGGGGTACTACTTCAATATGGGATCAAGTGTGATCTCTTGGTTTATCAAGAAACAGTCCTGCGTGGAACTAAGTATAGCCGGGGAAAAATATGTTGCCACTTGTTCAGCTATTTGGGAGGTAGTATGTTTCTTTTGAAAACTACTATTTGATTTGATTGATCTGACTTGCATTTTTGTATGATGTGGAGAGGAGCAGTGACCCAGATCGAGATCTCTCGAAAGAGGGAGTTCTAGCATAGCTGGTGAGATAGGTTGTCTGAGCATAAATACTGGCGAAGCTCATAGGTTGCTTAGACGTAAACGGTCTTGTATGTTGTCCTTGTATGTAATCGGTCCTGACGAAGCTCACAGGTTATCCTTGGACGTAATCATCCCTGATGTGATTCTATGCTAGAAATGGCTAGAGTGAAGTTTGAGTACTTCAGGGAGAAACTTGGTGTTGTCCAGATCGAGGTTACCTCCAAAGGAAAGTGATGAGTCCGTGAGCCTTTCTGACATGGTGGTAGGCTGAGCCTCCCATGGTCAGATGTAAGTGTAGAGCCCTTTCCTCAGATGATAGATGGTGTGTCCTACCATGCCAGTAAACATAAGTGTTGAAGGCCATTCTCTGGGAGAATGGAGGCACCTGGTCAGTTACTAGGAAATTGATTCAGTATGGGACTGAAGCTCATCTTAGTGCTGAGAATCCATTCTCTGGGAGAATGGAGGCACCTGGTTAGTTACCAAGAAATTGATTCAGTCTGGGACTAAAGCTCAGCTTAGTGCTAAGAATCCATTCTCTGGGAGAATGGAGGCACCTGTTCAATTACCAGGAAATTGATTGAGTCTAGGACTGAAGCTCAGATTAGTGTTGATAATCCATTCTCTGGGAGAATGGAGGCACCTGGTCAGTTACCAGGAAATTGATTCAGTCTGGGACTGAAGCTCAGCTTAGTGTTGAGAAGCCATTCTCTGGGAGAATGGAGGCACCTGCTCAATTACCAGGAAATTGATTCAGTATGGGACTGAAGCTCAGCTTAGTGCTAAGAATCCATTCTATGGGAGAATGGAGGCACCTGGTCAATTACTAGGAAATTTGATTCATTCTGGGACTGAAGCTCAGCTTAGAGATGAAAGGCCATTCTATGGACGAATGGAGGCACCTGGTTAGTTACCAGGAATTTATTTCAGCCTGGGACTGACACTCGACCTAGAGCTGAGAGCCATACTTTGAGAATGAAATATGTAAGTGTTGGGAAGGCCATTCTAACATGGTTCTTGGATTTGTTCCCCTCATGATCAGATATAAGTGCTAAGGAAGATGAAGACCTACCTAAAGGCTAGGCCTACAACCAGAATGAAAAAGGGTTGGCTCTGTAGAAATTCCTATGACGAGAAGAATGAAGAGATAGCACCATTTGATTGAGATACCAAAAGCAGTGATGATCCACCTTTGAGGATGATCCAGTAATACTCCAGATCAAGTGATGATCCAAACTTGATGATGATCCAGTGATGCTCTAGATCAAGTGATGATCCAGACTTGATGAAGATGATGAAGATGATGAAGATGATGAAGATGACTTGAAGATGAAGATGACTTGAATATGACCTGATGATGACCTAGATGATACAGAGAAGAAGACTTGTGCTGATAAATTGTGGCAAGAGAATACCTTCCTAGTTAAGAGGGATTGTTGATGTATTTATAACTTCGGAATGTATTCACTTGTATATCTTATGTATTGTATCCTGATGTTTATTTTGGGAAGTATCTGTAATGTAATTGAGTCATGTCATGCCCAAATGTTCCGATCGGGAGATTCAATAATTTAAAAAAGTCATGTAAAGTCATTGAGGTTAACCCTCCATTGTAAGTCGGGGAAATAGTCCCCACAATTGAGTCAAGGTTAACCCTCCTTGTTGATCGGAGGGAAAAGTCCCCACAGTTGTGGGGCACCAGGGTTATTAGACTCTCCTAGAGAATTCGGCCCTGGTAAGTAATTGTTAAGTGACATCGACTTGTTGAAGTGGAAATTAAGTGAACAAAAGAATATAAATAGAGAGTGAGCCCCTCTATTTATCACATATACACTCACTCACTGGGGTGCATGAGTGAGAGACGAGAAGCTCTCTCAAGTGAGAGAGGAGAGAGAACTACTGTTAGAGATCATCTTTTCTGTCTTTGGGTTTTACTGTTGCCATTGGTGCTCATTCTATCTCTGAGGAAGTTGCGGGGTTTTCTCCTTTATGGTTTCCCTGAGGAAAATATTTGTGTCGCTAGTCTCTTGTGATTATTGTTGTGCATGTTGTTCTCTCAGAAAAGATCCTAATATCATATTGCTTAAATGATAAAAATCTAACAAACTATAGGTGAATGGATGTTTCATAACTTTTTAGTAAACAAAATTTATTTAATAATATTTAGAACTTCAATCACCTCATAAGACTTACAAACAAAGGACAAATATTCATAGAGTGGGTTTAAAGATCAACCCAACTCTAAGTCTTCCTTCTCATTTCTTCATAGAAATACCAAGCCTTAGGGATGAGTCCTAGAGTATGGAAAAAGATATGAACCCAAAGATGAGGTTGAAAACATTCACTTTCCCATTTCTAAGTGAAGTTTTCAACATTAATAAAAGCTTCTATATGACCATCAATTTATCCATAAACATCGTATCTTACCTTTACTAAAATACAGGCTTTGGAATTGAAATTTAGGTGGGGCAACAAACTTGTTTATGAGATCATATTGACCTTCACCCCAAGTATAGATATATCTTTTATGTGTTTCCCACAATATAGAAAGAGTTCCTCTTAGAGCCAAATTGAGAATGGAAATCCTATGTCCATTTGCAATTGTGTTGTTCATTTCACCCAAAAAGTCTTTTATATTCATAACCCCATTCTAAACATGTGGGTTTCGTAGCTAAGCTCCAATCCATTGAACAAACTTAAATTTAGCACATCACCTAGAATAAATCTCATGTCTCTAAATTATTTAGTAAAGGATACTTCATAATCATTGTCAAAGGAATGGATATTCCACCAACCTATTGACCCATCAGTCATGGGATAGATATAATCTTCTCTCTTTTATCAATGGTTAGATTATAAATTTAACCTAGAACGTCAGTTTCCATATTATCCATAGTAATATTAGTATATCATGGCCCTTGATATGGATCTAGGTATTTTATTACTCTGGTACCATCTAAATCAAATTTCATAGTCTCCTTCTTTAGGTCAATGATGACATAACTTTCATTATCCCATCGATTCCTAACAACATAGGGTAATGTTCTATTTTATACATTAGTTTATCACCTCAAAATTAGCAAAAGTTTTTAAATCAACAAGGTCTGCTTCCAATTTTCTAACATGCCAGCGGAGAAAATTTTGTATTTGTTAGCCATGCTTGATTGTATAGGAAAGTAAACTAATGTTGGACTCCCATATCTTCCCAAGAATTCTATTTCAGACAATTTAATTGCTTAAATTGGTGCACATTAAATTGTTGATTTGGGTGGTCGTAGACTTATGAGATGCCATCAAAATATATCCAGCACTGGGAAAGAAAAAACTAATCTAAGTACCCTATTGCATTGAAAAGTGCTTTATTTGATAAGACACTTCCAGGAATCAAAGTTAACTGTACAAGCATGCTCTGTTTTTTTAACAATATGTTAGCTTACGTAATCACTCAACTAATTCATGTAGTTTAATAAAACTGCAATATGAACTCACTCAAATGAAATTGCAATGTTGAAATCAAAGCCATAATATCTTATAGCAGTGGGTTCAATTCATGTAGCTTCTCAACTCTCTTAAGATATTTGGGTTGCCAAGCATTTAATACTGCTGGTAGCAATCAAACACACACTTGGTCATTAACACACTCATATATAATATAAAGAGAATAAATAAATGAACAAAAAATAAATACAGTGCAACACGGATTTGTCCAACTACCCAATATTAGGATTGCAATTATCCAAACACCTAATGCAATCTTTAATTTTGTTCACAAATTTAATTTTTCTTGCAATATGTTCTTGTAATAATCAAGTGTATTACAATTCATTTAATTATGAGTAATTCTAGATACTTTTTCTACTATGTTTTCAAACCGCATTAATCACACAAAATTAAACTAAGCATAAATGCATATAAAAACAATAAATAAACTAACATATGAAATATAAAAACAGTACATAAATTAAATCTAGTTAAACAAACAAACTAATATGCAATGCATACCTTTTGCGTTATCAACTGTAAATAGGTAAGTACAAAGAGGGATTAACAATCCTCTACACAATAATATTTATCAACCCTTCCTTGAATGTGTAACTCTCTCATCCCTTCCCTCAAATCTGATATCTCTTAATCCATTCTCTAGTGTGTTACTTTCTCATCCCTTCCCTTCCCTCAAATATGATATTTCCTCATATACATACATACATACATACATATACATAAATATACATACATATAGAGAGAGAGAGGGGTTACAACAAGATGAGTTCAATCCCTAAATATGTGGATCTACAACCAACATATCTTAGGTCTATTTTGTTTGAAGAACATAAATCAAAGTAGCACCATTCCCAACAAAATCCATGTTCCCAAATTCGGCCATAAGAGCTGCAACTAGTCAAAGACCTACCATAATTCTTGTTGCTGCCATATTTATGGGAATGATAGTCTATTACAAGAAATCCTGGGAATTGTAATAAAAATATTCTTTATAAACACACCCATACATCCCTTGTTGTGCACTTTTTGAGGAATTTTCTCACTTAATACTCAGAAGGTTATATTCTACAAAAAAAAACCATGTCTTAATTTTTTAATTTTCCTTCATCTTCTTGCAAATGTCATAGCAAAACTGTCTTGGGATATTGTCACCTACAGGAATTTCGCTGGAAAATATGTGTTTTGTGTAGAAATAATAGATCAATGCTATGTGTAATGATGCTAAAAAGAAGCACAAGAAATAGATCTTGCTACTAAGAATTCTCACAAGCATACACGGGAAAAATAGAGAGAAGAAAAGAGATTGAATCACATGAATGAAGAGATGAATATTGGTGTGTATCCTTCCATTGAATAATTATGAATAATAGTGTACATAAATAGTGCTTCCCTCATGGGAAAGTCGAATTGTATGGAAACAACTCATAAAGCTCAAAAAGGCTGACTTACCAAAATATAGCAAACCCCCATAGGTGGATAAAGCACTTGCTAAATCTATCAAGGACCTCACAAGTTGGCAAAAGCATGAGTGAGTTGTCAAGGAGATGGAAATAACATGCTAATCCTAGAAAATGGAGAAAAAATAATGGAGGATGGGTTGGAAACAAAAGCTCCCAGTTTCCTAGTTGACTAGCTTTTATAGAAAAGCAGGAAAAAGCAGGAAAAAGCAAAAAAAGCAGAATCTGTTGTAAATTCATGTATACTAATTCTGGATCAACCCAGAATCAGAAATAAATCATTCCTAGGATATAGATGGCATGTATTGACTTTAAGGTGCAAGTGGATGCCAACTAATTAAGCTAGTGGGTGAATAATTAATCAAATAATGATTAATTATTTTATCCTAAGTTGTGAGTGGGTTTAATATATTCCAACACCCCCCTATAATTCTGACTTTATGATGGTATGACAAAAAATATGGATGCATATGGATGCATATAGGGCCCAACAACAAGGCTATGGTCACCCTTTAACAATTATTATGTCCTGAAAAGTGAGGAAAGAGGCAAAACCACATGGGGAAAATCCTCCCTCAAGATAGGACAAGGCACAAAATTTGAAATATGTCTTCAACATATCCTTATCTTCACTTGAATCAGCTGAGTGAACTGCTTCTGGATGGAAGACTTGTTGAAGAAATCATGAACTCCATGATCATGTGCTGGAGTGTAGAACTTGCAAGAAGGAAGAGGAGAGACTCCTTGTATCTCATCATCTGATGAAGTAGGAGCATTATCTGAATGCTTCTTCCTGCTGTCAAACTCTGATGTGCAAACATAATCTGAAATGGAAAAGATATCTGTGCATAATCCTTCCCAAAGAGTACAAAAAATAAGGCAATTTATTTCACACCCAATTCCCTGAATAGCTACAAAATTGTGATGTGAATCACATGTAAATCTTCCAATCTGCTGTAGCACCTGTATAGATCTGATATGAGGCTGATAAAACACTGATATATTAGAAACATTAGCATATGTAACAGCAAATACAAAGGCTTCAGTGGCTCCATGAGGATATAGGGCTAGACTAGGAAATTTATGAACAACTGGGGAAAACTGATAGGTGTAAAAATCTGAATGATGGATGGGCTTAAGATCTGAACCATAAGTGTTTAGAACAGATCCAAACATGTTTAATATCAGTCCAAGTATGAATAAGGACATGGATAACCAGCCAATTAAATATAGGAAAGACTTCAAACCATATAAGATAAATATCACTGCATAAGAGACCAATGAGGAATCAGCTAGTGATCTTGGGATTTGTATAGTCTTTGGATTATTAATAGGTATGGTAGATGGTATGGATGGTGGTATTATATGTTTCATGGCATGCATATCATCCTGCAAACAATCTTCTAAATCAGATATACAAGCTTGTGAGGAAGAGCTGCTCAAAGGTAAGTCAATATCTAGTGAAAAATCACAATTTTTGGGAGATGAATCTAGTAGACTGAGAGGAGGATTATCAAAGAAAGGTTCTGATATTTCTGATTCTGATATATCATATATTAAGTCTATATCAGATACATGAGAAAATGAGATAACTCTAACACTCAAAGCATAAGTTATATCACCTTGGAACTGCGCAGTATGACATTGTTCTGAGGAATCAGCAAGCTTCTCTAGTTCATCTGGAACTTCAATCTTGTGCTTCTCAAGAAGCTGAGACATGATGTCCATCTTCTTCTTGAAACACTTCTTCTTT
>LPNX010958073.1:93102-112450 GCA_001517045.1 Pseudotsuga menziesii | reverse complement strand
CTATTATGCCACTTAGCTTTCTCAATCACAGCATTGGGCTCATTCTCCAAAGCTAGTGTAACTCTATATAATCCTCTACTACGCAATAGAATGGAGATTTTGGCTTTCCATTTGTGGTAGTTGAAGGAATTAAGAATTATATCTGATGAAGAATCCATATTGTTGAATTGATGTACTCAAGAATAAAATCTCTGCAACCTGCAAAACAAACTAGGAGAAAATCTTGAAGCTCTTCTTCAGAGAGGGATAGGAGACTGGAAGCACTCCTCAACTCTGTAGAAATTGATCAACCTTGTAGCTATGATACCATGTAGAAATAATATATCAATGCTATGTGCAATGATTCTAAAAAGAAGCACAGGAAATAGATCTTGCTACTAAGAATTCTCACAAGCATACACAGGAAAAATAGAGAGAAGAAAAGAGACTGAATCACATGAATGAAGAGATGAATATTGGTGTGTATCCTTCCATTGAAAAATTATGAATAATAGAGTACATAAATAGTTCTTCCCTCATAGGAAAGTCTAATTGTATGGAAACAACTCATAAAGCTCAAAAAGGCTGACTTACCAAAATATAGCAAACCCCCATAGGTGGATAAAGCACTTGCTAAATCTATCAAGGACCTCACGAGTTGGAAAAAGCATGAGTGAGTTGTCAAGGAGATGGAAATAACATGCTAATCCTAGAAAATGGAGAAAAAATAATGGAGGATGGGTTGGAAACAAAAGCTCCCAGTTTCCTAGTTGACTAGCTTTTATAGAAAAGCAGGAAAAAGCAGAAAAAAGCAAAAAAAGCAAAAAAAGCAGAATCTGTTGTAAAGTCCTGTATACTAATTCTGGATCAACCCAGAATCAGAAATAAATCATTCCTAGGATATATATGGCATGTATTGACTTTAAGGTGCAAGTGGATGCCAACTAATTAAACTAGTGGGTGAATAATTAATCAAATAATGATTAATTATTTATCCTAAGTTGTGAGTGGGTTTAATATATTCCAACATTTTGGTTACATTGTGACGCTACTGGATTTATGGAAAGTGCCATGAATACTGTTGAACTTTTCAAGTAGTTAGGATATCACGATATGTATTCAAAATAGTCATCTAAATGTGGGGAATGAATAGAAAATAATAATTAAACACAACATTAAGCACATGTGCAGTGAAATCCTTGTAAAGTGGATTAATGAGGTGATATGAATAATAAAAGGAATGAGGATGAAAGGGTAAAACAAGTGAAAGGTTCCAAATGACATTGTAAAACATGTAAAAACAAAGGCTCAACATTCCTAGGGAGGATATTGACATCTTATCCAACATCCAACATCGTATATTCAATATGATAACCATCCAATTGGGAATCTTGTCTAAATTCCTTCCTAGTTAGTATCTTCCTTATTCTCAGCTAATGAGTGTTCCTTTTAGGGATATTAGTATAAATTAACTCATCTCCCTGTTTATCTCTAGGGATCATCCAAAGAGTGTTGTGAAACTTTATGGTTAAATTTTCAACATCGAAAATATCATAAATTAGGGTGAACCAAATATTAATGACCTTCTTATAATTACTCAAGGGTCTTTCTTCTTATTACTTGTCACAATTTGGGTGCATCTATGTTGGTATATTTCATTATTCCCTCCATCTTTCCAAACTCCAAGTGAGTCAAGTGCTGGTATACTCTATAACATCTCAATTGCTTCCTTGAAAATCCATTTTCTTCTGCACAAGATCAAACTGAGGTCTTATTGGTCCTACCTTATAAATATTGGGAAGTTCTGGGTAACTGATATCAACTGCAATATGACTCCTCCTTATGTGACAACATTAATGCTTGGACTAGTTTTTCATCATTCATCTTAGATTTGGAATGAATTAGGTTTTTTGGTCTCTATCTAGCCTAGTCTTCCCATTTTGCAATAATATCTTGTCAATCTTAAATAGTATCCATATTGTTTCCACTTATTCCATGACCTCCTCGCTACGATTATGAATTATTATCTACCCAAAAGGTAGTCTTGTCCAACCTATTAGCATGGGCACCCAAATCCTTGCACCTATTTGTGTTTCCCATAGAAGTACCACAAAACCCACAATATATCATATTTGGAACTAAAGAATATTTTTGGAATATCAGACAATGCCTAGGGGCTCCCCATGTGTTTTGAAAATCTCATAAAATTCCCTAGTATGTGAACCTTAAACATTAGGAAAAGAATGATACTACACTAGATTCTAAAATGGAGCCATGGTGGTTACTTGTGAAACTCCTCCCATAGGTCTCCCTATAAAAGGTTATGCAAAGCGTTTGCATGAATATCTCCCTCGCAACTAATGACACTTACTTGTGTGATATCTAGGGGTATTAAACCAATGAAACCCATGAAGGTGAGCGTTAATGACTAATAAGAGATGAATGCATTTGAAATGGGTGAAGTTACTTTCCAAGCTGGGGGAAACCTAGAGGTCATCTAGAGGGGATCCAATAATGTCACATGTACCATATGTGGAGGAGAAATTATGTCTAAATGCCAATTTAAAAAATCTTACCCAAAGGTGCAAACATGGGCCTTCAATTCAAATAGTGGAAAAAATATTCTTGATTAAACACATGCACATTAAACAAAGAACATGGCATTGGTTAGGTCAAGTGATAAGGGTGAATATGTCCCAAGGAAGAAAAAAATGAAATATGGTGCATATATCTCCAACGGTATTCAAGAGCATTCATGGCCTCTAAGATGTCCTTGTTAGAATGTAAAATGTGGGTGATATATATAGGAGCATAATGGGATTCTATGATTAGTGACAATGTTCTATGGCTACTATATAAATCACAATTATGTGACAATCTATGCTTCATGGAATGACTTACTTCCATGGAAATGGTACAAACAAATTGGGACATTAGCCATAGGGAATTTGTTCATTCAGTGTAATGGGGTGAACAAATGTCGAGTCTATAAAATGAAAAAGGGTCATCATAGGTCATATATCATATAAATGTGGAGATGTAATATATGGTAATGGAATCATTAGTTATTTGCAATGGAGGTGGTATCACTTTCTACTAAGGCCTTATCTACATATGAACTATATTGGGAATCTAACGAACTATAATGATGGCGGTTTGAAATTGTGGGAGCTACTTACAATGGCGAGTGTAGTGGTATATAACATAAGTTGTGTGGTTAATTTGCACACAAAGTTTTATTGCATTCTTTGGTAACTTGCTTTTGAGGGGATAGGGAGGTGCCTCTAGCTTATGTATTTGACAATAATGGGGTCATTACTCGAAGAGTGGGGAATATTTTAGTATCGGGTCCATTGGTATCAGAAAAGGAATAAGGAGGTGAAACCAAAATGAAAAAAATGGATTAGTTGGTTGCAATTAGATTACTACCGATTCCCCCTTCTTTCTTTTTTGCTACTAGAAATTTTTTCAATCGTAGGTTTAGTCAAGGTACCTAGAGGTACCATTGGATCTCTGTCTATCTATGTGAAGGTACTTGAAGGTGAAACCTTGCTAAAGACTACCCACAAACAGGATGTTGGTAAAGGACACAATGATGGGGATGAAAGAGACCATACTAGTATCCCAAAGGTAGGACCTAGAATTTTAAGCATTGCCATCACATGATTCCCAACAATTCCAAGCAGTGTAAAGAAGAATGTAATATGGGTGACGGGGTTTAGAGGAATAGTGTTTGTCTTGTTCAAACAAAATTAGATTTTAGGTGTGTAAAATGATCTTGATTCAAAAGAGGAAGCATCCGATATCTCTTTGACTAATATAATAGTAAATGCAAATGGATATATTACTAGAATAACATGGGGTGGTGCACCATGGTACACCCCAAGTATTGTATAAAAATGAAAATACCTAGATCCATCCCTATGTAACATGGGGTTTCTTGACTAGGACAAATAATGGTTAAGACCTTTTCTAGATTGGAAAATGGTTAGGTTCCATAATGTCTCGGTCAATCTATGATAATGACCTTCCCAATGTAAGGGGGAACATCATGGTGTGGAAGAACAAGAAGGAACCACTTTCATAGAGTACATATAGTTGCACCCAAGAAGGATTTTGTAGTCTAAGGGAGCTACTACAACCTCAAAATCAATTAAGACTATCATACCTAATAATTCGATAGGAACATTATGGTATAGGCCTTCGGGTTAGAAAGGTTGAAAATCATAAACCCTAAGGGTAATTCTAGATGGTGTGAAATTAGGTGGTCCTAACATTTTCCAAACTATCATGGACATCATACAAGTGGATGCACACTCATCAACAATGCATCAATGGATGATGATGTTTCTAAATGAGACAAGGATTCAAAAATCAATCAATGAAGGGAGCCTTGACTCAAAATTTTGTAAGTCAAAGGTCGTTAACCATGAAAAATATGGGTTGATGGAACCTAACAAAAATAGTAATCCCTTCCTTTGAGAAGGGTAGGTTTGGAGAAACTTGAGAGATGACATGGTATCAAATTATTATGCCAAGCCATCATCAATATTATAATTATTAATGGTCATAATATGAGGGTTGTGAGTTGTGCATTGTAGCAATGCTTTACGAGAACATGGTGTGGGATCACTAATAGATAGTGAAATTTACAAAGTCCACGGATGGATATTTGATCGACACATCAAATTTATCAAAGCTAGGTTAAGAGGTATTAAATAAATTCAATTGTGAGTTTGAAAGTGAATATCATTGAGTTCATGGAAATTTTTTGGTAGGAAGGACCTCTTGGCTGGGTAGGAGTTGGAGGTGGGTACGATCCTAATGGATGGGAATAATTGTAGTTTTATTATTGGTTAGTTACAACCCCTTCCTAGGGGAAAGGGTTTTGTAACAAAATTTGTTGTGATGGGATAATAAATGGCTATTGGGGGGCTATTAGTCCTTAGTAGGCTGTTATAACCTTGGTTATCAATCATTTCCTTCATTTGTTTATATTTATCAATCTACAGGAAATTGTGAGCATAATGAGAAAACTCACCACATAATGCATAAGAGAAATTAGTCCTAAGAACATTTTTTCCTTGTTTTGCTTGAGTTTTAATACAAAAAATTGCTATGATTTCTTGGATTAGGATTTTCCCCAATGTTATTGGTTTGGTTGGGGACACTACCCCTAGTCCTTGAGGTGAGTTTCCTATTTTTTATTCCCTTTATTACTTCCCTTATCTTTTGTATTGTAGGGGTTTACCATGTTCAACTCCTCAAATTCTTGGGTTTGTTGAGAAAGTGAAGGATAAACAAAGATAACAATGACCTGTCATGAAAAAGAGGGTTGTAGTGTCATGCTACCTTATTCAACATGGAATGGATAGTATGGAATGGCCCATGGGGGGCCATTGCATGTGTTATGTGAATTATTAAACATATAAGCATCATCATTACAATTTTGACTATTGAATGAAAGGCCGTGCACATGTTCCACAAAGTGCCATCCTAAGCGGGGGGGTTAGGATTCAAGTAGGATGGATTTGTTCCACCATGTTGGTTGTTGGGAGCAATGTAAGGGATGTTATGATTCCATATGTGGGTTTCCCATATGAATTATTAGCAATACTTTGGGAGGTTCTAGCACCATATTAATAATTATCGTAATGATTGGTTCCATTGGGGGTTGTGTGACCATATTGGTTAGTGATGTGATCCATAGATCCAATAACACCATATTCCGCATTTTATGTCTTAGGTGTATCTCATTCAAAAGGGGGAGGGTGAGGGGAATTAAGTATGACCATTCATAGATAACCTAGCTAGGCATATATTGGATCAAAATGTTTCACTTTGAGAATGCTTGTGTATTATATCTAAGGTGTGGTGCCATGTATTTGGAAATAAGGTGTAAGAGGAATTCAAAAAATAATCCAACAAAAGTTTTTCTTTGACTTCTATATTCTAGAAGCTAGGCCACCACCACCACTCATGGATGTGATATATGACATCACTAGACGTGGTTTGGTGAAAATATGTAATTATTTCCAATCCCATGTCATGGTGCACTGATAACTACAAGAATATTAGGAATGCATTGGTTAATGATGCAAAGTTTGCATGTGACCCTTATGCTTCAATGATATATCACTTGACCAATGGATTAAACATGGTTCTTCGAAATAACCTACGAAAATTAAAATAATCAGTGATGTTATTAGATGAGCACCATATATAAAAGTTCATACCTTCATTAGTTATATATTCACTTGATCATCACTTGAATTTAGGAATATCATAAGGTAGTTTGGTCGACTTTGGTGCCCTATAAATATTATGTAAGATAGGATCATTAATGAGTCAACTTTGGTGCCCTATAAAGATTTTGTAAGATAGGATCATTAAGATAGGATTTCCAATGGCCAACACTATATCTCTCAGGTGCAAATGAATAACAGGAATGCAACCCATGTGGAAATCCTAATTATTGTCCACTAGGTTACCTTTCACAAGTGTGTACAAGGGAATATTAGCCTCCATCATTCAAGCATTACAATTTAAAAACATCTAGGTGACTCAATAATATTAACAAAAGCAATCTAATTTGAGAATATGACTCCATGAGGTATCTCCTTGTCTTAGATTTTGCACACTTGATATAAAAGGATTTCTAGATCCCTAGGAAAACAACTATGTTTCATATGAGAAACAACTATGGGGAGCTATTGGATGAAAGTCCCCACAGTCCTAACTTATAATATAAATTATTTTGTGGCTTAAAATGGAGGAATAAAATTAGTTATATGATTATGTTTGTTATTTTTAAAGAGGATACACTAGTGTCATGAGCCAATGGATTTAATTAATGGTCTGACAAAGAAGGTATTTTATACTTCTCGCCCTTTATGATTCACCTAGATAAATTTATGGGAACAAGATGAAGATCATTCTTAAGTCAAATAAGAATATCTAGTTCCTTTATGTGTGTGTTTCAAATGATGAAAAATAATGTTGAATTAAAATGCTTGAAAGTAAATTACAGAAAGTAAATTTTGCAAAATAATTTGAGGAATTCAATAAAGACAAATATTTGAACTTGGGTTTCTTTCTCCATAAAAATTAATTTCCTAAGTGTGGATGAATACTTATGCAAATGACAAACCATAATTTAAAATGCAAAAATTACTACGAAGGTATGTCACTCTATCATAATTTTTTTATTTGCCAAGATTGCTTCTAAGCACAATGTCAAACAACATACTATAGATGAGAGATTTTAGGTCCCTTGATTTGTGTTAATTGTGATAGCATAAAAAACTAATACATAAGATTATTTTGAAGATGTTGATTAATGTTAAGCCATGGGTATAGTGAAATTACATTTTTATTATTATATTATTGTTGTCTTGATTGGTTGGCTAGGACCTTAGTCATAACCTTTGTCTCTTATATATACCAAGGAGAACTAGTTTAGATATTATCTCATTTTGTATTTTGCACTTGATATATTGTAAAATCAGTTTCATCCCTCAAAGATGATTATTATTCATCTCTTTATTCCATTCTCAAGGCATTGAGTTACTCTCTCTTTCTAATTTTATGTTGTTTTGAGAGTTTGGTACATAAGGTTTCGTATCAGATCCATTTTCACAATAGAATTTTTATGGGATGTTTTAGATAGATAAATTTTGATGATCCTTATAATACATAGTGAAGTAATTTTTGTAAAAAAAATAAGGTCTTGGTTCATTATAATTTTGGAATTATAGTATGTTGAAATTAGGGTGTTTAACTAGTCCAAAAACTAGTTTGGAATAGGTGTTGTGGGTAAAACTATTGTATATGGAGATTGAAAGGTCCAATCTGTGTGCCAATAGTTTCATCCAAAATAAAATGTACCATATTTTCTCTCATAAAAATTCTAGAACCAAACCGTAAAAAATAGAAACCTAACAAGTCATACAAGCTCTCCTTCTCTCTTGAAAAGGACATAAACAACCAATTTTGGGAACATTATGATAAGTTTCCCTTGGCATATCAGAAATTAATCAAACATGTGCAATTGCAAAGAAGACATATCAAGATACTACATGCCAAAATTTCAAACATATGGGGGCCTAAATTCAATCTATAATTAAGAATAAAGTTCGGCTAGAAAGACAACCTACAAAGCAAGGTTTTTAAAGGCATGTTAGCTTGAAACTTGCATAACTTTTGATTGGAATATATGTTTTGGGTGGTTTGAAAGGTGAGATAAAACAGGAGAATTATAGTTAAATATTATTTTGGAATCACATGGAAAAGGTTTATGCAAAAAATGTTGCACCAACTAAACCTCTAGAGAGCGCAACAATGACTCAAGAAGAAAATAAAGATATATATAACCAGCTATCCAATTTAGGTAACAAATATGATGAACTAAATTATTTGTCAGCAAAAAAATGTGTATTTAACACATGTAAAAATTAAATATAAGGTAAAATGAAAAATGTGTAACAAAATATGGAAAACATTGATCAAAATATAGAAACAATGGATCAAAATATGGAAAAGATGGCCAATAAAGATGATCTCAAAGATATGAAGGTAATGTTGAGCGAGATAAAAATTATATTTATTCCTAATTCACCTCCTCGAGAAGAGGATAAAGAGAACAAGAGGATCTTGTCTTATTCACGTATTGATAAAATTTAAAAACAATTGGAGAACAAGAGTTTTGAGTCTCCAACACTCGATCATTCATCCCTCCATAATCCAAACGATCATGGGTTCAACTTGGGACCAAGGAACTACTTCACTCTCAAGATTGATACGATAAATTTTGATGGAATTTATCCAATAACATGGATATTCAACAATGGATAAACTCCTTAATCTACACCAACTACAAACTTTACAATATGTATCTATTGAATTCTTATGTTTAGAACCTAATCAGTTTGTGTGGTACCAATGGATTTGTGACCATAAAAACAGATCTATTGTCTCTCGGTATATATATATATATGAATTGATAACACATTACATGGATGTTAATAGAAACACATTATTTAAAAATTTGATAAATCTAACACAAATATGTCTAGTTACAAAGCACATTAGGAAATTTCAAAAGTTGAGTCTCAAAGTGAAGAATATTCCAGAGTATAATTTGCTTGTTCTCTTTATGGAAATTTAAACTAGAGAATCCAACGAAAGGTATGTCTCTTTGAACATAAATCATTAGAGATTGACTTTAGTTTGGCAAGGAAAGTTGAAAGTAAAAGTATGGCTACTAAAAGGGTTTCTACTAACAACTATAGAGAGGGAAATGTTCACCCCCAAACCTTACTCAGACTATAGGGTTGACACCTCAGGCAATGGAGGAAAGAATATAAAAATGACTATGTTTCAATTGTGATGGCAAGTAGAGTAAGGGGAATAAGTGTAGTTAGAAGAAACTATTGTACATATATTATGAAGATGAAGAATATCCAGACCCAGAATAGTATGAAGAGGTATAAATAGAATATAATACTCCAACTATATTTTCCCATGCATTAGTTGGAATTAGCACCCCTCAAACTCTATGGATAGAAGGATATCAAAAACAAAAATTTAATAGTGTTGATCGATTCCTGTAGTATCCGTAACTTTAATAATTCCAAACTAACTAAACCTCTTAATTTCTTTAGATACTAAACACTATAATTTCAAGTGATGATTACTAGTGAAGGTACCATAAATTGTTCAGGGAAGTTCCATAGTATTAAGCTTACTATGGAATTCAAATGATTGCAATCCAAATAGGTGATGTTGATTGTATTAGTGGTCCAATGGATATAATAATTGGGAACAGTGGCTCTTAATATTCAAGAAATTTTCATAAGATTCTCCTTAGAGAAAAAAAGAAAATTGAATCCAAAGGTATTCCATGGAAACCCTCTAAAGTGATAAGCTTTAACACCACAACAAAATTGCTCAAGACTAACAGTTTGGAGTATTTTCACAATTTTACTCACTATATGTTAAAGATTGTATACCCTCTATTCCAGTGTATCTCCAAAGAGTTATTGACAATCATTTCAAGGAATTTTGAGAGATGCCTAAAGGTATTCCACCTACTCGGTATCATGACCATGCTATTCACTTGCAACTAGGACTTGTACCACCTAACATCAAACCCTATAAGTACCAATATGCACAAAAGAGAGAGATTCAGAATATGATTCACTAAATGTTAGATGCAAGCATCATTCATCCTAGCCAAATTTCTCTCTCTTCTACAAAGGTGATAGTTCACAAAAACGAAGTGTTGTAGGAGCCTAGTCGACCCAATTGATTTGTAAATAGAATCAACAAGTCGATTAGGTCAATAGTCCTAGGTATTTAAGGATGTTATAACTACCTCCATGATTGTAAAGATATATAAATGCATGAATTTGTAAGGAAATGTATCCAATATTGTTGATATAATATAATAGACTACTTGTCATTGGTTCCACTGCTACCTTCTCCCCTTTACCTCTTTTTATGTATGCATGATGAATGTATATTGTTGTGTTTTATACTATGATTATTTCTATACATTATTGGTAACTACTTTAGTGTAATCCCATATACTATAAGATTGGTTTCATTGTCAGGACCTAGATTTTGGGATTTGTAAAAATAGAGAATGCATCCATAGATGTTGAGTGAAGAAGAGATTCGTAATTGGTCAAAAAGAAAAATTGAAAATTGCTTCAAAAATTATGCTAGAAGAAATCGACTATCACTTGTAGAGGATGGACCATTGTTCTTTACATAAACACATGAAAAGTGATGCAGATATTTTCGAGGGTCATAAATTTTGAATCTATTATCCATTTGGGATGATATTTAACAGGAAGTTGCAACTCAAAGAGTTCACTTCTGTGACTAATCATATCCTTTTGATCAAATCCCGTTTTGACATTTTTCTGGGGCCAAATTCTTTCATACAATGCCTCAAATTGGGGTTTTAGTGTTTTTCAAGATTTTTAAATTTGTTATTATCAGTTATCTCTTAGTTTATCCACATAATCAAAAAATCGAGTTGACAAATAGTGTCACTCTAGTTAGCTTTTAGTTATTGGTAATTTTTAGAGTCATGTGAGAATTTTCTAAAACTAGCAGTTTTTGAAAATCTCAGATAATAGTTATAAGGGGTTAAACTTTCATTGTAATAGTTAGTGATGGAGAAGGAATAAAAGATGGTTATTTTCCATTCTCATGTGTTCTCATGGTTTTTAGATATCATGAATTAATCAAATTTTATTGGCTACATCATCTGGTACAAGAGCAGGAAGATGGTTGGGAGAGGAAGAGGAAGAGTATGTATTGCTCAGATGTGTAGAGATATGCAAAACCTACAAAGGAAAGTAGCAGATCATACAAATGTTCTATCTAGTCAAAGAATAATACAAAGAGAAGAATATTATGATGAGATGGAGTAACGAGATGGAGATCAACATATAGAACACGAAGAAGAATAATTAGGGCACATTACTTTTGAAGAAAGTACGCTCGGGCCTCTAGAAGGAAGAAATGATGGGATCAAAATGGAATTTTTAGAATATGTAGGGAGTCTTAAACCAAAGGAGTTAATAGATTGGTTGAACACCATGGGATTTTTTTTGAATGGAATCCTATGACAGAGGAAAAGAAGGTGAAATATGCATGCACCAAGTTGAAGGGTCACACCATGATCTGGTGGGATCATGTGTAGAAAGACAAAACAAAAATGGGAAAAGACAAAATTAGGAATTCGAATAAGAAATTGCGAGAATGTTTTTTCATTGCACTATGAACATACCATTTTTCTTAGATTTTAGAACTTGAATTAAAACTTTTCCACCATGGAGGAACTCACAAATGAGTTTTATCAATTGTCCATTCGTGTGGATCACCAAGAAACTGATGAGAAACTGGCTGAAAGGTATGTGAATTGATTAAATTTGTATATTCAAGATGAATTGATCATGCGTAGGGTTCATGGTGTGGATGAGGAATACCAGTGATTTAAGGTTGAGGGAAAACAAAACCAACAAAATTCCTAAACAAATAGAGGAGAAAGGATGGGTACATCATCTACCTCATGGGGTGTTTTTAACTATTGTAGTTGCAAATCATCCCAAGGAGTTGAGAAAGTAGAATATACTCAACAAGATAACCTAAATGACCTATGATGAAGAGGACTCTAGAGGGGTATAGATTATGGTGGTGGCATAGTAATACCTTTTGTGTGATTTAGGTGTGGTGTAGAGGGTCATCAAGCATTTGAATGCTCAAATTATAACATGCAAGAGTCGAAGCAAGGACAACACCCTAGTTTAAACTTGGTCCAACATGAGAATGAAGAAGAAGGAGTTGAATCTGAAGTCCTTCCCGATATGGGGGAGAATATCATGATACAGAGGTCAATGGTGATTCCCATAAAAGATCAAAGGAAAATTAGCGGAAAGGAAGACTCTTGGATTTGGACAAATATTTTTCGAACCAACTGCACTTTAGAAGGAAATGTATGTCAAGTTATTGTTGATAGTGGAAGTAATGATAATATGGTTTCCAAAGAGATGGTAGGTAAGTTGAAATCATATTGAGAAACTATTGATCCTGGAATTGTTATCATTTTTGGCAATTAAATTACTCATTTCAACATATGTTTCATTATCTTTTTGTGTATTTTATGTCACGCGGATCACTACTCAGCTCAGGTATGTATGAATTTAAGGTTTATATAAAATCCATTTATTATTATCATTTTATGATTTTATTAATTAAAATTGACATTATTAAAGAACATTTGATGTATTAATTAATTTATATATTTGTTTACAAATAACATTATCTTTTTTGGACAAATTAATAACAAGTACGCATTTAGCCTGCCTTGCACACAGCACGTCCAGCTTGTCATCCAGCTCGCTACGTGAAACTCATTGGTAGTTTTCTAGATGTTGAAATGTGTTGTTGTAGACTGTAGTCCTGAAGAGCACCAACAAACAGACACTTTGTTTTCCCTAGATCTGCGCCCAGCGTATCCAGCTCACGGTCCAGTTTGTTGTTCAGCTTTCCCTCCAGATTGCTAACCAAACTGCGCGCTGTTGACAATTGATTTCAGGCATTAAAATTTGAAATATCCAGCAAACGACCTACTGTCCATGCATCTGGGTAATGGATCTCATGTTCTAGATAATCCGTTAGCTTGCAGCCTCCTTTGTCAACACCTCAATAACAGACCACGCGCTGGGTTGGTGTGTTAGCTCACGTTCTAGAAAACTCGCCCTACGTTCTCCTATGTTTGCCACCATTTCACTACTGTGCTAAGGAAGGATCCGTACGCAACCTATGAGAACCAACCATGCTGAAGAAGGATCATGTGCGTACCCTGTCCAATGAAAAAGACCATACTTGCGCGGAAGAAGGGAAGATCCTATGCGTTGGCCTGCGCTTTGTTATACTCTTTAATAGTCAACTAAATTTAGAGAGCAGTCGACCACTAAAGGGTCCACTTGCTCATCTCTGTAAACAATTAGATATATCAGCCTCTGTGTGAGAGCTCAGTTAGCTAGAGCTCTCTCTAGAATCAGAGAGTTAGGAGAGAATTCACAGTTATCAATTTGTTCTTGAGTACATTGTATTTCTATTCCATTGTCTGAATAAAGAGTCGTATGCTTTGCTGTTGAATATTGCATTTGAGTAGGAGTTAACCAAGAACCACCCCTGATTGCTGAGAGGGCCCCTCATCAACCTGAGGTTTCTTTCTTTTCTTGTTTATTTCTTTTTTCTGTTGTAGTTAGTTTTGTTTCCAGTTAGTTGTATTATTTCATTTGTTTTCTGTAATTCGTTTTATTTCCAGAATTAAGTAACTAGATTGAGCGCGTAGTTTTCTTTTGAATCTATTTTCAATCCTTTCATTCCTAGTTTCCTATTCAGTTTATTTACAAGTAAATAGATATATTGCTTTTAAACTCAGTTCTCTCTATTTTTTCTTATAAGCTATCGGTTTATGCAATTTAAATTTCAGTTTGTTCATTAACATGCAATGGTTTCTTTATATTTATGTTTATGAATTTGTTTAAGTTCATGTCACTGTTAAATTTGCTTAATAAGTAGGTTTACTTATTGTTGATGTATTTGTAACTTCGGAATGTATTCACTTGTATATCTTATGTATTGTACCCCAATGTTTATTCCGGGAAGTATCTATAATTTAATTGAGTCATGTCATGCCCCGATGTTTCGATCAGGAGATTCAATAATGTAAACAAGTCATGTAAATTCATAGACTATAACCCTCCTTATTGATCAAGGGTTAAAGTCCCCGCAGTTGTGGGGCCCTAGGGTTATTAGAATCTCCTAGAGAAGTCGGCCCTAGATGAGTTATTTTCAAGTCGGGAATTAGTATAAATAGAGAGTGAGCCTCTCTTTTTAACATATATTCATACACATTCACTCACACTCAGTTGTAGCGCATAACTGAGAGAGAGAGAAGAAGTTGGGACAAGAGAGAGAGTGACTACTGCTGTCGGGAGATCATCTTACTGTCTTTAGGTTTTACTTTTGGTGCTAATTCTATCTCTGAGGAGGTTGTGGGTTTTTCTCCTTTATGGTTTCCTTGATGAAAATATTTGTGTTCATTGTCTCTTGTGATTGATTGTTGTGCTTTTTATTCTCTCAAATAAGATCCTAAGATCATATAGATTAAATGTTAAAAATCTAACATGGTATCAGATCTAACCTGAGAAGAAGACACTGTGTAGCTGCTAAAGCTAGGGCTTCCTACTTTTTGGAACTCTCTCCACAAATTTTCAGCAAAAGGAGGTTGGGATAACTCTCCTCCCTAGGACGCATCTTTCTATCGAAGCAGAATCTGATTCTGAGCATTTTCAATTTTTGACCCGACACTACTGCCATAAATTAGGGATTTCCACAGAAGTGGAATTTTTTAGTGAGCCCAGGCATGGATTGATCTCCTCCCCAAAATCAAATTTTAGAGATCAAGATCAATTTTTTTGGTTGGGTAGAACTTTGGGAAAGTCAAACCCTAATCTGCTCCTAAACCATAAAAATAGCTCTTCAGAATTTCAGCTCCAGATCTAGTTCCAACATCTTAACCTAGTAAGATATAAATATTTTGCATTTCCATTTGAGGTTCTCTGTTAAGATGTCTCATCATACCAAGATTTATGAAAATCTTGAGGGAGCTGATAACTTTTGAGCTTGGAAGTATAGGATCTCCCTAGTCTTGGAAGAAAATGAGTTGGACTCTTACATCAATGAAGAGGTTCCAGTTCCAGAGGAAGATGAGGCTAAGGCCTTACACAAGAAGAAATTGGTCATGGATAAGAGGATTATTCTTGATTCAATCAAGGATCACCTCATACCATCGGTGTCCTCTTTAAAGACACCTAAAGAGATGTTTGATGCCCTGACCAAGTTATTTGAAGGGAAGAACATAAACCAAAAGATGACTCTGAGAAACCAATTGAAGAATGTAAAGATCCAGAATGTGGAAACCATCCAATATTACTTTACAAGGGTCTCTCATATCAAGAAACAGCTAGAAGTGGTAGATGAAGAAGTAGAGAATGCAGAAATTGTGATGACCACCCTGAATGGTCTCCCTAGGGCATGGGACTTTTTCATTCAAGGGATCTATGCCAGAAATAAGCTAGTAAAGTTTAGTAGTGTTAGAATAATCAACCCATAGTATTACCCACTTAGACATTAATTCATTTATTTTTGTCTTATTTGCCTAGTTCATGTGTCCCACCTTGTGCAAGTTGTTAATTGCCTATCCATAGAGGTCAAACTTGCCATATTTGACTCATGTAGCGCTTGGGAAATCCTTAGGAATCAAATCTTATTTATTCCTGGCCTCCTAGGTGCCTATCTGCTTTTTCTACTTTATTGCCTGCTTTTTCAGTGTTTTAAGGCACATAGGAAAGCAAGACTAGGTGAGGTGAACTAGTTTTTTGTCCTCTTCATCCTCCACTCTTTTCTCCATGAAAAAGAATGTATGAGATTCCATTCCACTACTCTTTATCTTGCCCATGCGCCCTTTCCAATTCATGAGCTCCATGACAGATTTGGGATCAGCTTTTTACACCTATGGGGGATTTGCCTATTTTGAGTAAGCCTGCTTTATGCTAGTTTTGGATGCCTCCTTATGCATTCAACCTCTTGATGTATTCTATATATTCATAAACCTATGTTATTACAGGGTTTTCTATTGTACACTCAATTAATATAATTTTGTGTTACAACTCCATATTTAGTCTCCATTGTTAGCAATTTTGCATGATCAATTGATAATTGTTGTGGGTAAAATTAATCTACTGCTAGCCTGAATTTCTACATGGTATCAAAGCCATTGTAGGTTGTTACTCTCCTTCAAAAATTGTTTTGCAGGTTTGACATCAAGACTGGGAGCCTTCTACTGACAGCCGGGACAGATTTTCTAAAGCTATGGATTCACAGAAAACTATCTTGACTCCCTTCAACTATTTTGAATGGAAAGCAGAGATGGAGATCTTGTTGAGAGCGAAAGGCCTCTACATGGTGACTATGGAAATAGAAGCAGAGCCCAATGTAGCTGCAAAGAAGATCAAATGGCACAATCGGAGAGATGAGGCCTATGGCCTCCTATGTCTCAGTATTTCCCGAGACCTCCTTTTCCATCTCGATGGATTAACTTCACCGGATCAAGTATGGGAGAATATTTCTGATATTTTTGGAAAGATAGCTGAGATGAGGGGACATCAGATCAAAAATGAGCTAATTTCTCTGAGTCCCAGTAGCTTTGAATCCCTGCAGCTATATTTCTCCAAGTTCAAAGCACTAGTTTTGCAGCTGAAGCAGTGTGGTATCGAAAAGAAAGATGATCAGCTCGTATTGGCCATCCTCTCAAATCTAGGACCTGACTACTCAGTCTTTGTTTCGACCTTCTATGCCACAAAACTCATAGCTCAAACCTGGAAGATGCCTAGCCTTGCAGATTTCATGGAATCTCTCACACAAGAACAAGACAAGCTGGTGATGATGGGCACCATCAAACCATCCAAATATCAAGCTTTGATTGATGGAGATTCGAGGGTGGATTCAAAAAGAAAAAATAAAGCTAAAAATCCACCTGAGCAAAGAAGAGACAAGAAGCAATCTCCAGAGGATCAACAAGGTCCCAAGAAAAATACCCAGAAGAAGAAAAACAAAGGTGAAATGAACAAGTGCTCATACTGTTCGAAGGGCAATCACACTGAAACCTCTTATATGAAAAAATAGATTGATATGCTGACCAATCCCTTGGAGAAGAATGGCATCTCCCTTCCAGAAAGCTCAAAGAAGAGAGAAGGAGGATCAAGTTCCGATGACAGAGAGAGAGTTCATGCTCTAGTTTCTGGCACATCAAGCTCACCCAGTTTTATCATTGATTCTGGAGCTTCAAGACACATGGTTTCGACTAAGGAGGCCTTCTCCTCACTGGATATGTCGAAAGGACCATCTATTGTACTGGGAGATGACTCTCTCACTGAAAGTAAAGGCAAAGGAAGGATAGATCTTGATCATGGTAAGTTCAGCAATGTGTTATATGTCCCTGGTCTCACCTCCAACCTCCTGTCAGTGTACCAGATGACCCACACCGGGTCTCCTAAGAAGGTCATATAAGAAGGTCATATTCTCCCCTGATGAATTTGAGATCACAGATATTTCAAATGGTAGAGTCATTGCAAAAGGAGTAGCGAATCATGCTCAAAAGGTATACATGTTTTCACACTTCCTACCTTACTCAAACCCCTCTGCTCTTCTTATTCATGCTAATGAAGCCAGCAAGCTGTGGCATGAAATATTTGGCCATCTAAATTACAAGTATCTGTCTAATCTTAGTGAGAAAGAAATGGTCATAGGGTTTCCCAAGATAAAATTTTCCAAAGGATTCTGCCAAGGCTGTATCCTAGAAAAACACCCAGAGCATAAGTTTGAGAAAGCTAGTCATGAGAGAACCTCTGCACCCCTCGAGTTGATTCACAGTGATGTTGCTGGCCCATTCCCTCATATGTCCATGAGTCAGGCCAAATATGCATTGACCTTTATTGATGATTTTTCCAGTTATTGTTGGGTTCACTTCATGAAACACAAGTCTAAAGTTTTTGGCCTATTCAAAGTCTTTAAGACTTTGGTTGAAAACCAGTGTGGAAGGAAACTCAAGGTCCTCAGATCTGAAAATGGTGGTGAGTATGTCAAGTCTGAGTGTATTAACTATTGTGCAGATGCAGTTATTTATATGTAGCATTCTATCCCCTACGCACCACAGCAAAATGGTGTTGCTGAGAGGAAGAACAGATCACTGAAGGAGATGGCAACATGCATGATGGAGGCCAAAACTTTTCCACCAAAGTACTGAGCCGAAGCTATCAATTGTGCAGCCTATACTTAGAATAGGGTTCCTCACAAACAGCTTGATGGCATGACTCCCTTCGAAGCATGGAGTGGGCACAAGCCAGATGTGACCCATTTCAGGATTTTTGGCTCAAAGGCATGGGCTAGAATCCCGACAGAGAAGAGGAAGGCTTTGCAGCCCCAAAGCCAAGAGTGTCTTTTTTTTGGATACTCTGAAGATTCAAAAGGGTACAAGTTGATAAATTTTATCACAAACAAAGCCTTCATTGAAAGGTGTGTTCAGTTTGAAGAAGAACCCCTTGCAGAAGTGGAAGTTGGTGAAGCCTCTTCACCACCTGAACCTCAAGAAGTAAGTAAAGAGTTTGTTGAACATGCTGATTCTGATTTTTCTGAAGGAGATGAGTTTATTGCAGACCCAAACAGCCCCAAAATGCCTAAATGGGCATCCAAGACACTACCTGCAGTAGGTGATCTAGCTGGGGATCCCAATGACCCAAGGAGGACTAGATCTCAATTTGAGAGTGGTCTGTGCATGAAGGATCCTATGTTTGCTGAAAAATGCTATTTGATGGTGGATTCTGATCCTCAAACATATGAAGAAGCATCAGGAGATCCAATATGGAAAGCTACCATGAAGGAGGAGTTCAGCTCACTTCAGAAGAGCAACACATGGGAGCTAGTGGATCTTCCTCCAGGGAGAAAACTAGTACAGTGTAAGTGGGTCTATAAGACCAAATTTGATTCTGATCGTTCACCATTGAAGTACAAGGCTATATTGGTAGCTAAAGGCTACTCACAGGTTCATGGAATCGATTACAATGAGACCTTTGCCCCAATGGCAAAGATGGATTCCATCAGGCTAGCTCTAGCCATTGCAGCCTCAAGGCAATGGGAGGTACATCACATGGATGTAAAATGTGCCTTTCTGAATGGAGATATCACTGAGGAGATATATATGCAGCATCCTTAAGGTTTTGTC
>LPNX010958073.1:2677-92890 GCA_001517045.1 Pseudotsuga menziesii | reverse complement strand
GTTGTTAATGCAGCAACTCAGTGTTTATGGTTGCAGGGTTTACTTGGAGAGTGTGGTTTCGAACCTGAGTACTCAACTACCATCTAATGTGATAACCAGGGTACCATTCGAATCTACAAGGATCCAGTTCAGAAGCAGAGAACCAGACACATTGAGATTCACATGCACTACATCAGAGAGCTTGTGCATGATGGCACCATTCACCTACTCTTCTGTTCATCTTCAGAACAAGTAGCTGATATATTCACCAAATAATTTTGTGAGAAGACCTTCAGTAATCTCAAATCACTGCTGGGGATTGTTGATCATGCTGTAAAGGCATGAGTGGATACAAGATTCTACAATTTTGTTTTACAGTCCATGTTTAAGGGAGGATTTTCCCAAGTTGGTTTTGCCTCTTTCCTTGTTTATTTGGACATGCAGTATGTAAAGGGTGACTAAGCCTTGTTGCTAGGCCCTATATTTTTTATTTATTACTCATAAAGTTAGGCTTAAGGGGGGGTGTTAGAATAATCAACCCATAGTATTACCCACTTAGACATTAATTCATTTATTTTTTTCTTATTTGCCTAGTTCATGTGTCCCACCTTGTGCAAGTTGTTAATTGCCTATCCATAGAGGTCAAACTTGCCATATTTGACTCATGTAGCGCTTGGGAAAGCCTTAGGAATCAAATCTGATTTATTCCTAGCCTCCTAGGTGCCTATCTACTTTTTCTGCTTTATTGCCTGCTTTTTCAGTGTTTTAAGGCACATAGGAAAGCAAGACTAGGTGAGGTGAACTAGTTTTTTGTCCTCTTCATCCTCCACTCTTTTCTCCATGAAAAAGCATGTATGAGCTTCCATTCCACTACTCTTTAGCTTGCCCATGCGCCCTTGCCAATTCGTGAGCTCCATGACAGATTTGGGATCAGCTTTTTACACCTATGGAGGATTTGCCTATTTTGAGTAAGCCTGTTTTATGCTAGTTTTGGATGCCTCCTTATGCATTCGAACTCTTGATGTATTCTATATATTCAGAAACCTATGTTATTATAGGGTTGGCTATTGTACACTCAGTTAATATAATTTTGTGTTACAGCTCCATATTTAGTCTCCATTGTTAGCAATTTTGCATGATCAATTGATAATTGTTGTGGGTAAAATTAATCTACTGCTGGCCTGAATTTATACAAGCAGACTGTGGGAGGACTGCTCACAAGAAGAAGCTCGATTATCAGCTTGAGAAGAAAATATGGTAAGTGAAGATCAAGCTCTCATAGTACAATCCAAAAAAAGAATAACAGACCATCACAAAGGTAAGCACTCTCACCAAAAGAAAAACACTAGAAATTCTAACAAAGATTTGTCTAAGTACATTTGCTTTACATGTGATGAAAGAGGACACCTTGCAATAGATTGTCCTAGAAACAAATATAGATCTCACAAGAGGAAGGGAAACAAGAAAAGACATCATGCTTATGCTACAGAAGATGATGAGCCTTCCAAGAAGAGAATCAAACAAGAAAGTGATGATTTTTCAAGTGATGGTGAATGTGTTTTGATTTTCGCTCTCACAGGAAACATCACACATGGAAGAAATGATTGGCTTATAGACAGCGGGGCTTCCAAACACATGACGAGATTCAAAGAATCATTTGTGATACTATCAGAACATGAATCACCCTACAAGGTGAAACTTGGGGATGAGTACCAGTATCCAATAAAAGTTAGTGAAGAATCCTCCTACAAATTAGACTCTAGAATGTCTATGAAAATGAAGGATGTCCTATTTGTACGAGGACTAAAGAAGAACCTTCTATCCATCTCTGCATTAGATGCAAAAGGCATAAGAGTTGCATTTATATATGGCCAAGTCATCATGTGGCCAAAAGGAAAGATTATTGACGATGTAGTAGTAATTGGAGAACAAGAGGGAGGACTATATAGATTAAAGGGCCAACCAGAACAAGATTTGGTTCATGACTCAGTAGAACCAAATGAGCTTTGGAATAGAAGTCTTGCACATGTTCACTATAGAGAACTACCACTTGCAAGAAAAGTTGTTGAAGGTCTTCCAGAAATACAAGCAAAACATGAAGGAGTATGCAAGGGATGTGCAAAAGGAAAGAAGACAAAGAAGACATTTCCAAGTAGCGAAAGAAAGGCTAAAGGAATCTTGGAAATCATTCACTCCGATGTATGTGGTCCGATGTCATCTAGTTTATTAAGCGGGTATGTATACTATGTTTCTTTCATTGATGATTTTTCTAGGAAGACATGGATATACTTCATGAAGAACAAAGATGAAGTATTCAGCAAGTTCAAGGAATTCAAATCCTTGATCGAAAAATACACAGAGAAGAAGATCAATATTTTCCGATTAGATAATGGCATAGAATTCACATCAAATGAATTCAAGGAATTATGCAAAGATTCAGGGATTAAGAGGGAGTTGACCACTCCATATAATCCAAAACAAAATGGGGTTACAAAAAGAAAGAATAGAACGATCATGGAAGCTACAAGGGAAATGCTTCATGATCAAGATCTTCCCATGTATCTATGGGCAGAAGCAGATAGAATAGCTGTGTATGTACATAACCATAATCCACATAGAGTACTAGAGACAAAACACCTGAAAAAGTATTTTTCGGCAAGAAACCAAAAGTCAGTCATCTCAGAATATTTGGTTGTCCAGTGTACATACACATTCCAAAAGAAAAGAGGACAAAGTTAGATCCTTCGGGAAGGAAGGGTGTATTTGTGGGATACTCTGAAAGCTCGAAGGCTTACGGAATATACTTCCCAGGATTCAAGAAGATCGACATCAGCAAGGATGTAACATTTGACAAAAACTCAGCTTACAACAAATCTAGAAAGAGACCTACTAAAGAACCTGTAGAAATAGAAGTACCCAGAATTCATGACATAACCATGAACGAAGCAATTCCTAAAGAAGATCGAGAAATAGAAGAACCTCAATAACCTATAGATCCACCTCAGGAGAAGAATCCTCACAAGAGGAAACCTTCTTGGGTATGAGAAGCTATCCAAGGTGCAGAAAGATATGGGGCTCCAGAAGAGATACATAGAGAAAGGAAAAAAACCAGGTCCTACTCCGATTATGTAGCCCTATTATGTGAATTCATTGATAAAGAACCTTCCAACTATGAAGAAGCAGAAGAAAAGAAAGAATGGAAGGATGCTATGATCAAAGAGTACCAATCGATCATGAAGAATGATGTTTGGGATGTTGTCCCAAGACCAGAGGGGAAGTCTGTTGTGACTTCCAAATGGATCTATAAGATCAAGCATGTTGAAAATGGTAGCATAGAGAAATATAAAGAAATATTTGTGGTTCGTGGTTTCTCCAGAAAGAAAGAATAGATTATGAAGAAACTTTTTCTCTTGTATCCAGATATACTTCCATCATATCAGTACTTGATTTAGCTGCAGTAATGAAGTGGAAAGTACACCAGATGGATGTCAAGACAGCTTTCTTGAATGGTGTAGTAGAAGAGGAAGTATATGTGGAGAAGCCACTCGGTTTTGAGACACATGACAGAGAGACTCATGTGTGTAAGTTAAAGAAATCCCAGTACGGTTTGAAACAGGCACCCAGGACATGGTACGGCAAAATTGACAACTTCCTATCCAATTTGGACTTTACCAAGAGTAAAGCGGATTCCAACCTTTACTACAAGGTTGAAGAAGGGAAACCAGTGATACTCCTATTGTATGTAGATGATCTATTTGTGACAGGTGAGGATGGGTTGATTGTTGATACAAAGAGGAAGCTTGCTACCAAGTTCAAAATGAATGACTTGGGTATGATGCACTATTTTCTAAGCATGGAGGTGTGGCAGAATGCAGATGGAATTTCCCTGGGACAAAGGAAGTATGCAGTAGAGATCCTGAAGAGGTTTGGGATGATGGACTGCAAAGCCATGACCACACCTATGGCATCGAACCTGAAGCTATTGAGTGATGCTTCATTAGAAGCAGATGATACTATGATGTATCATCATATGATTAGGTCCTTGATGTATCTGATGAATACGAGACCATATATTTGCTTTGTTGTGAACACATTGAGCCAGTTTCTGACGGATCTGAGACATGTTCACTTGATTGCTACAAAGCATATTCTAAGGTACCTAAAGGGTACAATTGATTATGGGCTCAAGTATGAGGTGAATCAGAAGATTAACCTGGAAGGTTATGTGGATTTGGATTGGGTAGGTAGTGCCATTGATAGAAATATCACTTCAGGGTGTTGCTTTAGTATGGGATCAGGTGTTATCTCCTAGTTTAGTAGGAAGCAATCCTGTGTGGCATTGAGTACAGTCAAAGCATATTATATTGCAGCTTGTTTGGCTAGTTGTGAGGCAGTGTGGATGAGAAAGCTAATGTCTGATTTATTTGATCTCCATATGGATGCTACTTGTATATATTGCGACAACCAGAGCTGTGTGAAGTTGTCAAAGAACCTTGTGTTCCATGACAAGTCAAAGCATATCAAGATCAAGTATCACTATATCAGGGATATGGTGTAGAGAGGAACAGTGAAGCTCCAGCATGTTGTGACGAACAAGCAGATAGCTAATGTACTGACCAAACCATTAGCTAGAGTAAAAATTGAGTACTTCAGGGAGAAACTTGGTGTTCTTCAGATCGAGGTTCCCTCCAAAGGGAATTGATGTGTCTATTGGCATTTTTGACATGGTGGAAGGCTGAGCTTCACATGGTCAGATGTAAGTGTGGAGATGCTTTGATGTGATTGTGGGTTTTGTTACCACATGATCAGTGCAGAGAAATTTTGATGTGATTGAGGGATATATTCCCACATGATCAGATATAAGTGTAGATATGCTCTGATGTGATTATGGGTTGTGTTACCACATGATCAGTGCAGATATATTCTGATGTGATTATGGGATGTGTTCTCACATGATTAGTACAAATCCATTCTGATGTGATTGAGGGATGTTTTCCCACATGATCGGATGTAAGTGCAGAGCCTTTCTAACATGATGAGGTCAAATGTAAGTGCAAATCCTTTCTGACATGATGAGGTTGGATGTAAGTGCAGCGCCTTTCTAACATGATGAGGTCGAATGTAAGTGCAGAGCCTTTCTGACATGATGAGGTCAGATGTAATTGCAGTGCCTTTCTGACATGATGAGATCAGATGTAAGTTCAAATCCTTTCTGACATGATGAGGTCAGATGTAAGTGCAGTGCCTTTCTGACATGATGAGGTCAGATGTAAGTGCATATCCTTTCTGACATGATGAGGTTGGATGTAAGTGCAGAGCCTTTCTGACATGATGAGGTCAGATGTAGGTGTAGAGCCTTTCTAAAAAGATGAGGTAGGATGTGAGTGTTGGGCCTTTTTGACATGGGTTTTGGATGTGTTCCTCCCATGGTCAGATGTGAGTGTTAGGCGTTCCTTTCTGACATGGTTCTTGGATGTGTTTCTCCCATGGTCATATGTAAGTGTTGGGAGGGCCTTTCTAACATGGTTCATTCCATGGTCACATATAAGCGATGAAGACAATGAAGACCTTCATGAAGGCTAGGCCTAAAACCAACATGAAAAAGGGCTAGCTCTGTAGAACTTCCTATGACGAGTAGAATTGAGATAGCACCAGTGATGATCCAACAGTGATGATCCAATAGTGATGATCGAAATCAAGTGATGATCCAGACTTGATGATGATCCAGTGATGATCTAGATTTGATGATGATCCAGTGACGATCCAGATCAAGTGATGATCCAAAATTGATGATGATCCAGTGATGCTCCATATCTAGTTATGATCCATACTTGATGATGATCCAGTGATGCTCCAGATCAAGTGATGATCTATACTTGATGAAGATTACTTGACAATGACGATGACTTGACGATGAAGATGACTTGATGATGATCTATATGATACAGAGAATAATACTTGTGTTGATAAATTGTGTCAAGAGAATACCTTCCTAGTTAAGAGGGAGTGTTGATGTATTTGTAACTTTGGAATGTATTCACTTGTACATCTTATGTATTGTACCCCGATGTTTATTCCAAGAAGTGTCTGTAATGAAATTGATTCATGTCATGCCCCGATGTTATAATTAGGAGATTCAATAATGTAAACAAGTCATGTAAAGTCATAGAGTATAACCCTCCTTATTGATCAAGGTTTAAATTCCCCACAGTTGTGGGGCCCTAGGGTTATTAGACTCTCCTAGAGAAGTCGTCCCTAGTGAGTTATTGTTAAGTCAAGAATTAGTATAAATAGAGAGGGAGCCTCTCTATTTAACATATATTCATACACATTAACTCACACTCATTTGCAGTGCATAACTAAGAGAGAGAGAGAAGAATTTGGGACAAGAGAGAAAGAGACTACTGCTATCGGGAGATCACCTTACTGTCTTTGGGTTTTACTTTTGGTGTTGATTCTATCTCTGAAGAAGTTGTAGGGTTTTCTCCTTTATGGTTTCCCTGAGGAAAATATTTGTGTTCATTGTCTCTTGTGATTGATTTTTGTGCTTGTTATTCTCTCAGATAAGATCCTAAGATCATATAGCTTAAATGTTAAAAATCCAACACTTATTGTATTTATGTATTAGATCTGCATTTGCACGAATTCAGCTGAAGATTAGATCATTTAGGTTAATTTTTATTATTTTAACTGTGCAAAGTGTCATTTAGACAGCCTGTTTAAACTGCCATTCAACCACCCCTTTCAGACCTACAATTCAATCTGTCATTCAACCCTTAGTTTCATTTTTAGTGTTTTTAATGTATTTTGAGATTGTTTTCAGTTCTGTTTTGTTAATGTTTGAAGTATGTTTTGACTGAGATAGTTAGATAACAGATTTATTTAACATTGAAGTTAAAGTTAGAGTGTTTTAGTTTATGTATTAAATTTTTATCATTTTCTTTACTTCTTTTCACCTAGAATATGTGTTAAGCTGTGTTATGTTTGGTTTCTTGAATTTGTTTCTTATTTCTTTTTACTAGTATATTGTTTTGTGCCATTGGATTGATTTATTCTTTTCATGTAGATTCAATGTTATATGTGTTATCCTTAGTATGTTTTTAGGTTGTTTCTTTTTCATTATGTGATTACAGAAAGAGACTTGTAGGACAGAATTCAAAGGCATTCCTATTAAGTTTTATACTTCTTTCTTTCTATTTAATTTTCTTTATTAAGTTTTCTACTTGATTATTAATTATGTTTTTCTTGCATCTTGGTTTCCAGTTTAAATATTAGTTGTTAATAGTATCGCTTTCAGTTAATAAATTATTAATGATTAGTTTAATATTTTGTCCCGATTTAATTAACTTAATAGTTGAATTCTTAGGAGTTTGACTTGGTTTTTCATTTTGAAAGATATTTCGATGTTTTATTTGTTAAAATATTTCCACGACACCATAAGAACCCCTCTACCTTTTCATATATTTTGTGTCAACTCTAAGCCAACCAACCCTGGTCGATAATTAAAGATTAGGTGAATTAATTTAGACATTATAACACCCAACACTTTTGGTGTCGTTGTAGAGGAGTTGTTCTATAAGGTAGAGTAGAATTATTTATGAATTTTAGCAATAGGTTGGTAGCAGGGGAGCGGTAAGATGAGAGGTAAGAACCTGTGCATCTGTTATAACAGGTGCCCCCAAATACAGCAACATTATTAGCAAAGGTTTTATTTAGTTTAAATTTTTTCATGAGTAGACTTAGAGATCCTCAGGGTAGATTTGTTAAGACTGGAAAACTTATTGAATTCCCTACTAACTACCGTAAGGGACGTAATTCCCAAACTACTAACTCACCAGAAAGGTATTGAAAGACGCCTATAGGAAGTAGTTCTACCCTGAAACCTAAGGAGTCACTCTTAGAAGATCTTACTGGGGGAGCCATAGAAGGAGAAGGAACCTTGGTAGAAGTTCCTAAGGACCCCATTCCTGATGATATTGAAGAGGTCAGCCATTAGAAATCTCCATCCCTCCACTAGTTTCGAATCCAATTAACACAAAGTTTTCAATAGTAGGAGATATGAATTTCGTCGACTTTGTTGATCCTTCCCAAGTAAAATCCCTCTTTGGAACCTTAATAGATCCAGTCATATTGCAAATTTAAACTTCTACAGTAGAACCTACTATCCCTCTAGGATTCAATAAAAACACAGTTGATCATAGGAAGATCTCTCCCAAAAAAGAACATTGGGATGACCCATTGTCACCTCGAAAGGAGCCTCCTAAGTATATTTATGTTAAGAATCCAGCCTATATGGAGAGATGGGGAGAAAACAAAGATCATGATGAAGTTATAAATGAAGAAGGAGAAGGGGGAAATCGAACCGAGGCTACCTTTGGGTTCCCTATTCTAAACACGATGCAGGATGTAACTATGAAAAACATCCCTCCTTCCTCCTTACCTACTTTCTATGGAAAAATTAATGAGGACCCAGACACATTCCTATTCGAGTTCTATATCCTTTGTAGGAGATATAATTATCTACAAGATGCTGACAAGCTAAAACTCTTTCCCGCTACACTATAAGATTCTACCTTGAGATGGTTCATGGGATTAGGAGAATTCACTATCAGGACTTGGGATGATATGAAAACTTCATTTTTGCGAAAATGTCAAGATTATTCCAAACCCAAGGACTCTCGACATGATATATTCAAGATACAACAGCTTGAGGACGAGAACCTGGAGGATTATCTCAAAAGGTTCATTTATACATTACATATATCTAAATATAATGACCTTCGAGAAGATGCAGTACGTACACTTTTCCTTAAAGGGATCTTCGAGGACTTGTTAGAAAGTCTTAATCTCATGGTAGCTAGCGATGTTTCTCATAAAAATTTTGCACAAATCGATGATATGTGTAAAAATTATTGTAGGAGCAAGGGAGAATTTGCAAAAACATTTCGAGAGCCTTTTAGTAGAAATGTAAGAGGAAACGTTCCTAGTTCACGTGGAGTTGCAAGAGTAGAGTTAGGAAACCTGTTGGAGAATTTCAAAACTAATATCTTAGGAGAAATGGGTTCTCAACTAGATTCTTTACAAGCTAAGAAGAGGCAGGATGAATAATGAGCAATAATGAGTATATTTTATCCAACATGTAGAACTAAACGTCCCCAAAGGGAATGTCAATTAAACAACATCTCCGTATGTCACATCTGTATAGAAGAAAATCCAACAGATAAATGCCCATCCTTGCCTAGGTTGCAAGCCATATATAAGAGTGGGGATGTAGATGAAACATATAGGAGGCCTCCTTGGAAACCTAGAGACCAGCCATCATATCAGAACATTCCACCACAACCCCCACTCTATTATCCTCCATATCAACCACCTCAACAATGGAACAATTCAAGTTGGAAAAATTGGCCACCCCAGTACCCACCTCCTCAATTTCCACAAAAAAAATATTGGTCACAAGGATGGAGAGGACAACCATATCCTCAGTCACAACCTGTCCCTGCACCTAATCATCCTTATCCTCAGAATCAAACAAATTTCCAGCAAATGTCTCATGGATTTGTACGTCCAATTCCTTTTATCACACAGCAACCTCATCATTTCCAGAATGTAAATCCTCCTCGACCAACATTATTACCTGCACAATCGAAACCTAACCCTAATAATAAACCAACTCAAGCTCTTAACAGCATTGAGTTGCGAACTCTTCCATCGTACCTCATTTTGACTGTATCTGTACATGAAATTCAACTACGATCAGGAAGAGTTGTGAATATTAAACCCAAGTCATCAGTCATCATTCAAGAACCAAATGAAGAAGAAGAAGATTCAAATGAACCCATGAATAATGCTATTTTGGATTATGTGAACAGTCCAAAGGTTCCAGTACACACCCATCCTCGGCAAGAAACTATTCAGGAGCAAATAGTTCCTCCATTTCCAAAAAGACTAGTAATAGAAAAACCTGTAGTTCATCTGGAGTATAACAATTTGAATGAATTAAATAATATCTCTATTAAAATCCCTCTATTACAAGCTATCAAAGACATACCAATCTATAGTAAGGTAATAAAGGATCTATGTATTAAACACCCAAGAAAGAAGCAAAAGGACCCTCTCATAATTCACGTTATAGGAGAGATGTTTGAAGGTATGACAAGTTAGTCCCGGATTGCAAGATATACAAATCCAGGAGCCCCAGTAGTGACTGTAATTATAAACACAACCTCCATAGAGAATACATTAATCGATTTAGGATCCACCATTAACATGATGACCACCGCAGTTTTAGAAGTTTTACAGTTAGGACAATTTCTCCGACCTAGTCCTTCCATCCTAGAAATAGCAGATCATACTATGGTAAAACCCACTAGATTCCTGGATGACATCGTTGTATCAGTAGCCTCATGGGAATACCCTGTAGACTTTATGGTCGTAGAATCAAAGGATCCTTCTAAAGGACATCCTATTATTTTGGGAAGAACATAGTTAGCTACCGCAAATGCTTTTATAGGATGTAGGGATGGAGAGATGACTATTTCCAATGGGTTTTCCACACAAAGACTTATTTTATACCCCCAAGAACAACCAATAACTGAAAATTCATGGCGGTTAAATTGTTCTTTTGGGGATGAAAACTTTGATGATCTCTCCCTTCCTAGTGATTTCTCTTGGGCACTTCAGGAGCGGACCACTAAGAATGTATTAAACCAGTTTGTTTCTTCAACAACCTGTACAGATTTCCCTCAGTGTTTTGCTCAACTCGATCAGATTTTTGGAGATAAGTTTCAAGAGAATACGGATCTTTCCATGTTTATAGAAACACCTTTTTTCTTCACGATTGAAGAGCATATAGGACCATATACCATACCTTGTGAGGTTGGCCCTAAAAAATTTCTACATATAAACACAATATTAGGTGAATACCAACAAGCACAACTGCTTAAAGTTCTTAAGAAACAAGCTGGGGAATTTTCATGGGAATACACTGATATGAAGGGTATACACCCTGACACCTGTATTCACCATATTTATATGGATCCAAGCATGTCACCTGTAAGGAAGCCACAAAGGAGGATGAATCCTACTCCAAAGGATATAGTAAAACAAGAACTACAAAAACTCCTCACTGCTGGTTTCATCTATCCTATCTCCGATAGTAAATGGGTATCTCCTTTAGTAGTAGTCCCAAAGAAATTTATAGGGAAATGGTGCATTTGTGTTTATTTTAGGGAGCTAAACAAATCTACACTTAAAGACTACTTTCCTTTAACTTTTATTAATCAAGTATTAGATACTCTGTCAGGTAAACAGTATTTTTCCTTTCTTTATGAGTATAGTGGTTACAACCAGATTTTAATAGCACCTTAAGATCAAGAAAAAACAATTTTACATTCCCTTGGGGAACATACGCTTATCGCTTTTTTCCATTTGGCTTATTTAATGCACCTACCACTTTCCAGCGAGCAGTATTAGAAATCTTTTCCGATCTTATACATGACTGTGTGGAGGTATCCATGGATGACTTTATGGCCTATGGTAATACTTTTCAAGAATCCCTTGACAACCACGAGAAGGTCTTGATCTAATGTCAAGAAACGAATTTATCCCTTAGTCACGAAAAATGCAAAATGTTACTGACAAAAGGTATAGTTTTGGGACACCATGTTTCCTCCCAGGGAATTAAGGTAGACCCTGCGAAGATCGAATTAATTGTTGGCTTTCCCTCTCCCAAAACTTAGAGAGAGGTAATAATCTTTCTTGGTCATGCAGGCTATTACCGTCATTTTATTGAAAATTTCACTAAAATAGTTGCACCAATGTTTAAGTTGCTTACAAAGAACGCAGAATTCCAGTGGACAAAATCTTGTCAAAATGATTTTGAAATCCTAAAATATAAACTATCGGTGGCACCAATACTTAGGGGTCACGATTGGTCCCTTCCTTATCACATATCTATCGATGCCTCTAATACGGACATAGGAGGAGTCCTTGGCCAAAAATAAGGACAAGCACCTTATGCCATTTATTTTATTAGTAAGAATTTGACTCCTACCAAACTTAATTATACTGTTACTGAAAAAGAACTTTTGGCAGTAGTTTATTCTATTAATAAGTTTTGTCATTACATTACAAGTTATGAATTTTTTTTGCATACCGATCACTCCACCATTATATTTCTAATGAATAAACCAATCACCGATGGTAGAGTGACCCGGTGGCTTCTTTTATTGCAAGAATTTAACATTACCATCATTGACCGACCTGGTAAAGAAAATCTAGTAGCATATTTCCTTTCCCATATTCAACATGAAGATGGTACTAAACTAGTTGATGACACTTTTCCTGACGAACATCTATTTTCTGTATCTATCTAGACCCCTTGGTTCGCAAACATTGCCAATTATTTAGCAACTGGGAAAATACCAAATCATTTGTCCCCACATGAGAAGCGTCGTATTATATTTCAGAGTTCCCATTATTATTGGGTTGATAATGATCTCTTTCGCACTGGTCCAGATCTTATTATTCGACAATGCATGCAGGAGGATGAAATGACAGACATCCTCCATGCATGCCATGATGGACCATGTGGAGGACCATTTTCTGATAAGAGGACGGCATATAAAGTCTTACATTCTGGTTATTATTGGCCAAGCATTTTTAAATATGCTTCCAAATATGTCAAAGGATGCGATAGTTTCCAAAGAATGGGTAGACCTATGTCATCTGATCAAATTCCATTACAAACCCATGTCGTGATTGAACCCTTTCAGAAATGGGCTCTTGATTTTGTAGGACCAATTTCTCCCATGTCTCATAAAAATAAATATATCTTAGTTTGCACGGACTATGTCACCAAATGGGTAGAAGCTAAATATTTATTTAGAGCCATGGAGAAAAGACTGGTAGAATTCATATATGAAGAAATATTCACCTGATTTGGTGTACCTAGAGAAATTGTCACAGATCAAGGTAATCAATTTAGTTCTAAATTAATGAAAGAACTTACTACGAAATACGGCATCCGACATTACAAATCTTCACCTTATCACCCTCAAGCTAATGGTCAGGTAGAATCAAATAATAATAAAGTATTAGAAGCCATTTTAACTAAAACCATTCACTTACATCATAAGGATTGAGCAGATAGATTCCCATAGGCTTTATGGGCCTATAGGATAACATGAAGAAACATTACCAGCCATACCCCCTATGAGTTAGTGAATGGAAAACAAGTCCTTTTACCTATTGAATTTCAAGTTAAAACCTTTCATATGGTAGCACAATTAGGCATGAATTTGGATGAAGCACAGAAGCAACGCATATTGCAGATTAATGAGTTAGATGAGATTAGACAGGATGCACTCCAAAGAACCATGCTAATACAGAATCAACGAAAGACATGGCATGATAAATTTATTAAGCAAAATTAGTTTAATACTGGAGATTGGGCACTACTATTCGACTCACGGTTTAAAAAATTTAAAGGAAAATTAACTACCAGTTGGATGGGTCCATATGAAGTAATTACAACTTTTGACAATGTGTCAGTAAAAATTAAAACGATTGATGGCTCAGAAGTTTCCTTTGTAGTAAATGGACATAGACTCAAACTTTATCATCAATTGACATCTAAACAGGATTTTATACATAATTTTTTGCAGCAAAATGAAATGGAATTCATTGAAGGGGAAGTTATTCCTCCTCCTGATCCTTGAAAAGTATTTTGGGTTATTATCACTTGTATGTATGTAAATATGTGCTTGTCTCTTTGAATAAATAAGAGTCACTTCTAATAATATTGTTTACACAAGACTCTTTTTCTTTTTATTATGTCTTTGTGAATAAATTGAATCATCTAACAAGTGGTTTTGCAGTTTGATTACAAGTATTCTATCTCTATAAGAAGCTCATGGATTATTACTTGGAAAAGGGAAGTATGTTAAAATACTCATCATGTATCTTAACCTTTCTTGGTGTACTTTTGAATTTTCATCTTATAGTGAGAATGAAAAATTTACAATCCTTTATATATCATACTTAACCAGCTCTTATATGATTCATATGGTTTTTGGTATTTTGATTCAGACATGTATATTTCTTATTTATTCTTTTTAACAATCACTTGATCGACCTACTTTCACTATCATATTTTTCACATTCTCATCTTACACCTATGGATTACTAGTTCATCTTATGCTTGTTGTCAAAACTTGTCTCTCAAGTATTTTGGTGATAACTTAAGAGTAAGTAGAATTTTTGTCTGTGGGGAACATTACTTTTCTTTTATGAAGAAGAAGGACTGTAAGGTTAAAGAATAGCTTTAAGTTATTCTCTTTTGACATGATCTATGGTTATGGCCATTATGAAATTACTTATAAGTTTATTTTGAAAAAAATTGAATTATGTGTTTAGCAAGACTTAACACGCTCTAGTACCAATCGGCTTCCATATATTTAATATCATTATACAAGGCAAACCCGCCAAAGTACTGAACAGGCTTGCTGGTAGCGGTTCAATGCTAAGTAAAAACTCAAAACACCGAAGCTCGATAAATGCAAGTAAACCCATCAGGGTACTGAACAGGCTCGCTGGTAGCGGGACTATGCTTGCATGGTACCAAGGTAAACCCGTTAAGGTACTGAACAGGCCTGCTGGCAACGAGGCAATACCTAGTAAAAGAGATCTGTTTAATGCACTACTATGCACATAGTTCATAAAACAATGATAATATGAAGAACATTTTTTAGAATTTATGAATATACAAGTTACGGCCAATTGTTTAACATGTCGTTTGAGAATGGCTGTAAGTTGGGATTGACCTTGCCCTTCTAATTCAGCATATACCTAGGATGTCATTATCCTAGAAATGGGACCCATAGCTGTAAATCTCACATACTCCAAGGTAAACTTCAATATTTTGTGATGACAGGATATCTTGAAAATGAGGCATAGATGACTAGTTTTTCCTGTGGCATTTTTTTGGTTCAATTTTTATCATTCAAGCGGTCTTTCTAAGCACTGTTATATTTTTCATGAATATACATCTCTGAATCATTTCCATTTACTAGTTAGTTAGTTTTTCTTCTTTTCTTTACAAAATAATCAACAGCATGATAGAACTCTTTCATTTTTATGGAAAAATCAATTATTCTCTCTTATATGGCTTGAGAACATGCCATATCTTTGGTTTGGGGGAAGATGGGTTTGGAAAAATTAGATTGTTTTTACTTTTCATTATTTATGATAGATCTATTTATCTCTGACAAATGATAAGTGTTTTTCAAGATAATATAAGCAGTGGAACTTGATTACAGCATGAAGCATATTTTCACAGCAAAATTAATATGAAGAATCGAATGAAGGTCCAAATGAAATATCAAATAACGATCTAAATAAAACATTGTAATATTATAGTATTTATAATTAAAATTTGCTAACCAAATTAATTTTTTTTGGCAAATAATTTTTACCTTCATATGGATGCTTAGAAATTCTTCTTATCATTTCATTATTGATAATCCTATCCTTTTTCCCTAATCATGCATGTAAATTATTAATTGACTAATTCTCTTGATTAAAAATGTGATTTATACTTTTCATGTCATATGTTCAACCTCCCAAAGTTTTACTTTGGACATGGTTGAATTAATTTTAAAACCTTATGAATTTACTCACTTATATATATGCCTGTTGCTAGCTCACATCTCAAAATTCACCATGACAGTGTGATATGTTATATTTCTTTTTGCTCGGTGGGACCTGGCATTTCTTCAGTTTGGGGAATGTTGATCCTAGAATTGTTATCATTTTTGGAAATTAAATTACTCATTTAAACATATGTTTCATTATCTTTTTGTGTATTTTATCTCATGCTGATCAATATTCCGCTCAGGTATGTATGAATTTAAGGTTTATATAAAAATCCATTTATTATTATCATTTTATGATTTTATTAATTAAAATTGACATTATTAAAGGACATTTGATGTATTAATTAATTTGTATATTTGTTTGCAGATTATATTATCTTTTTGGGACAAATTAATAACAAGTACACATTTAGCCTACCTTGCACATATCACGTCTAGCTTGTCATCCAGCTTGCTGTGCAAAACTCATTGGCAGTTTGCCAGATGTTGAAACGTGTTGCTGTAGACTGTAGTCCTGAAGCGCACCAACAAACAAACACTTCATTTGCCTTAGATATGCGCCCAGCATATCCAACTCACGGTCCAGCATGTTGTTCAGCTTTCCGTCCAAATCGCTAACCAGACTACGTGCCATTGAGAATTGATTTCAGGCATTAAAATTTGAAACGGCCTACAAACGACATGTTTTCCATGCATTTGGGTAATGGATCTTGTGTTCTATATAATCCACCAGCTTGCAGCCTCCTTTGTTGACACCTCATCAACAGACCATGCATTGGGTTGGTGTGTTAGTTCACGTTCTAGAAAACGTGTCATGTGTTCTCCTCTATTCACCACCAGTTCATTGCTGCGCTAAGGAAGGAGCTGTGTGCTATCTCTGAGAACCAACCATGCTGAGGAAGGAGCCTATGCGTACCCTGTCCAATGAAGAATACCAAACTCGCGCTGAAGAAGGGAAGATCATGTGCGTTGTCCTGTGATCTGTTATATGATTTAATAGTCGACTAAATTTAGAGAGCAGTCGAACACTAAAGGGTCGAATTGCTCATCTCTGTATACAATTATATATATCAGCCTCTATGTGAGAGCTCAGTTAGCTATATCTCTCTCTAGAATCAAAGAGTTAGGAGAGAATTTGCAGTTTATCAGTTTTTTCTTAAGTACATTGTATTTATATTCCATTGTATGAATAAATAGATGTATGCTTTGCTGTTGAAGATTGCATTTAAGTAGGAGTTAACCAGGGAACCACCCCTAATTGCTGAGAGGGCCCCTCATCAACCAGAGGTTTCTTTCTTTTCTTGTTTATTTCTTTTTTATGTTGTAGTTAGTTTTGTTTCTAGTTAGTTGTATTATTTCATTTATTTTCGGTAATGCATTTTATTTCCATAATTAAGTAACTAGATTGCACACATAGTTTGCTTTTGAATCTATTTTCAGTCCTTTCATTCCTAGTTTCATGTTCAGTTTATTTACAAGTAAATAGATAGATTGCTTTTAAATTCAGTTCTGTCTCTTTTTTGTTATAAGTTATCAGTTTATGCAATTTAAATTTCAGTTTGTTCATTAACATGCAATGGTTTCTTTATGTTTATGTTTATGAATTTTTTTAAGTTCATGTCACTGTTAAATTTGCTTAATAAGTAAGTTTACTTATCGTCTTTATGTATTAGATCTGCATCTACACGAATTCAGGTGAAGATTAGATCATTTAGGTTAATTTTTATTATTTTAACTGTGTAGACTATCGTTCGGACATCCTGTTTAAACTACCATTCAACCATCCCTTTCAAACCTACAGTTCAATCTGTCATTTAGCCCTTAGTTTCAATTTTAGTGTTTTTAATGTATTTTGAGATTGTTTTCAGTTTTGTTTTGTTAATGTTTGAAGTATGATTTGACTGAGATAGTTAGATAACAATTTTATTTAACATTGAAGTTAAAGTTAGAGTGTTTTAGGTTATGTATTAAAGTTTTATCATTTCCTTTACTTCTTTTCACCTTGAATATGTGTTAAGCTGTGTTATGTTTTGTTTCTTGAATTTGTTTTTGATTTCTTTTTACTAGTGTATTGTTTTGTGACTTTGGATTGATTTATTCTTTGCATGTAAATTCAATGTTATATGTGTTATCTGTAGTATGTTTTTAGGTTGTGAGTCTTTTTCATTGTGTGATTACTGAAAGAGACTTCTAGGATAGAATTCAAAGACATTCCTATTAAGTTTTCTACTTGTTTCTTTATATTTAATTTTCTTTATTAAGTTTTCTACTTGCTTATTAATTAGGTTTTCCTTGCATCTTAGTTTCCAGTTTAAAGATTAGTTGTTAATAGTATCACTTTCAGTTAATAAATTATTAATGATTTAGTTTAGTTTTTGTCTCGGTTTAATTAACTTAATAGTTGAATTCTTAGGAGTTTGACTCGGTTTTTCATTTTGAAAGATCTTTCGATCTTTTGTTTGTTAAAATATTTCCTCGACACCATAAGAACCCCTCTACCTTCGCATATATTTTGTGTCAACTCTAAGCCTACCAAACCTGGTCAATAATTAAAGATAAGGTGAATTAATTTAGACATTATAGCACCCAATAGAAACACTTCTACATGATTACCGAATTGTATGGTTCAAAAAAGGGAATGAAGTCACCATTAATAAAAGATGCTTCATCAATTTGTCCATTGGTAAGACTTATAAAGATGAAGTATGGTATGATTTCATTCCAAAGGATGCATGCCATCTGTTATAAGGGAGGCCTTGGAAATATGACAAAAAAGTCATGCATGATGGAGAAAATAATACCTACACCTTTTGGAAGGATGGATCAAAATTCGTCTTATAACTCCTTTAGGATGGAGGGAAAGCTAAGAATATGTTATCAGAAAGAGATATTGTTAATTAAATGAAGGAAATAGCATTTTTCTATGCATTAATAGTGCAAAAAAAAGTTGGGTAAGACATACCACTAGCTACTCAGGTGGCCAAGGTACTAGAAGAATATGTTGTTGTTCTCCCTAATGATCTACTTGATGGTATTTCGCTAAACGAGGATATTCAACATCACATTGATCTAATACCATGATCGTATTTACCTAATTAGGATTCCTATAGGATGATTCCTACACAACATGCAAATCTCAACATACATGTAACATAGCTTATAAAGAAAGGTGTGGTAAGAGACAACATGAGTTCCTATGTTGTACTAGCATTGTTGACCCCAAAAAAGTATAATACATGGAGAATGTGCATAGATAGCAAAGCAATCAATAAAATTACCATCAAAAAATGATTTGATGATAGATCTCTTGGATGACATGATGGATGTGCTAGCCAGAGATAAATACTTTAGTAAAATTGTTTTGCAAAGTGGATACCACTAGATCCAGATGAAGCGTATGAATGAAAACTACCTTCAAGACCAAGGATGGACTATTTGAATGGATGGTGATTCCATTCAGGCTATCCAATGTGCCCAGTACTTTCATGTGGTTGATGAATAATGTGTTTCGACTTTATATTGGTAATTTTGATGTCGTTTATTTTAATGAGATCATATTTTTTAGTAACAACAAAGAATATCACTTGCAGTGTTTAAATATTATATTGAATACATTGAGAAAAAATCATCTTTATGCAAACCTAAAGAAATGTAGTTTCTTACAAGAAAGTTTGGTATTTCTAGTTTTTTTCGTCTCAGCAAAATGAGTTAAGATGGATTTGAAGAAGGTCAAAGCAATTTTTGGAGTGGCCTAGTCCTAGGAGCATAATAGAGGTAATAATTTTTCATGGATTGTCCTCCTTTTACCAAAAAAATATTCAAATTTTTAGCAATATTGTAGCACCCATAATAGATTGCACCAAAGGAAAGGCATTCATGTGGACTAATGAAGCTAAGGAAATTTTTATGTTTATAAAGAAGAAGGTAAATGAGGAACCTATATTACCCTTACAAAAAGTGTTTGAGGTAGAATGTTATGCTTCACATGTTGGAATTAGAGTTGTACTTAGCCAAGCTTGCAGATCAATTTCATTTTTTAGTGAAAATTTGAATGAGGTAAGAAAGAACTATTCCACATATAATGTAATTTTTTATGCAATTGTGCAAGCATTACGACATTCGAGGAATTATTTAGTGCCAGAGCATTTTTTTTTATTTACTGATCACATTGCATTAAAATATGTAAACACCCCAAAAAAAATTGAACAGTTGACATGCAAAATGGGTCTCTTTCTTACAAGGATACACCTTTGTTCTGAAGCACAAATCAAAAATGCAAAATCATGTTGCAGATTCTTTGAGTTGGTGCACAGTTCTTTTAACAACCATGGAAAATCAAATAATTGGGTTTGATACATTGAAGTATCTCTATGTGTCCAATAACTATTTTTGGGAGATTGTGGAACATTTCAAGAATCCAATTGTTGGGAACATGGATATTATTCAGGGTGAATATTGTATGCAAGATGGATGCCTCTTTAAAGGAAAACAACTATGCATTCCAATTGGTTATATGAGAGAAAATATTATCAGAGAACTTCATTGTAGTAGTTTAACATGACATTTTTCAAAGGATAAGATACTAGCATTAATAGAAGATATGTATTATTGGTCAAAGATGAAAAAATATATAGTTGGGTATGTGGTACGATGTAGGATTTGTCAAATGGATAAAGGAAACTCACAGAATATAGGGTTGTGTATGCCATTACAAGTTCCCACATACCCATGCACATATCTGAGCATGTAATTTGTGTTGGGGCTCCCATACAGAAAATGAGGTAATGATTCTATTTTTTTTTGTAGGATTTCTAAAATTACTCGTTTAATTGCTTTCAATAAAACTAGTGATGCATCGAGGGTGGCAAAAATTGTTTTTTTCAAAAATTGTTAGATTGCATGTTGTTCCAAAAACTATTACCTATGATAGAGATGCTTAGTTCTTGATTCATTTTTGAAGGAATTTATGGAAGAAAATGGAGACTAAATTTCAATTCAACAGCTCCTATCACTCCCAATAAAATGAGAAAACTAAGGTAGGCAATCGTAGTTTGGGAAACCTATTATGAAGCATTGCTGGAGATAAGCCCAAGAAAGGGATTTGGATTTACCTCAAGAAAAATTTGGATACAATAGTTTGATGAATAAATATATAGGTAAGTCTTTGTTTTAGGTTTTTTATGATAGAAATCCTATGGGTGTCCTAGATTTGGTGTAGCTACCGCTTGGGGATAGGATCAATGATGGTGGGAAGCATTTGCAGAACACATTTGATAGTTGCAGAAACAAATGCGACAAAAGTTCTTGGCTGGTAACAAGCATAATAAAATTATAAAAGAATCTCACTGATGATATCAGGTATTCAATGAAGGTGATTTAGTGATGGTTTATTTATGGAAAGAGGGAATAGGTTTCCTAGAGGAACTGACAACAAATTGAAGTATAATAAAATTGGTCCTTGCAATATTCTCAAGAAAATTAACTACAATTCTTATAACATCAATTTACCAACTAAGATCGATATTTCCCCTATGTTTAACATTTTTTATTTATATATCCTCCATGGGTACACTCTAGGTGATGATAGTGAAGATAAGGTGGATTGGCAACAGGACATTCCAAGAAAGAAAAAGGAAAATATTACACATATTTTATCTAAGAAGACCCTTCATACTTGGCAAGGTCAATACAACTGATATCTAGTCTAGTGGGAACACTTAGAACCAGTAGAGATTACATGGATTATAGAGGGGGGGTCTAGCTTAATCTAGATCTCGTTAAGTGGCATCAGTTTGAAGAAAATAACTTGCAGGAGTTGCATTCGTTTCAACCAGAGGAGAATGATGTAGGGATTTCTAAGGATATATCATGTGTTTGCATGGTTTTTTCGATCTCATGAATGAATCAAATTTTATTGGCTAGATCAAAAGGTTTCTGGAATCCATTCCCATGGAAATAAAAAACTTTTCGATAGACTTTCTAATGAACAAGACTAATGAATAAAAAGAGTTGCTATCGACGCTAAACAATCGAAGCCGAACAAATTTTTACTAGTGTAGAGAAAATTCATGACAACTTTTGGGAAAAGAAAGTAGTGGAAGAGAGAACATATGTCAATATTGTAAAAAAAATATTCTATGACGACCTATATGAAAATTGTCTCTATATTGTTCCTATATTATTGCACAAATTTATAATAAACAAAGGAGTTATCCCTATAGTCAAATAAATTTCATCGATAAATACTCCCATCTCAACCAACTGGAATAAAAATCAAGAAGGATAGGAATATGTGTTGAGTAAATGAACACCATGGACACCTTCATTGATCAAGAGTAAATTCAAGTTTTTCCATATGGGTTAGAACACCCGTAGATGCCTTGACTAGCATATTAATGATGCCCAAAAATGGATGACTGTATGAACAAGAATATATGATTTACAAAGAAACAAAAGATGAATAAAAAGAATGATGGAGGGTTACAAAAATATACCCAACTTACAAAAATTTGAAAGAGATAGAATACACCAAAAGATATCAAAAATGTGGGACTATGAAGATGCTCACTGACAAAAATATCAAGTAAACACCGCATAGTGTCAAATCGATAGAATACAAGCCCTACTTGAGTCGAGAAATGTTTTACCATAAGAAAAAGAAGAGGTAACTACAATGGCTTCACAAAGTTATAAATAATGGTGGTTCAATAGTCCAGTAACCTTTCTTGAATTAAGAAATGTTTAACTAGGTTTAGAAGAGGAAACCACCATGGTGGTTTCCAATTTGGAAAAATAAATACAAATGATAGAAACTTGCCTAGTCAATTACTCTCCACTTATAACCTCTTATGTAGCAAATCATCTCATAGTCAATATAAATTTTAAGGCATCAGTTAAATTAGGAACCTAGGTCCTTTCTAATATGGAGGTCAGCAATTGATAAGATATGCATGTAAAGATTAGGAAGAGAGGGGAATTGGATAACAACTACCCCAAAAAATTGTCATTTAATTGTTTGGTTCAAGGATTTCATGTAGCTACCCCCCATGTTGAATTTAATATCTGAGGAAATTCAATTACTATTAATTTATTGTTGCACTAAAGTGATGCACCCAAAAACTTTAAAAACTCCATACAAATGTCAAACTACACCTCTAGATAACTTCCAATGTGTAAGGGAGTCAAATATCGCAAGAGACGCTAGTTTGTATATGAGAAGATTTGGGACTCTAAATATGTCTCGTATGAGGGTAAACAAATGGTATAGTTCAATGAATCACGAAGAAAAAGATATTTTACTTGGTTCATGAATTATAAAAAAATTAAAAATAGAACCAAGAATGAAATTAAGAAAGCGTTATTTTAATTCTTCAAAACCCAATATTTTAAGCACTTAACAATACAAAGACAACAACACAAACACTAAAAGAAATAAAGAAAATGCCAAGAGAATCAATGATCAACTATGACAAGAAGTTTAACGATTCTCTTATTCAAATCCCATACACAATTGATGTTGAAATCCAAGTCCAATGGCTTGTGGTTGGACTTCTATAAATATTAAGGGCTCCCCTATGAATGCAAAAAACTAGAACATAGGAAGATTCTTGCCAAAAAGAACAATAGATTGAGTTGAATGATGATGGTATGACCATTATAATAGATATATGGTTGGAAAAAAACCTAGATATTATGCAAACACCCATCAGAGAACTTACATTAAAAATCTCAAACCTATGGTGCATTGTATGAAAAAATGATGGACATACTCAATATGAGTGCAAGTATAGAGACCCGACTAGAAGACAACAAGATGTATGAGAAGTGCATATAGATTATTATTGTGAAAAATGTGAGAATGTGTTGAACCAAACCACACTCGAATACCCGCATAAATTAAAGAATACAACACCTAAGTGGCGTGTCATCTACAAAGAATCTTCTCATAACATAGTGGAATCTCAACTTAACAAAAAAAACTATCCAAAATATCAAAAAGTATATCACACTCAATCGAGTGGCTAGAACCAAAAAAATAATGGATATGGAGGTAGGGGCCAAGGAATATATAATTTCCATGGTTGATATCACAGAAGAGGAGGTTGACATGGAGGACGTGAAAGATTTGACCAAAAGTATTGCTTCATTTGTTACAAGCAATATCATATAAGTCCCAATTGTCCCCTCAATGATAGGTCAACTTGAAATTTTGTACTAAATGTGGAGTTAGGGATGACTCTTTAGAATATTTCCCTATTTCCTTGGAAAATATAATGAACAAGAAAAATGTATACCTATTGTATATCATACAAAAAGATAAATCTTTGAATTCCAAAAGTCTGCATGTAATCACTAGGTCAAGATTGAAATATATTGAAAAGATCATTCATCGAGGAAACAAGAAAGAAAGGAAAATATTAATACCCCAATCCCAAGAGATAAATATAATATGTAAATAAGTTATCAATTTCATTGAAGAGCTATCCAAATAAGAAGATTTTCAAAACAAAAAGGGTCCTGAAATGACCACACAAGACTACTGTACTTAATGAATTTTTAACTTTGCTCGGAAAACAAGAGTCGATCACATGTCTATTGGAATTTATGTAGATTCTAAAAAACAATAAAAGAGGGAACAAACATGTGAAAAACTTGTGCCACTTAAATCAAGAAGACAAAACTTTCAAATTATTTTCTCTCACAAGTCAATATAGAGATACAAGCTTGTTTATTCCTGAAGTTGTACTCGATTTCATATCTCAAGTGAACTTCTTACCTAAAGACACATGGAACATATTGGGATGACCTAACCTTAACTATTCAAAGAAATTCCTAAAACTTACAAATCAAATATTTGTAGAACCTAATGGATTCCTAAGAAGTGTTGGAACAACAACAATGGGAAATATAATAGAATTTGACTTTGATATAATCAATGTAACCAACGAAACGACTGGATATCCTACCCTAGTCAATTGATTGTGAGGAAGAAAAATAAAATCAACCATTTCCCTTAAGAAATATAGGATCAAATTAAAAGGATATGGGAGAAGAACAATCATCCCTTTGGACCCAAAATAAGGAAATACCTGGTTAAAGCCATGTGATGAAGATGGTGATGTTTTAAACTCTCTACTAGGTGCTCCAAGGTAAAAAATACCATGTTGAACCAAACAACCATGGAGAATTACTCTTGGGCTCTCCTCTCCCAATTGTAAAAAATTATGACACAGAACTATACGACTGGTAGATGGAGAATTGTGAAGCTAGAGCCAAATATTGTTGAACCATGGAATACATACCTAAGAACACTTTAAAACATGATTCTCTATCCGGTTGATTCCAAAAGTAGAAGAGACAAAAATATGACAATACTCTAGTTTGGTACCAATTGATATTGACTCAACTAACTCACCAAAAATCGATATTCAAAGAAAGAGAGTCTTCAGTAGCTCACATAGATGAAGTATAAAAAAATTTCAAAGAATATGGCTAACTGCAAACACTTATTTAGACATCTACTGGCCAAGCAACATGATGGTAGGGAATGCACGACCCACAGCTTCAAACCTAGATAACAACAACCACTTAATTTATTGAAATATTAGGTGGAAAGGATCTCACATCTACGACATAAATCACCAAATTCAATCATGGTTACAAACCTAATACGCATTTTGACGGATGTGATTGGGAATGGCATAAAATTAGATATAGAGACAAAAGAGTGTGGCCACATTTTATTCTAGATACTCTAGAATATTTACCTAATAAATGGTACAAAATAGAAGAGGCACAAGGAGATACCCGAAAATGGGAAAATATAAAAGAAAATTTTATGAAGGATTTATCCTTCATGTCAACAGAAACATAATTAGGAGAAATACAAAAAATATAGAGTAACTAGTCAAAGGAAACAATAAGGGTAAGGGTAAGGGAAATTCGACATAGGGTCGTCTTCAGCTTGCAACAGAATTGTATGTCGTGAGAATTATAAAACAACACAAGTTTAGATGGAAAACAAAATTTTTCCTTGTAAAAGTTTTAAATGGAAGAAATATCATTAAGAAGGTGTAAATAAATTAAAATATATAATCAAAACAACCAATAAAGAAAAAGGTGAGAAACAAAACAAGGAACAACAGACAATTGAACAAAAGACATGGAGGAACAAATCAAAGGATCAGCAAGCCATCATATCCAATCATAAGAAAAAATATAATGACAAACACTATAAGTATCATGATATATTAAGTAAGTGAGACAATGAAAAATGATGGATCAAAATAAGTAAAATAGTCCAAATCAAATAAAAATTGACCATCCTGGGAAAACAGTCGATGAAAGGTTGAAAAGTCAAATGACTATTCAAAATATACATTTAAATACTTAAATGATCCACACCATTGAATTGACCATAATATAAGCTACTATCTCCTCTGTGGAACCAAATCACCTATAAATACAAATGAATCCATTTAAAAAGAAACCAAAATTGTCAATGCAACAGGAATTGATAATAAAGAAGAGAATTCCAAGCACAATCGACCTAATTTTATGAAAACTCCTGAAGAAATCATGGCACAAAAAATTATAGAAGAAATATCACCTAGAAGTACCTCTAAATCTAAAACAATAAATCCCAGAAATAAAAGATGAAAAGAAAAGGAGCCATAAACATAATTAGAAGCAAGAATGAAAATAATTTTCCAAGTGAAGATGGAAGAAATTGACTGAGATAAGCACTGGAAAAAATTTAGGAAATGGGAAACTGCAAGTGAATATGGAAGGATGAGTTAATGATTATGCATAAATCAAGGATTCGGTTGTACCTCAATTCCCCCCAAGTTGTAGGGTTGAAGGGATGGAAAGGAGAAACAACCAAATTTATCGTAAGTTGGTACCAGGATGGGAAAGTTTGGATCGATGAATCAATTGTAATCACTCTTGACTTGATCAAATGTATTATAAATTTACAACACTACCGAAATTGGGTGAAAATATACCAAATACAATTGATGCAAGGGAAAGGGTAGTAAAGTTTATAGGATCATCATCAACACATAATTTAAAAGGCTCGGTCATCAATCAGGTAAAATAAGAAGATGTTAAATGTACTTGCTTTATAATTTTTCTTTGCTTTATCGATTCCGATCAAGCGTTGGATGTAAAAGTGAATATGTTTGAGGCTATTTGTCAAATATATGAGAAAGGGAAAGTTTACAACTTGGAATAAATTCTAAAGGAAAACTTTGAATAGTTTTAGGAACATAGAAAATCCATAGGCTATCCATCACTTCTTATATGGATATAAATGTCAAAAATAAGTTTAGTTAGGGAAACAAATTTTAATATCAACTATGTGTAACTTCTAGTGCTTTGTATCCAAATGAAAGGGCTAGAAGGAGTCCTTACCCCCACAAGACTTATTTCAAGAATGGGTAAAGTTGATGAAGTCGTCTTGCAATAAGTTTAACACCAACTATGTGTAAATTCCAAAAGTTCATAGCCAAATGGAAGAACCAAACAAATTCCTTACCCCCACAAAAATTATTTCAAGAATAGTTCAAGTCGATGAAATCATCTTGCAATAGATGGAGGGTACCTTAGTGTGTCAAAATAAATATGCCTCCCCTTGTACATAGTTAGTTGGGACTAGACACCATAAAGGTTTGGTACGCATATGGAAAAGGGGGAGAACCGAAAGATATGGATTATTACTCCTCAATCGAGGAAGTATTTGAAGAAATAAAAACACAAGAAAATACAATATACACATTGGTTGTGGAGCCTGATCTTCCAGATCCAGATATATTATTCAGTTGTGTTTGTACCTCAGGTGTATTGTACACTCATTCCCAACTTTGGGGTTCGGGGCAGCGCCCCTGAGAATGGGGGTTCAAGGGTGAATCCCCTGAGAATAAATTTTGAGAGGTTTGTTGGCCAACAATTTTACGGACCCGTGGTATTGGGTTAACCATAGTATTTTCCCATGGTATTTCTCCTATAAAAGAAAAGAATTGTAATATGGTTGTGTATGTTATTGTGTTGTATTGTAAACAATCTCTGTGATTGTGTGAGAGAGACTGTGAGAGCGTGAAGAGTAAATGCAGTGGTGTTGTTGTAGGTTGTATCCCTTCATCTTTCTGGACGGTAATAAAAGGATTGGAAATTTCTGTGTGGATGTAGCCCATCATTTGGGTGAACCACGTTATGTCTGTGTCTCTCTGTAATGTGTTTAATGTGTTTTACATCTTGTTTAATGATTTAAATGTATGTCTATTATTACTCTGCAGTCATGTTTTCTAACAATTGCTATCAAAGCTTAACTAACTGGTAAGTGTATTAAACTCATTTAAATGGTCAGCAACAGATCCACCTTCCAACATTGTCATATTAATAAACGCTCATTAAAAATACCTTGTTGGAAGCAGAGGTTTTTTCATAGAGCTTACCCAATGCACTCATCACACCCTTTGTTGTTTTTTCTTTTGAAATATTGAAAGCCACCGACGAATCCAGGCACAACCGTATTATTCCCAGTGCCTTTCTATCAAGAACCTCCCATTATTCATCCTTCACAGTCACCAATTGTTTTTCTTTTCTGCCCAATGGTAGGTACAAATCCTTCTGGTATAGATAGTCCTCCATTTGCATTTTCCATAACTGGTAGTTTTGGCCATTAAATTTATCGACCCTAAACTTTCCTTCTTCCACCATTGCTCCCACTCAAACCAAAAACCCTTCTTTCCTGCAAGTTTACCAGCCAAATACACCTTTTGGCTCTGATACTAATTGTGCTCATTTCCAAAAAGCTGGAATAGCTTGGTCGTGGCTGTAAGTAACTCTGTCCCTAGATTAACACTCTTAAGTTTGATGATGTTGTTGGTGTTATTCTTAGCGAGGAAATGCAAAGAAAAATCACAGGTGAGACATCAGGTAATGTGTTGACCGTGGAGAGCAGAGGGAAACAAAATGAGAGATGAAGGAGCCCAGGAAATCACAACAAGTCTAAAAAGGGAAGATCCAAGTCTAGATTTAGAAAAATAAAGTGCTGGAACTATAGTGAGAAAGGACATCTGAAGAAAGACTACAAAGCACCAAAGAAGAAAGGTGAGAGGCAGCAAGAGACTACTCAGGAAGCGAATGTAGCAGGTGATGTGTTACAAGATGATTTGATTCTTGCATTAGATAATACTAGTGATTGTTGGGTAGTAGATTCAGGGGCTTCATGTCATGCTACACCCCATATGAAATTATTTCATGATTATGTTCAAGGTGATTTTGGACATGTTTTATTGGGGGATGATGAACCATGTAAAATTGTTGGAAAGTGTAAGGTACTGATTAAGTTAAATAATGGAAGTGAATGGTTGATAAAATATGTAAGGCACATTCTTTCTATGAAAAGAAATCTTATCTCAACAGGGAAATTGGGAGATAGCGGTTGTTTGTCTACGTTTGGAGAAACGTGGTGGAATATCACTAAAGGATCTCTAGTAATAGCAAAAGGAGATAGGGTAGGTACATTATATTTATGTCCTCATAATACTGATTATTCTATATCTGTAGCTTCCATAAAAATAGGTGCGGCATTTTGGCATCATAGGCTTGGCCACATGAGTGACAAAGGGATGCATATTCTCCACTCAAGGAAACTGCTTCCATATCTGAAGCAGGTAAGTTTGGAATTCTGTGAAAACTGTGTTTATGGAAAACAAAAGAGAGTTATATTTCTCAGGGTTGGGAAAGAAAATAAGAGTGGAAAGTTAGAGCTTGTCCATACAGATGTATGGGTACCAGCTCAGGTACAATCTCTTGGTGGCTCTCGATATTATGTTACTTTTATTTATGATGCAACTAGTGGAAAGCTTTAGCTAAGAATGAGACAGGAAAAAGGTTGAAATGTCTCAGATTTAATAATGGAGGTGAGCACTGTAGCAAGGAGTTTGACAATTACTATTCACACAATGGGATTCGTAGAGAGAAGACAGTCCTTGGAAAACCACAAGAAAATGGTGTGTCAGAAAGCATGAACAGAATGATCATGGAGCGTGCAAGGTGTATGATATTGCATGCAAGGTTGCCCTTACAGTTTTGGGTTGATGTTGTAAACACTATTGTTTATTTAATAAACATAGGTCCTTCGAGTACTTTGGATGGTGGCATTCCAGAGGAGGCAGAGACAGGTAAACAGGTAAAATACTCATTTCTAAGAACTTTTGGTTGTGAAGAATTTTTCCATATTGATAAAGATGATAGAATAAATCTTGAGGCTAAATCCAAGAAATGTACCTTTATTGGATACGGGTTTGATGATTTTGGTTATCACTTATGGGATCTTAGGATCATTAGGATCAGAGATGTAGTATTCAATGAAAAGGTCATGTACAAAGATCATTTGCAGGGAAAGAAAGAGTAAAAGGAAAACACAGAGTACACGGTGCTTGATGAAATCAAAGAAAATGAAGATCCAAAGGCACCAAAAAATCAAGAGCAGCAACAGGAACCTAAAACTCCTGCAAATGTAAGAAAATCTACCAGGTTAATTAGACCACATGAACGATTATCTCCTTCACTGTATTATTTATTAATGACTGATTCTGGTGAACCAGAATGTTATGAAGAGGAAATGCAAGTAGAAACTAGAAAGAAGTGGGAGCAAGGCATGGATGAGGAGATGGACTCATTGGTACGAAACCAGACTTGGGATTTGGTTAAGTTTCTTGCAGGAAAAAGGGCATTGCAGAATAAATGGGTTTACAAGTTAAAGGAAGAATATGGAGGCAAGAAGTGGTACAAGTATAGAATTGTTGTAAAGGGGTTTGCACAAAAGAAAGGTATAGACTTTGATGAAATATTTTCTCCTATTTTAAAAATGACTTCAATTAGAAATATTTTAAGTCTAGTGGTGGTAGAATATTTGCATCTTGAACAGTTAGAAGTAAAAACAGCCTTTCTCCATGGGGATTTGGAGGAAGATATTTATATGCAGCAGCCACAGGGGTATGGGGTCAAAGGGAAGGAGAATTTGATTTTTAGGCTGAAGAAGAGCTTGTATGGCCTGAAGCAAGATCTAAGGCAATGGTATTTAAAATTTGATAAGTTTATGACATAACAAGGTTATGATAGATGTCATTATAACCACTGTGTTTATTTCAAGGGGCTAGATAATGGAAGATACATTATCTTGTTATTGTATGTGGACGACATGCTTGTTGCAGGGTCTAACATGCAGGATATAAATGTGCTCAAAAGAAAGCTAGCTAAATCATTTGTGATGAAGGATTTGGGTGCTGCAAAACAAATCCTTGGTATGAGAATAACAAGAGATAAGGAAAAATCACAAATTAATGTTGTCTTAAGGTGAGTACATAGAAAAGGTGTTGCATAGGTTTAGAATGCAGAATGCAAAACCAGTTAGTACACCTTTAGCCATCAATTTCAAACTAAGTAAGGAGATGTGTCTAGAGACACATGAAGAGATAGATTACATGTCCAAGATCCCCTATTCATCAGCGGTTGGAAGTTTGATGTATGCCATGGTGTACACAAGACTAGATATTGCACATGCAATGGGATTTGTGAGTAGGTATATGAATAATCTAGGTAAAGAGCATTGGAAGGAAGTACAGTGAATTCTCAGGTATTTGAGAGTTACTACTTCTCATGCATTATGTTTTGGAGATTCAAACATTGTTCTATAGGGATATGTTGATGCAGATATGGCTGGTGATAAAGACAGTAGGAGGAGGACCACAGGGTATGTGTTTACTGTGGGTGGAACAGCAATAAGTTGGATTTCAAAACTGCAATATGTTGTTGCACTTTCAACAATGGAAACATAATATGTTGTTGCTACAGAGGCTAGTAAGGAGATGATTTGGTTGCAGAGGTTCATGGAGGAATTGGGTAAGAAGCAGGAGAATAGAAGGATATACAATGATAGCCAGAGTTCCATTCATGTTGCAAAGAACTCATCCTTTCATTCGAAGACTAAACATATATAGCTCAAGTACCATTTCATAATATCTGTTCTAGATGAAGAACTGTTAAAATTGGAAAAGATCCTATAGACATGTTGACGAAGGGAGTAACCATATAGAAATTGAGTTCCTACTTAGTTTCTATTGGCCTTCAAGCATGAAGGTGGAAGTAAAAAAAAATCCAAGTCCAAGGTCCAGAGCATAGTCCAGCAAGTGCAACAACAGTGGAGTTGTTGTGATCAGTCTCCAAGTGGGAGATTTTTGGTTGTGGAGCCTGATCTTACAAATCTGTAGATATTATTCATTCATGTTTGTACCCCATGTGTACTGTACACTCGTTCCCCAACCTTGGGATATTTGTTGGACAATAGTTTTGCGGACCCATGGTAATGGGTTAACCGTAGTATTTTCCCATGATATTTCCCCTATAAAATAAAATCATTGTAATACGGCTGTGTATGTTATTGTGTTTTATTGTAAACAATCTATGTGATTATGTGAGAGAGACTATGAGAGAGTGAAGAGGAAGTGCAGTGGTGTTGCTGCAAATTGTATCCCTTCATCTTTCTAGACAATAATAAAAGGACTGGCAATTTCTATGTGGATGTATCCCATGATTTGGGTGAACCACATTACATCTGTGTCTCTCTGTAATTTGTTTAATTTTTTTGTGTCTTGTTTAATGATTTAACTATATATCTATTATTTCTCTACAGTCCTATTTTCTAACAATACTCAATTCCACTATCAGCAAGGAATTTGACCATCCATGTTACAACATCGATGTCATATGGTGAAATAGAAGAGGAAACTAAGGAAGTGGCCTTCAAAGTGATTTTTTTACATAATTTGGGTACTTCTATGAGTTCTATTCCAAGGTCAGTACGGGATAAGAAGAAAAATACTGAGACATGACACATCGATTTCCACTCACCCACTCTATCGACTGAGGACCATTTAAAAACATTAGTTCAAAATATAGAATAAATATGCCTCGAATAACCTTGACTTATAAAGAAATTAAATGAAGTTACACACAAAGTCCTATCACCTAGAGAGGAAGAAAAAGGAAAATTCACCAAAGAACAAGAAAAGAAGAGGAAACATGTGTTAGAATATAGTGTCGGACCTAAGTATACTGAAGCATTAGAGAGAGGAAAATAAATTATCATAGATCCTATGAAGAAAAAAGTAACTATTGAAAAACATATACAAAAAATATGGGGGTATAAGGAAGAAGAAAAGAGAGCATGCAACCCACAAGCTAAGAAGAAGAAATATAAAGAAACAAAGATTACAATTAAAGTACCAATGCAGCCAAAAACAATAGGGGCAAGTACTGCATAGAATTCAATCAACTTGACTAGAAATCCATCACATCCAAAGCCTACACCTATTGCAAAAGAGAAAAAGAAAAAAAATCGACGGAACAAGGACGAGAATAGAAGACTGATAAGGAGAAAAATATTCAATGCCAACAAATTGATGAGCCTCCGAAAGGACAATATCCTGACTGATCTAGATTTGACTAAACAAGAGTGCAGAACTAGTAATATCCAAGCTAGAGAATAGGTCGATTAATCCCTAACAGAGGCCAAGAAACAAACAGAGGAAAAACTAGTTGGATGAATATAAAAATAATAGTTGGGGTCACAAAAAGATAAAGAGCATGAACATAATAAAGAGACAAATAAGGGAATACGGGATAAACCTATCAAAATTGAAAAACCGATAGATTTTGAATAAACAAAAACATGGTCAACAAGATCATCAAACAAAATATTTGTCTCCTCAGAAAGTTCTGTGACTACTTAATTTAAATTAGGAGCAGCAACAACCGCAACAACAACAAGAAATGGTACCTACAAGGCATACAACTCAGGCTCCAAGAACTATCCCACTTGTTAGGGAAGAGCAATGCATAAAAGGAAAGAAACAAAAGACTACTAACAAACCTAAAGAAACAGGCACAAAAACATTTACAAGTTTTAAAAAACAAGGAGAACAACATGATTGACAACAAGTCAAATTTGATCCTAAAAGTGCCTCTAACAAATAAATTTGGAACTTGTACAATTTTTTTAATAAAGAATGCAACAGGTGATGGTGCAACACTTAGAAGCAATTAAAGGAAATGATAAAAAAGGGACAACAAGGATGGGAAACATGTAGACTATTTATAAATTTTACTAGTAAATTCCATACATAATCAAAACAGGCTACTAGAAGAAAAGATGAAGCTAGATTTTGACCAAACTACTACCATACTTAAATCATAGCATGACAAATTTGAATACAAGAAGAAGAAATTAGAAAAAATAATAGAGGAGGCCCTAATTTTTTGTAACACTTTGGAGAAATGACCGACCTATTTTGCAAATGTATGCACACAACTTAAATTAAATAAAGCATTCTTAGAAAAATTGTGCGACCAATGAAAGACTCCAAATGAAAACAAAAGTTGGGATGTATTAGGCACAAAAATAAAAGAAGCAGAGAAGAAACAATAATAATTGCAAGATCAAGAGAAACAATTGCTCTAGAAAGGAAAGAATGCCTAGCATGAGTCAACAAGAGAAGCTAAGAAAATATGCCAGGTTCTATGAAAGGTTATACAAATGCAAACATAATACAACCAAAACTTTCAAACCATACAAGATGCATCTAACGATTAGAAATGTTATCAAAAATGAGAAATACTATCATTGCCACAAAACAACCCACAAAGGAATGGATAGGCTTCAAGAGGTGACTATAACATATTGCTATACTCATTTATAAAATATGAACAGAATAAATAAAATAAGCATCACCATTGACTATTCATCCCCAACATTCTCCAGCATGACCATAATTCCATGTTTTTAATCCCAACATATCCATATCACAACAACAAACTAATCAATAGTCTAAATAACCAACTAGTATTAAAGTAGAAAATCTGGAAGCTGAGAATTATTATTTTGTACTATGTAAACTATTTATCTCCCCTCTTCTTCAGGACAAAGAAGGTTTTCATGGTGGGGAAGATTTTGCAGAAGCCTAGATGACCCAATCGACTAGTAAATATAATCAATCATCCATTCAGGTCAGTAAAATGTAATGTCCCCAAATTTGGCCATGGACCTCAATATCCTAAGTCACCTAATCATGTTCATGTCAATTCACTAAGGTGGTGATGAATATCAAATATTTCTTAAGCCTAATGTCCAAATTTAGGAATAATGCAACATGGGAACAAAAATTGATAAGGAATATAATAAAAGGAGATGGTGGACCTAGGTTGATGCTTCATACAAGCCAAAGTCTCCATGTGGTTGAAATTATTAATGAAAATATAAGTTTGGTAACTAAATTATTCGTAAGGTTTTTCTAGCACATAAATGATCAAATAGTCTAAGGAAAAAGTTGTCCACAAGTTGGAAGAATGTTTGACCATGGTGTGAATGGGGTCATGAGGGAGCCAAGGAGGTCTTATCCCATGGTTGTTTAGTCAAAAGATATCCTAGGAGATTTGTGGACCAAAATAATTTGTAATTCCATGGATTTGGTCATTTTCTTAAAATAAGGAGTGCATGTGGGCATGCCATTATGATAATGGACCTAACTCCCTTTTAATTATGCAAGGCTTTTCAAATGAGATGAGAAGTGGTCAAGGTGGTTATCACATTCATGAATATAGTGGAGAAATTATGATCCATAAACTACTCAATGCATGGTTTTGGAATGTTCCATGGTATTTTCCCCTAGTATTGGCAAAGTGGATGAACTAGTTTTATCCATGGTTTTCTCTAGCCCATGGTTTTGGAATGTAGTATTGTGGGAAAGTAAAGCTTGAAAGGGAGGCATATCGAATGAGTGGATCAAGATTGTTGTTTATTTGTATTTCTATTAATTTGATTTGGCATATTTATTCTTGGGTATTGATCCCCTTGCAAACCAAGAGGGTGATGGGGCGCCCCTCATTCCTTATGTAACCAGTTGGAAAGGTTGGCTAATTCAATTGGTGGGGAGTTAGACACCCTGCTTAGCTCATTTTTATACACTCTATAGAGATCCCATGCCAAATTCTTCTTACTTCTGCTTTTTTTCATTCTTCTCCAATTCTATGTAGTTCCATACTTTCTCTTGCAAGGGTTTCCATAGAAAATATTCATGTAATTGGAGGATGATGTATGTAATGCACTATATGGGCCAAGGTTACTGTATATAATGTTTGCAAACAAAATATGCATACCTGTATATTCTGAAATAAATGAAGTTCTTCTCATCAATATTGTTTTTTTGTTCTTCATTCCTCTTTCTCTTTCTTGTCTATATTTAATGTTAGATTGGACCAGTTTTAGTGTTTCTCACAATTAACTGACCTAAAATCAACCAATTTCTATTTTGTAAGTTGTTATAGGTAGGCAAGACAAAATAGGACTACACCCTACCTTCATACCTTATATTTGTGGGTATTAGGAATATTTTAGTTTGATTTGGAAATCACCTAAATAATTTATCATGTGTGATGTAACCAAATCAGAATCTAGGCACGCCAAATTAAAACTCTACGAAAGTGGCTAAGCTCTAATACCACTGTGATGTACCGAACTAGGGATGGATTGAAACACCAAATCAATAGTTTTGAAATAATTTCTCGGGTATGTTTCTGAAACTCTTATATAAATTTCAGCAGGATTATGGTCCACTTATGGGTTGCAAGGAAGGCACACTAACTCAAGGGGGCAATGGAGAGGCTAGAAATGGGGTTTCGGAAGGGTAAGAGACTCTAGAATTTAGGGAAGAGTTATGGAAAGAGTTTCTAGTCTTTATAATATCATTTTTTGTCATATTAATTCCTTCAAAAAATTACAGAGGCCAATTTATTTGCTTGGGACTACAAGAGTGGAATTTAGTTGTTTGGGACTACGTAGTTTCCTTGTCTTCAACTTGATTTTAACCAGGTCAAACATGCCCAAATTTCCAATATGAAGGTTTTATATGGACTATTTTTATATCTAGTTTCCATATCTGGACTCATATTTATTATTAGATGGGCATGAGTCACTTTTTCAACCAAAATGCCAAAACTAGTCAAAATTAAGCAAATTTGAGCATAGGTACATTAAAGTATGAAAGAGAAAGGAAATTTTGAAGAAAAGAGATAGTATTTCATTATCATAAATATGAAGATATTAAATTTATATCATATATTTTATTTTATAGGTTATGGAGACCATGGGATATTCTACAACACAAAATTTAGTAATTTTAGGGAACATAGAGACACATAAGCTTAATAAGAGATTGATATGGAGAATCACAACTTATTTATTCATCAAAATATCATATAGGACCATATACAATAGATGTGGCTTCCAAATATCATATAAATCAACATACACATCTAGCAGAGACAGAAAGAGTGAGAAGAGAAAATAGAATATGGCTATTTAACCCCACCATGGACCAAAATCTGAAGCTCTGAAGCCAAATACACCTGCAATAAAACAATGGAAGTGCAGAAGCTTAGCACCGGGAACACCTAATTACATATGTAGCAGATGTATGAAATGCACAAGGACACACTAATCTCATGGTATGACCACAAGCAGCAAAGGGTGTGGTCATACAATCTCCAACATTAGTATTGAAGAAAAACATAAGCAGAATCTAATTGAATCACAATGAAAGAAAATTAATGCTCCTTTCCACTTCACCAATTCCTTGGTTACTTAGATTCAGAAGGTGGCCATCACCCAACTGTTGTCAAGTGGAGCATCACCCAAGACTTAGAAAGCCAATGCTTTCCTCACATAACAAACAAATCCATAAGCATGCCTTTTCCATTTTCCTTTGCCTCTTTTATAGCTTGATATGTATCTAATACCATTGGAAAATGAAAACGATGTTCCAAAATCACATTTAGCCAACACCATAGAAAAATACCATGGATCACTCCAAAACCATGCACTGAGTAATTATTGTTCCACTATCTTCATAAATGTTCCCTTTTTATCCATATTACTCATTAAATGCCCAAATACTTTCATAATCTCCTATTTACTTAATTAAGTGGAAAAACATCCTTTAATATATCCCCCATTCGATTTAGGGGTCTCGTGTGGCCAGATTATCCCATAATAATTATTTTTTATAACCTTAGGATAATTTTACTTAGGTAATTTAATTCTTTTAGCCACCATTTCAATTTTTATGATTTTTTCCTAGGTGACCTTAGCGAATTTTCCTTATGCCAAATTGGGGACATGACAGTACTCCCCTCCCAATATTTCTTGTCCTCAAGCAATGAAAACATGGAAGAAACACCAAACCAAACTCCATCCAACTCTGTGAGTCACAAATGAATCTCATATGACCATGGGTATCTGCATGGAAGTGAACATGTACATGCAACCAATGCATACACCTACAAACCAACTGATATGAAGACATCATCATCAATCCTCCAAGGAAACAACCTTAGTGATGATCCAAGGCACCACCATGTGATCCTATAAGTGTGCCCAAAACAGCATCTTTGAAGTACCCAGACTATACTTTGATACATCTTCTGAAAGCATAGCTCCATCTGCACCACCATCATACCATGCACTCAATGTGAAAATAAGTACATATACTAGGATCCCAAGTGATCCTCATAAATACAGAGTTCCAGCTACATCATCTCATTAAGAGTCACATGGAAGCTCATAGTACACGTTGCAAGAAGAACATAAGTCCATCAAAAAATGTGTTTCCCATGTAGGAAACTATCACCATATGTTGCAAAGGTGAACTCATAAAAAGAGGCTTGATTAATCAAGCCAATGACCCCAACAATGCTCCAAGTGAGCTGAATACAATGCATGAATATACGAGGGTCCCATTTTTGGCACACTCTCCTAGTGCACAAGTTCATTAGAGGAAAAACAATCATGCATGTAATGCCAATATCCCAATGCTTGCGCACTCTATCGATGAGTAGTGCTAATACAAGCAAATATACAATGTGTGGGATGAAAAATATCCCCCAATACACATCAGCAAAGAGAGTGATACAAAGCAATACATCATGGGGAGATATGCCAAGATACCAATTTCTACTATGCATTCTCCCATACATCATAGATACATCATGATACAAAGATATGTCATCATGGAATACAACAAGATCATCATGAAACATAAGGAGATACAACAATGTGCCATCACAAAAATAGGCGTGTGTATAAATATTGTTCATCCAAGCAAGTAAACCATTATGTGCCAAATGTCCACAAGAACCAAGTAACCAATTGGATCTACTCCAATGTCATAGGTGAGGGTCCCATGTCCTATAATGTTGAAAGAAAGAATAGTTTGTATCAATATGTCTCATCATGTGTTCTCTCATCCAAGCAATGGATGAAGAACCTCCATCAATGAAAGAAAGAGCCTCCAAGTGGCTCAAAGAAGTGCATCCATGAATAGAATTGACATCAAAAAGTAACATTATAATAAAATGCTACTCAAGAGGAAATGGTGCATAGAACATAGGATAATCATGAAGGGTAGAAGTCTCATAGTCCTCATGTGGCACCAACAGAAAGAAAACCCTTCACCCAAATTAGAATGAAAACTTTAAAAAGTATCAGTGTAGAAAGAATTAGGATGAACCAACTCTCTACAAAAATTATCCACCAAATATGTGGATGCATCAACTCCATCAAGGGATGGTCCAATAATAAGGATCTCTTTTGACTCTTCAATGGAGAGATAACTCACTCCATAAGAGAACTTATTTTCGCTCTTGCAAGTGGAATGTGCTTGGATATCATCAAGCTCATCCATAGTCTCCTCAAGAACATATGAAATAGAACATACCTCATGATCCACCATCTCATGAGTGTCCTCCATGTAATCAATAATGCAATCAACCATGTGAGGGTAGGAGGAACAATGTGATATTGGAAACTTCTCATGAAGCTGCTCAATCTGGATCGTAGATTCTTGAAGTGCATATTGAGTATTCTTTAAAGAATCCTAGGTGGTTTCCAACTCAAGAGTGAGATTTTTAACCTCTTCTACATTCCTCAAAGATGCACCATGATACATATCTACAATCTCAAGCAAATCATCTCTGTTAGAAAGCAATTACAAAAGGTTACCTTTGATTGTAGACAATTCCTTTTGAATCTTCTCCATGGCTTCAAGTGAAGGTGGCTCCTCCAATGAAGCATCTTTCCAACAAGAACGTGACACTGAATCATGAGTGTCATGGAGAACATGTAAGTCCTCCTTAATATTCATTTTTCTCATTTTGAATGGCCTTTCAAAGGGAGAAGGTTGAGAGTGAACCTCCTCATCATCTATCAATGGATAAATCTCATGAAACTCTTGTGGTGATGGTGAGATCGATCCTAGAACCTGTGGGTTATGGGCCTCATTAAGTAATATCTCCATGTCACCCACATAGAGAGATGGAAATCAACAAGTATATGACTCCATGGAATCTTGTCACCCATCAATGGGTACCTCATCATGACACTCATTAGTATGTGTCTCATTATAGAATCCATCAGTAGATTCTCTTAGATACAAGTCCACATTATAATGTATCTATAGATCATATTCAATGGTCTTTATCCTCCTTGTGCAATATATCATGACATGATTCCTCATGCGCCACTTCCTAGGCACACGTGATTTTGTCTTCTTGTTGGCCTCTTTGTGATCTTCCTCTTTTTCTTCTTCTTCTTCCTTTTCTTGTCTAACTGAAGTACTATGTTGGCTCTTGGTCCTTCTCCTTGGTTGTGGATGGATTTGGGAGCACAACCACATCCTTATCATCCACCTTGTTTTCATATGGTAGCAACCATATAGGAACTTCTTTGCACACCTTATCCACCATTTTCACAATCCTCTCTTTGATTTCTCTACAATAGGGGCAACAGAATAATCTTTGGATTTCTTTAGTGCAATACTGTGAGAAAGATAGGTGATTTTGAATATCCTCTCTTAATGCATGCTATGCAACGAGGTAGCCAAAATTTTCCTTTGGCTTCACATGAGTATCAAAAAATGAGACCTTAAAGAGTAAGGCATATTATCATCATAATAATGATCCGCGTGCATGTATGTGCACCGGTGAGATGAACTGCTCTCTTCCTCATATTGTCTACAGTATTCCTCATACTACTCATCATAGTGAAAATAAATAATGACTATGTTTCTCATACTAATCATCATAGAAAGGCATGGATGCAATTCTTCTTCAACTTTCCACGTGAGTAGAGGAAAGTGTTATGATACCATTGTGATGTACCCAAAACAGAATCTAGGCACACCAAATAAAACTCATCCAAAGTGGCTAAGCTTGGATACCACTGTGATGTGCCCAACCAAGGATAGTTTGAAACACCAAATCAAGATCTCATAAATAATTCGTTTGGTTTGTTGCTACATCTCTTATATAATTTGGAGCAATACTATGGTCCAATTATGGGCTACAAGGAAGACACACTAACTCAAGGGGGAAATGGAGAGGCTAGAAATGGGGTTTCGGAGGGGTAGGAGCCTCTAGAAGTTAGGGAAGGGTTATGGAAAGGGTATCTAGTATCTGTAATATCAGTTTTTGTGATAGGAATGTCTGGAAAAAACTGCAGAGGTCGATTTGGTTGTTTGGGACTCCGAGAGTGGAATTTAGCAATTTGGGACTACATAGTTACCTTCTATTCAACTCGATTTTAACCAGGTCAAACGGGCCCAAATTTATGATCCAAAGTTTGTACCTTGACTAATTTTCTGTTTAGTTTCCATATAATGTCTCATATTTGTGATTGGATGATCGTAAGTCACTTTTTAATCGAAATGCCAAAAACTAGTCAGAATTGAGAAAATTTGAGCTTGGGTACATAAAATCATGGAAGAGAAAGGAAATTTTGCAAAACAGAGATGGGATTTAATTATCATAAATATGTAGAGATTAAATTTATATCATATATGACATTCTACAGGTTATGGATAGCATGGGTGGTGATGTATTTGTAACTTTGGAATGTATTCACTTGTATATTTTATATATTGTATTTCATTGGTCCCCGGTGTTAATATCGAGAGAAGCATTAATGTAATCAAGTCATGTAAAGTCATAGAGGTTAACCCTCCTAGTTGATCGGGGGGGAAAGTCCCCACAGTTGTGGGGAACTAGGGTTATTAGACTCCCCTAGAGAAGTCGGCCCTAGTAAGTGATTGTCAAGTCGGAAACTAGTATAAATAGAGAGTGAGACTCTCTATTTCAAACACACACTCACCGAGCTATGGTGCATGAGTGAGAGAGGAATTGTTGGCACAAGTGAGAGAGATCAGCTCTCGAAGATCATACTATGTTTTCGGGATTTACTTTTTCCATTGGTGCTATTTCTATATCTGAGGAAGTTGCGAGGTTTTCTCCTGTATGGTTTCCCCGAGGAAAATATTTGTGTCTATTGTCTCTTGTGATTGATTATTGTGCCTGTTATTCTCTCAAATAATATCCTAAGATCATATTTATTAAATGATAAAAATCTAACATGGTATCAGAGCTAACCTGAGAAGAAGACACTGTGCATCTACAGAAGCTATGGATTCTTACTTTTTCAGTCTCTCTCCACAGATCATCGGCAAAAGGAGGCTAGGATAACTCTCCATTGAAGGGAGCATCTTTCTGTCGAAGCAGAATTTGATTCTGGGCATTTTCAGTTTTTCACCTACCACTACAGTGGAAATTAGGGCTTTTCACAGAAATGGAATTTTTGAGTGAACCCAACATAGTATTTCTTTCCTCCTCAAAATCAAAATTTAGAGACCAAGGTCTAAATTTTTGGTTTGGTAAAACTCCAGGAAATTCAAACCCTAATTTGACCACCCACCTGAAAAACCCCAAAATACTAAAACTGGTAGTTTTGGTACATTTTATATATCCCAATATTTAAGAATGATCAGGATCCTAAATTTTCACATACTGAAGATAAATTCTAGATGTACCTTGTGTACAAATTTCAGCCTCAGATTCAATATATTCTGGGAGATATGATTCCTCCAAATCATGGTTCCAGCCTCTTCCAGGATTCAACCCTAAACAGGACACCCAGGGAGAATTTCTATATCTCGAGCTACGAAGGTCCAAATGAAATTTCGTAAGATTTTCTAGAGAGGGAACAGACTTTATTTTTTGTGGTAAAAATTTTAGACACTGAAGGTGAACCAGTGACAAGTGGAAGTCTGTACAACTTCTCTATACTGAAAAGTCCTAAAACAAGTCACCTTGGGAAAACTCTCATAAGTCCCAATTGAAGAAACCAATTCTTCTGAAACCTATGGTGTTGGAAAGAGGACAAGAGAGGCTACCACAGTGAAACTTTTCAAACACAAAGGATCAATACTTTCATAGATATTGCAGAAACAATATCAAGAATTTCTACAGAATAAATTGGAAAACTAGAGCTTCCTGTTCCGAGAGCTTCCCTCGACTGTTTTCAAAAAGGAGTACATTGGACCACTCACCTTGAAAAATCCCATATTTATATTCTATAATATTAGAAAGATTTCAGTTTTTTAAAGCTAGGGTTTATATGAGAAACCCTAGATAATCCAGATCCAGAACCAAGACGGGCACCTCAAATTAGTAAGATCTAATATTTTTCTATTTACATTTGAGGTTCTTAGCACACCATATTGATGACAAGCTTGGTGAAGCTGACAACTTCCAAGCATGTAAGTATAGGATCTCACTATTTCTTGAAGGAAATGAATTGGACACCTACATAAGTGGAGAGGTTCTAGTTCCAAAGGGAGATAAGGCTAAGGCCTTACACAAGAAGAACTTGGTCAAGGCCAAGAGGATCACCTTATACCACAAGTGTCTTCCCTAAAGACACCTAAAAATATGTTTGATTCCTTGACCAAGATATTTTGAAGGAAAGAATATAAATCGGAAGAAGTATAGGAACTCCATTATCCTTAAATAAATTGACTTGGATCAGTATTTTAGTAAGAAAGGTCTAGGAGCTAGAAGGAGATGAGGCCAATCCTAGAGCCAAGAGAATCATTGCAAATTCTATTAAAGATCATCTCATCCCTCATGTGTCATCCTTGAAGACACCAAAAGGAATTGTTCGATGCTATGACGAAGCAATCGAAGAAGAATAAGATATGGTTATAACCACCTTAAATGGCCTCCCAAGATCATGTTATTCATTCATTAGAGGAATGTGTGCTAAAAGGAAGTAATATATTTCAGCAGACTCTAGGAAGAGTGCACACAAGAAGAAGCTCAGCTCATAATAAGAGAAAGAGAAGATGGGAGCAACTGAAGATCAATCCCTCACGATTTAAAGAAGATCCCTCAAGCAATGAGGAATATTAAGGACTCAATTCTTGAAGAACCTATTATCCATCTTAGCATTTGGATAAGAAATGATGATATCATGAATGAAGAAGATGATGAAGCATAAGGATCAAGAAGGAGTCTACCCACAAAACGAATAAAAGATAGGTATTCAATTGTCATTTCATGATATTATTTTGTCATGCGTTTTTTTTTATTCAGTTGATTTGTTATGCATGATAGAATTCTTGCATTAATGACAGTATACTAATAATATGCATGTGATGGGTAAGTAGCTCATGGTGCTATAAAACTATCTATTGCTACTTATATTTGAATGAAACCGCTTTGCTGACATATTGGATTAGTGCACAATCTCAATGATGTCTTGGTAGAGATGGAAGGCATCTAGAAAGTTTCCGTGAGATATGGATGAATGTTGTATTGGCTAAAACAATTGCATGATCATATCTTTATGCATAAGAATTTTCCATTATGAATATGCCTTATGAAATATTTCTAAACACACAACTAATGCATTTGAATTGTAGGAAAGATCGTGTACAATCGCCTATAAGAAAAGAAGGATGAGACTTGTTCCGAAAACAAGTGACAACAGTTCAAGAAATTATCCAAAATGAAGAATAGTATGACGAAACTTTAAGAGGCTTCAGACACACTCTAGTTATGTGACACTGTTGAGCGACATCATTGATGTAGATCCTTCCGGCTATGAATAAGTAGCCAAGAATAAAGGGAAGGAGAGTACCTGTTCAAGAAGAATGATGTCTAGGATGCAGTATCGAGACCTGAAGGGAAGTTCATAGAATGGATCTACAAGATCCATCATGCAGTAGATGGCAACATCGTGGGATACAAGGCAAGATTCGTAGCATGAGGCTTCTCTCAGAAAGAAGGCATAGACTACAAAGAGACATTTGCAGCCACTGGAAGTTAAGACACATGACAGGAAGACTAATGTGTGTAAATTAAATAAGGCCTTGTACGAGCTCAGAAGGCACCCATGGGATAACAAATACATGAGGAGATTGAAGATAACCTATAGTGATGAAGATCTTAACCTTTTCTACAAGGTTGAAGATGAAATCCTATAGAGGATGACAAGCTCACATATGGGTGCAAGAAGAACTTTTGAAAAGGATCAAGATAGAGGATCTTGGTATCTAGTGACCCTAGATGGATACATAGAACATTAGTAGCAGAGGACGCTACTTGTCACTCTAGTACTAAATGTTTCAATACATAGAGTACAAGAGGTAGAGGGAGAATGATGCTCCACTTCAGAGGGAGTGATTGCAGAATATCCTGAGGTTTGACATGGTATGACAGGATGGAAAGCTTATTGATGGATCTAGGATTTACTGAGAGTAAGGCGAACTCCAACCTTTACTTCAAGGTTGAAGGTGGAATACTAGTGATGCTCCATTTATATGTTGACAACTTGTTCCTGACAGGAAAAGAGGAACTGATTAAAGATGCAAGAAGGAGACTTGCTACCAAGTTTGAGATGAAGTACTTGGGTATGATGCACTACTTTCTAGGCGTGAAGGTGTGGCAAAATGCAGATGGAATCTCCTTGGGACAAGGGAAGTGTGCAATTGAGATCCTGAAGAGGTTCAGGATGATGGACTATAAGGCCATGACCACACCTATGGCATCGAACCTGAAGCTATTCAGTGATGCTTCATCAGAGACGATTGATGCCATGATGTATCGTCAGATGATTGGGTCAATTATGTACCTGATGAATACGAGACCATATATTTTCTTTGTTGTGAACACATTGAGCCAGTTCCTGATAGATCTAAGACATGTTCACCTAATTGCTATAAAGCATATTCTGAGGTACCTGATGGGTACAGTTGAGTATGGGCTCAAGTATGATACGAATCAGAAGATTAACTTGGAGGTTTATGTGGATTCGGATTGGGTAGGTAGTGCCATTGATAGGAAGAGCACTTCGGATTGTTGCTTCAATGTGGGATCAGGTGTGATCTCTTGGTTTAGCAGGAAGAAGTTGTGAATGGCGCTGAGTACAGCTGAGAAAAAATATGTTGCCACTTGCTCGACTATTTGGGAGGTAGTATGTTTCTTTTGAAAACTACTATTCGATTTGATTGATATGACTTGCATGATGCAGAGAGGAGCAGTGAAGCTCCAGTATTTGATCCAAATCAAGATCTCTCAAAATAGGGAGTTCTATCATAGCCGGTGAGACAGGTTGTCTAAGCATAAAATCCTGGCGAAGCTTGTATGTTGCTCAGACGTAAATAGTCTTGTAGGATGTCCTCTAATGTAATGAGTCATGGCAAAGCTTGCAGGTTATCCTTGGATGTAATCAGCCCTGATGTGATTCTATGCTAGAAATGGCCAAAACGAAGTTCAAGTACTTTAGGGAGAAGCTTGGTGTTCTCTAGATTGAGGTTCCTTCCAAGGGGAAATGATGAGTCCAGAGCCTTTCTGACATGATGGTAGGCTGGGCCTCCCATGGTTAGATGTAAATGCAGAGCCCTTCTGACATGGTCGTAGGTGGGGCCTCCCATGGTCAAATGTAAGTGTGAATCCCTTCTGACATGGTGGTAGGATTGTTTCCTCCCATGGTCAGATGTAATTGCATATCCCTTTTGACATGGTGGTAGGATTGGTTCCTCCCATGGTCGGATGTAATTGTAGAGCCCTTCTGACATGGTGGTAGGATTGGTTCCTCCCATGGTCAGATGTAAGTGCATATCCCTTCTGACATGGTGGTAGGATTGGTTCCTCCCATGGTCAGATGTAAGTGTGGAGCCCTTATGACATGGTGGTAGGATTGGCTCCTCCCATGGTTGGATGTAAGTGCGGAGCCCTTATAACATGGTGGTATGAATGGTTCCTCCCATGATCGAATGTAAGTGTAGAGCCTTTCCCCGAATGATAGATGGTGTGTCCTATCATGCCGATAGATGTAAGTACAGATCCTTTCTCTGGATGGTAGATGGTGTGTCCTACCATGCCAGTGGATGTAAGTGTTGATCCTTTCCCTGGATGGTAGATGGTGTGTCCTACCATGCCACTAGATGTAAGTGTTGGTCCTTTCCTTGGATGATAGATGGTGTGTCCTATCATGCCAATGGATGTAAGTGTTGGGCCTTTCCTTAGATGGTAGATGGTGTGTCCTACCATGCCAATGGATGTAAGTGTTGGGCCTTTCCTCATATGGTAGATGATGTGTCCTACCATTCCGATGGATGTGAGTGTTGGGCATGCCTTTCTGACATGGATGTTGGATGTGTTCCTCCCATTGTCAGATGTAAGTGCTAGGTGATCATTTTTTACATGGATGTTGGATGTGTTCCTCCCATGGTCAGATATAAGTGTTGAAGAAGATGAAGACCTACATGGAGGCTAGGTCTACGACCAGCATGAAAAAGGGTTGGCTCTGTAGAACTTCCTGTGACGAGTAGAATTGAGAGATAGCACCATTTGTTCGAGATAGCGGAAGTAGTGATGATGATCTAGATTTGATGATGATCCAGTAATGATGATCCAGTGTTGATGATCCAGTCATGATGATCCAATCATGATGATCTAGTCTTGATGATCCAGTGATGCTGATCCATATTTGATGAATGATCCAATGACGAAGATTTGTGTTGATGAATTGTGTCAAGAGAATACCTTCCTAGTTAAGAGGGAGTGTTGATGTATTTGTAACTTTGGAATGTATTCACTTGTATATTTTATATATTATACTTCTGTTAGAATAATCAACCCATATTTACCTACCTTAGACATTAATTAACTCATTTTTGTCTTATTACCTAGTCTACTAGATTCCACTCTATGCTAGTTGCCTTCTACATGTCCTAGAATTCAACACATGCCAAAACTGAGTCATGGAGCACTTGGGAAACTTCTTGGAAACCCATTTTAGCATGTCTACTTTATTCCATATCCTCCAAAGTGCATATCTACTTTTTCTGAAAAGCTGCCTGTTTTATTGAGAATTAAGGCAAAAGGAAAAGATAGAATAGGTGTAGTTGACTTGTTTTTTGCCCACATCGTCCTCCCTCCTTTTCTCCTAATAAAATCATGTATGAGTTATCTTTCCATCCCCCATTAGCTTTCCTACTTGACTTAGCCAATTCGTGAGCATCTTGGTGGATTTCGAAACTGCTTTATGCACCTATGGGGGATTTGACTAGATTTAGTAAGCCTACTTTTTGACCTTTTCGAATGGAATCCTTATGCATTCAAATCTCTCATGAAATTATATATTGCAGTAGCCTATTACTTCACAAGGTTGGCTATTGTACACTTATTCAATACAGATTAGTGTTATGCTCTAATTTTAGTCTCCTTTGGTGTTAATTTTGCATGTTTGATTAGCAATTTTTTGAGTGTAATTGTTCTATCTCTTGGTTTAAATTTCCACATGGTATCAGAGCCTTTGTAGATCGATTTCTATCCTTTAATATTTCTATTGTAGGTTCAACATCTTGACTGGGAGCATATTCTGCTGAGTGAAGGGCACAATTTCTGAGCTATGGACCAATCTCAGAAGATCATCTTGCCTCCATTCAATTTATTTGAGTGGAAAGTTGAGATGGAGCTATTGTTGAGAGTGAAAGGTATCTATAGGGTTACTATGGAAACTAAGGCAGAGCCCAATGCAGTTGCAAATAAAATCAAATGGCACAACAGGAGGGATGAGGCCTATGGTATTTTGTGTCTGAGCATTTCAAGAGACCTCCTCTTCCATCTTGATGGATTGACATCACCTAATGAAGTGTGGGAGAAACTTGTAGAGATTTTTGGTAAGACAGATGAGATGAGAGGAAATCAAATCAAGAATGAGCTAATCTCCTTGAGTTCCAGTAGCTTCGAATCCTTGCAACTCTATTTTTCCAAGTTTAAAGCCCTTGTTTTGCAGCTAAAATGATGTGGGATCAAAAAGAAGGAAGAGAAACTAGTTCTTGCCATACTCTCGAAGCTTGGCCCTGAGTATTCAGTGTTTTTTTTTACCTTCCATGCCACCAAGTTGACAGCTCGAGCCTGGAATATGCCTAAGCTTGCAGAGTTCATGGAATCCCTCACACAGGAACAAGATAAGTTGGTGATGATGGGCACCATCAAACCTTCCAAAGACCAAGATTTGGTTGCTGGAGATTCAAGGTTGGATTCAAAAAGTAAGAAAAAGCTAAAAAGTAACCTAAGAAAAAGAGAGACAAGAACAAGTCTCAAGAGGAGCCCCAAGGTTCCAAGAAGAACTTCCAGAAGAAGAAGAACAAAGGAGAAATGAGCAAGTGCGCATACTACAGTAAGGGCTATCATCCTGAGAGCTCTTGTATGAAGAAGCAAATTGACATGTTGACCCAACTCCTTGAGAAGAATAAGATCTCCCTTCCTGATTGCTCAAAGAAGAGGGAAGGAGGATCAAACTCAGAGGATAGAGAGCGAGTACATGCCTTGGTTGATGGCACATCAATCTCACCTAGCTTCATCATAGACTCTGGAGCTTCTAGACATATGGTTTCAACAAAAGAGGCATTCTCCTCTCTTGACATGTCGAAAGGTCCACCAATATTTTTGGGAGATGACTCTCTCAATGACATTTTGGGGAAAGGAAGGATTGATCTTGACCATGGTAAGTTCAACAATGTGTTGTATGTTCCAGGTCTTTCCTCTAATCTCTTGTCAGTGTATCAGATGAATCACACTCAGTCTCCAAAGAAGGTCATCTTCTCCTCTGATGATGTTGAAATCACTGAGATTTTAAATGGTAAATTCATAGAAAAAGGTGTTGTTGATCACACTTCGAAGGTATACATGTTTTCCCATTTTGTACCCTACTCAAACCCCTCTGCTCTTCTGATTCATTCTAATGAGGCAAGCAAGCTTTGGCATGAAATATTGAGCCATCTTAACTACAAGTATCTTTCTTATTTGAGTGAAAAATATATGGTCATAGGGTTACCAAAGATCAAGTTTTCCAAGGGAGTCTGTCAAGGTTGTTTCCTAGGAAAACACCCAGAGCACAAATTTGAGAGAGCTAGTCATGAGAGAACCTCTGCACTTCTTGAGTTGATCCACAGTGACATAGTTGGTCCATTTCCTCATATGTCCATGAGTCAAGCCAAATATTCACTGACCTTCATAGATGACTTTTCCAGGTATTGTTGGGTTTACTTCCTGAAGCATAAGTCTGAAGTTTTTGACCTCTTCAAAGTCTTTAAAGCCTTGGTTGAAAACCAGTTTGGGAGAAAACTCAAGATCCTCAGATCTGACAATGTTGGTGAGTATGTCAAATCTGAGTTCATTCAGTATTGTAAAGATGTAGGCATTCAGATGCAGCATTCGATCCCTTACACACCAAATCAAAATGGTGTTGTTGAGAGAAAGAACAGGTCACTGAAGGAGATGGCAACCTGCATGATGGGGGCTAAGACTTTGCCACCAAATTTTTAGGTTGAGGCTATAAACTATGCATCCTGCATTTTTATAATAGGGTGCCTCATAATCATCTTGATGGTATGACTCCTTTTGAAGCTTGGAGTGGGCACAAGCCAGATGTGACCCATTTTAGGATTTTGGCTCAAAGGCTTGGGCTAGAATTCCAACTGAAAAGAGAAAGGATTTGCAGCCCCAAAGCAAAGAGTGCCTATTTTTTGGGTATTGTACAAGCTAATCAAATTTAGCACTAACAAATCCTTCATTGAAATAAGTGTTCAGTTCCAAGAAGAGCCTTTAGTAGTAGTTGAAGTTGGAGAGTCTTCTTCACCACCAGATCCATTGATTGTAAGTGGAGAGACTAATGAGTTTGTTGATTCTGATATGTCTGATAATGATGATTTGATTGCATATCTTGACAGTCCTACAATACCAAAATTGGCAGCAAATACCATTCATGTAGCTAGGGAACTAGATGGAAATCCTAGTGACACTAGGAGGACTAGATCTCAATTTGAGAGTGCCCTTTGTATGAATGATCCTTTATTTGATGAGAAGTTCTATCTGATGGTTGAATTATATCCATAGACATATGAAGATGTAGCACATGATCCAATATGGCAAACATCCATGAAAGAATAATTTAGCTCGCTCCAGAAGAACAACACTTGGGAACTGGTTGATCTTCCCCCAGGAGGAAGCTAGTTCAATGTAAGTGGGTTTTCAAGACTAAGTTTGTTGCTGATGGTTCAACTTTGAAATATAAGGAAATATTGGTAGCCAAGGGCTACTCACAATTATATGGTATTGACTACAATGAAACCTTTGCACCAGTGGCAAAGATGGACTCCATAAGGCTAGCTTTAGCCATTGTAGCTTCGAAGTAGTGGGAGGTACATCACATGGATGTGAAGTGTGCTTTCCTAAATGGAGATATCACTGAATATATTTGCATGCAGCAACCTGAAGGGTTTTTTTCTAATTCATCTTTAGTGTGTAGGTTAAAGAAATCATTGTATGGGCTCAAGCAAGCCCCCAGGGCTTGGTATGCCAAGATTGATGGCTTTCTAATGTCATTGAGTTTTGTTCAATGCAAGTATAATCCTAATATCTATTTGAAGTTGATTCATGGTTCTTTGATGATTATTGTCTTGCATGTGGATGACCTTCTGATTATAGGAAGTTCAAAGAAAGAGTTTTCCTTCTTGAAGGATGCAATGAACCATGCATTTTCTATGACAGATTTGGGATTGTTGAGCCAATTCTTGGGTCTCAAAATTTCTCAATCCCAACATGGAGTAAAAGTACATCAGTCCAAGTATGCCTTAGATTTGTTGAACAAGTTCAACATGAAAGATTGCAAGCCAAGCAAGACTCCCTTCCTTTCAGGAGTTAAGCTTGAAGAAGCAGTTTCTTCTCCTATGGTAAATAATACATCGTATATGCAGTTGATTGGGTGTTTGCTTTATCTTACACACACTTGACCTGATATATCTTATGCAGTTAGTGTGGCTTCAAGATACATTGATCAACCTCATGAGATACACTGGAGGTCAGCCAAAAGGATCCTAAACTTTGTTCAAGGAACAAGAACTCATGGGATCTTCTACAAAGCAAAATATGATCTTGATTTGATTGGGTTTACTAATAGTGATTGGGCAGGTGAAAACACAGATCAAAAGTTAACATCAGGATATGTGTTCATGCTTACAGAAGGACCAATTAGCTGGTCAAGCAAGAAGCATAGTGCCATAACACTCTCATCTACAGAAGCAGAGTATAGAGGAGTTGTAAATGTAGCAACTCAATGTTTGTGGTTGCAGGGAATACTTGGATAATGTGGCTTCGAATCAGAGTTTTCAACTATTATCTATTGTGACAATCAGAGCACCATTCGAATCTGCAATGATCAAGTTCAGAGACAATGAACCAAGCACATTGAGATCCACATGCACTACATCAGACAGCTTGTGCATGATGGTACCATTCATATACTCTTCTGTGCATCTTCAGAACAAGTAGCAGACATCTTCACCAAAGTTTTTTGTGAGAAGACATTCATCAATCTCAAATCACTATTGGGGATTTCTGATCATGCTATGAAGCATGATTGAGGACAAGATTTCCAAATTTTATTTTCCTATCCATGTTTAAGGGAGGATTTTCCCACTGGGTTTTTGCCTCTTTCCTTGGTTGTATGGACAAGCAGTATGTAAAGGGTGACTAAGCCTTTTTGCTAGGCCCTATAGTTTTCTAATATTTACTCATAAATTTAGGCTTAAGGGGGGGTGTTAGAATAATCAACCCATAGTTACCTACCTTAGACATTAATTAAATCATTTTTTTTTATTACCTAGTCTCCTAGATTCCACTCTATGCTAGTAACCTTCTACATGTCCTAGAAGTCAACACATGCCAAAACTAAGTCATGGAGCACTTGGGAAACTTCTTGGAAACCCATTTTAGCATGTCTACTTTATTCTAGATCCTCCAAAGTGCATATCTTCTTTTTCTAAAAAGCTTCATGTTTTATTGAGAATTAAGGCAAAAGGAAAAGCTAGACTAGGTGTAGTTGACTTGTTTTTTTCCCACATCATCCTCCCTCCTTTTCTCCTAATAAAAGAATGTATGAGTTGTATTTCCATCCCTCATTATCTTGCCTACTTGACTTAGCCAATTTTTGAGCATTTTGGTGGATTTGGAAACTGCTTTATGCACCTATGGGGGATTTGACTAGATTTAGTAAGCCTACTTTTTGACCTTTTCGAATGGAATCCTTATGCATTCTAATATCTCATGTAATTATATATTGCAGTAGCCTATTACTTCACAAGTTTGTCTATTGTACACTTATTCAATACAGATTAGTGTTATGCTCTAATTTCAGTCTTCTTTGGTGTTAATTTTGCATGTTTGATTAGCAATTTTGTGAGTGTAATTGTTCTATCTCTTGGGTTCAATTTCCATAATTTCATTGTTCCACGATGTTCCTATTGGTAAAATAATTAATGTAATCAAGTCATGTAAATTCATAGAGGTTAACCCTTCTAGTTGATCGGGGGTTTGAAGTCCCCACAGTTGTTGGACACTAGCGTTATTAGACTCTCCTAGAGAAGTTGGCCTTGGTAAGTGATTGTCAAGTCAGAAAATAGTATAAATAGAGAGTGAGACTCTCTATATCAACCACACACTCACCCATATATGGAGCATGAGTGAGAGAGGAAGTGTTGGCACAAGTGAGAGAGATCGGCTATCGGAGATCATCTTTATGTTTATAGGTTTTACTTTTTCCATTTGTGCTCATTCTATCTCTAAGGAAGTTGCGGGGTTTTCTCCTTTACGGTTTCCCTAGGGAAAATCTTTGTGTCTATTATCTTTTTTTACCCAAAAAATCCCTCATTAAGCTCTACATTCCTATACCACCTAAAGACATCCATTACACTACCCTCATTTGACGCCCCACACCCTTGCAAAGGCTCAAAAACATGAGAAGGACTTAAAAATCCCTAAAAAGAGCCAAAATAGCTCTCATAGGGGCTAAAACCTTCAAAAAGGGGCTCAAACCCCTCAAAGGAGCTTAAAACCCCCAAAGGAGCTAAGAATTGGGCGAAAGGGGCCTAAAGCGCTAACCAGGGGCTTAAAACCCTAAAATCTCAAGAAAAAAATATAAATAGAGGGGTGGGGGTCACTCTAAAAACACTCCTTCTCTCCCTATCGTTATGATGCCCGTGTGAGTTCCTTGAGACCCTTTGCCTCTCAAGCCATTCATCCTCCCTCTCCTCCATTGCTCCATTAACCAAGCTTCCATCCCAAAGAGAGAGAGGTGCTTCCAAAGCTAGGGCATGGTGGCCCATTTCCACCTACATAGAAGGTATAATCTTTGTTTTGTGTCATTTTAATTCTATTTTTCTAACATATTTTGCTTGCAGGCTTGTTGTCTAATGCTTTGTTGTAGGTTTCCATTGATTTCTTGTAGCCATATTTTATTTTCTAACTATTCCATGCAAGGTTTCATAGCTTGGCCATAAACGTGTTTGTAGGTTTTCTTCCAACCAACAGGAACCCTACCCTACCGTCCTATAGATGGAAGGTCTCAATTTCTACACGTAGCCAGGGTTTTCCCTGAGCTACAGATTGGCAACCATACCAGATCGATCCCACTAGATCCCTGGGTTTTGTTTTTAATATTTTTCTTACTTAGTTTGATAGATCTTTGCTTATTTAGGTTGATATATTGGTTTATTTCATTTTTGTTATTGTTTCGGCCACAGTACCAGTTACTGTTGTCCATTCTTTGATTTGCAAATCGTTCAACTATGCAAAAATGGTCGAACCCAATTTCTGAAAATTCATCTTTGTTCAAGCTCGTTTTCTGCCCAAATAGTTGATCCACTTACAAATATTCTTGCAATTAGGTGTAAAAGGGCCCGTTTCCGAAGTGGGTTTTCAACTGTTTGAGGTAATTCCTCACGGTTTGATCACAATCAACCCTGTAAAAACAGGTCCTCTACAGGTGCACGACCCATTTTTCTTTACTTTGTATGAGGATTTTAACTTTTTAGGCTTGCTTGTTTGTTGCTATTTGGACTATCAGTGCGGCTCATCCGCCTCTATCCAGCATTATGTCTTCATTTTCATACAATTTATGTAAATCACTGTTAAAATTTAACTAGTTAATGGTTTAATGAATCTGCTTAAGGCTTGCATAAAAATACTATAGGTTAAATTTCAGTTCTTAATTGGAAATTAACTCCTTGCCTGGCCCTTCCTCCTCTACCCAGTCATCACCCTTCAGGGTATTCTGGGATAAGACGAAGGGTGAATCTCATATATTAATAGGCACTTCATTTGTAATTTTTTGAGACCACTAAAATCGGGTGACTTGGAAGGTAGAGGGGGTGGAGACCATTGGGGGTTTCATGGCGTTCGCATTCTCCTTGTTGACCGACCTTGCACTCGAATATTGACCTAAGGATATACGGATGGGCTTAGTCCCATTGTGTTGAGAGCCTAGCACTTTTTCTTGGTTGAAGAGAAATATAGGTGTAAGGCAGTCACCTAGTTAGGCTACCATAGTTCAGATTTAGGTATGGCATCTGTTTAAATTTATGTTTACAATTTACTGCTTTCATAAACAACTTATCCATGACATAAGTGTTGCAATAAACCAAACAATATCTGTGGAATATTCATAAACCATACAAGCAACCACCAAGTATCATAGAAATAGAATGGACATGCACACAAATCATACCAAATAAAACAACCAAACTCGGTTCATGACGCTGAGCTAGCCATTAAAATTTATAATTTACAATATTTCAAACACTTGCAGTCTTTGAGGACATAAGTACTTGACTGCCTTAACCATGGGAAGTACTTGGGCTTAGCCCAGAAAATCATTGTGAGGAGTACCATGGGAACCCCAAAGTAGCTGGCCCCTGAGGGGAATTTCCAAGCGAAACAGGCAACGACCCCCACCGATTGACTAGCACTCCTGTGAGGAAAAATCCAAGCCTTGTCTCCTGGCAGTCTTGGTGGCTGAGTGACCACCTGAAAGCCAATAGGAAGCCACTAAAATCGGGGTCCAAAACATCACTACCATATTTCGCCACCTAACATACCAACCAGACATAATTGATCCCCCATGCTCTTCCTCACACCTAAGAGGTAATCCACCACAGTTTGGGTCCTTGAACCAACACCATCGAGACCATTCTCGGTGACCCTCTACACCATTAGAAGGTCACATAGCCTCTTATTCAGACTCGAAATCATACCAATCTGAGCCAGATCTACATACTGCACCATCTATCCCCATGGCTGGTGCAAAACCGGATCCATTTTCTGGCTTGGTGATTGGAAATGGACCCACTTCCATACCCCACACCACCACCAGCACCCCTACTAGTGGCCCTAGCACTATCATGCAACCTCTCATAAGTCAACTACTGCCACCCATACTGACCAGTCAAACAGCCCCACCCATTAGAGCAAATTTGGGGTCTAAAATGGGCCTTATAAGAAAACGTGCCAAAATAAGTTTTTGTGAGTTGGAATTCAAGAACCAATAGAATTTCAATAAAATAAGTCAACCATAATGGTTGAATTGATATATTTGTCATTAAAAAAACTACTTTTTTTGTTCATATTTTCGACATATCTCATTGTGTTTTTACTCAAATTTCGATCGGGAGAGATCGTTGGATGCGGAATCAAATTCCGCATCCAACAAGCTCTTTCAATCGAAATTTGAGTAAAAACACAAGGAGATATGTCGAAAATACGAACACAAAAAGTAGTTTTTTTCTTTCTTCCTCCAAAATTAATCAATATTATTTTATTATTTTAACTATTATTTTATGATTTTCCTTAGGAGGCCCATTTTAGACCCCAAAATTCCTCTAATGTATCATGCCTAGGGGCAGTGTCCCTTCCACTCACACTATCCCATTTGGCATGCCTAGGGGGGCCTTCCACTCACACTTTGTCGCTTACCATACAAGGGGGCAGTGGCCTATCCATAATTGTGCCACAAGTACCCACAGTCACGTAGGTACATCATATTCCTACAAACCCCACCACCATCCTTGCTCCATCACACATCAACCTTGGGTCAAACCTTCCTTTCATCGCATGCCTCAACCTGCCTGACTTGGCTCGGTTAACAAATGACCCTATCTGCCATCAAACCTTTTGGCCTCCCATGCCAACCAATCTCCCCTCAGACATTCCCAAGTTTGAAGGGAAGGCAGAGGAGTGCCCCCAAAACCATATCATGATGTTTTACCTATGGTGGTCATCAAACAGCATCGTAGATGATTCGATCAGACTCATACTGTTCCAACACACCATCACAGGTGTTGCAGCCACGTGGTACATTGAGCTACCATAAGCCAAGTACCCATACTTCAACTCCTTAGCCTTTACGTTCCTGCAATATTTCCAACTCCCCGTCAAAACACTGCGACCCACATCACCGACCACATCCACGAGTGGAGGCAACGTTGCAGCGTGTGCAAGATCAAGCTTGATGACAGGATCTTCTTGGACTTGTTCTTGAAAACATTGCTTCCACCTATAGCCAAGGACATCACCTCTAAACGTCCCCAAACAGAGGAAGAGGCCATCTTGAAGGCCCAATAGTTTGACCTCATTTACGCACAGTCTGGATACCTTTACACTATCATTCCAGACGCTCCCCGTGCAGGAACCTCCTACTAGGATGCACCAGGGGAATCCCATGTTCCAGATGGCATCATAGGATCTGTTTCCCACCAAACACAACATCACGTGACACCACCCATGATGCCTCCACACCCGAGAAGCACCCCTAGTGTTTCCTACCCAAACCAATCTCCTGATTATTCAAGAATGATATCTCAATCCGAAGCTACAACCTCCTATACACAACCTACGCCACAGCAGCAAGCCCATGCACCTTCCTGGCTAGCACAACAATATTCGGGACATATGACTGGATTTGTGGCACCTCCAACCCCTCAAGTTTACTATGCACCACCAGTGCAAGCTGCTCAAGCCCCCACCCCAGCCCCGCCTGCACCTATGGGACAAGTGTTTGCTCAGGAGAATCGTCCCAACCCACTTGCCCCAACAACCAATAGGGATAAGGTAGAAACAACCAAGCTAGGAATCGGGGTAACAACCAACCCCAAAGAGGCAACCAACAACCTAACCCCCCACAATGCCGCCAACCCGCCAATGCAAAATCCCCAACAACCCAATCTTCCTTGACAGAATGCCCCATTATGGACCAACAAACCATGCGAGTTGTGAAATGTCTATGGGAAATACACCCATGAATGTTTGCTTATGGGATGCACCAAAAAACTCCTCCATGATGAAACCCAGCAAAGAAACAATGCGGCTTCCCAAACACAATAGAACCCAACACCATCGGCCCCTCCTCCCATGGTGCTCCAGAACCTGTTACTAGTCCAAGTATTGGTAGAAACCACACCCTTTCCCCAAACCGCTCCCATATCCCACCATGTTCCACATCCCATGGAGACAAGAGTACACCAACTGCTAGCGATGACAACTAAAGAGATCAATCTACAGACTAGGCAGAACCAATATGGATCTGCTACTGAAACCCCTGACACAACAACAGCATCCACATCCAACACTGCCAATGTTCCTCTTCACCTTCCGCCCCCCCCCCCCTGCAGGCCCGCGTCTCCCCTTCAGGCACCTTGCCAACAACACTACTGCAAGGGAGGCAGTTAACTATAGTATCATCGATGACTTGGCCCAATCACCTATGTCCATGTTGGCTCTTGAAGTACTCAAAACGTTCCCAACATAGCAGAAAGCCTTGCCAGCTGCCCTTGGTGCCGTAAACCCCTCCGACTCCAGATTAATCACATTTGATTTGGATCAAGGAGAACCAAGAATGCCATCAACCATCGCCTTCCAGATCCCAGTGTCAATTTAGAATTTGGTTTTGCACTGGTGCATCATTGATGAGGGGGCATCCACTTGTGTCATGTCAACCTTGGTTTGGCAGAAACTCGGGTCCCCCATCTTGCAGTCCTCCACCACCACGTTGCATACCTATGATGGCCATCCCACCAAAGCCCAAGGCATCCTCCCACACATCCCCATCTCTTTAGGCAGGAAGAACGTCCTAATTGACATAGAAGTCGTCAATGCTCAGTTAGACTACAACCTTCTTCTAGGACATAGCTATATGTACATGATGTGAGTTGTGGCATCTACCATCTTCCGCCAAATGATGTTCCCTCATGATGGTAAAATCGTGACTGTCGACCAGTTGACTTACCATGATCCACAAGCACCATTAGCACCAACTAAAGTTATTCCCACTATCGACACCACATTCGATGGCACCACCACCCCCATCATCCTGAATGTAGGCACGAGGTTGTTCGTCGACACCTCTATGACGGCTTCCTTCCCCTTAGTATCACCACCATCTCCTCCAAGTGATACTATGGATTTGTGCATGTTGTCATCCAGTACTACTACACCACAACCCCACCCGCAGCCACAACCCCATCCGCAGCCGCAATACCATCAACAGCCGCAACCCCATCTGCAGCCGCAACCCCATCCACATCCGCAAACCCATCCGTAGTCGCAATACCATTAGCAACTGCAACGTCATCCACAGCCGCAACATTATGCGCATCCGCAACCATAGCCCCATCTCCACATACAACCATCAAGGATTTATTTGGGCTCCTCCCTAGTCCACACAATTCCCTTCCTATTTCCCTCGCTGGGCATCATGAGTAAGCCAGTAATGGCTACCTTAAACTTACCCAATTTTACATTGGCGATTCCTGTGTGGTACCTCGATCCACTGACCCAACCTCCGATGCCCCAGGTAGTCTTAACCCTAGTACAACCCATTACAGTCGAATCTCATCCTCCACTCAGCCCACAAAAACCAACCACCACACCCGCACCCACACCACCCCACCCAAAAAGGCCCAGGGGAAAAAATGCGAAAGCTACCGCTGAAGCTCAATAGATCATACCTTGCGCCGTTTGTGAAAAACATGGCCATGCAACTCAAAACTTTTGTGAGATTCCCATAATCCGCACACACTTAGATTCCATGGACACAACGGAGAACATCCCCGTGGTTGTCTTCCCGAGTGGGCCAACATTAAAAAACAAGTCTTTAAGGAAAAACCATGCATGCGCCCTTTGTAGATTGTATGGACATTACTCCCACCATTACCAATACTTGGCCGAGTTTCAGGCCACCCTTAGCCAACTTCGAAAACATGCCCTTGAATCCAAAGTCAATTCCATTGAGGAGATCCACCCTTCGGTTTCTTCCTCGACCACCACAACCATTTACATGATCTCTAGCTGTCATTACCCCAAATTTTCACAAAAATTTAAAATTTTTAACGTAACATAAAATGTCTAAAGTTGTAGTTTAATAACTACTAGCTGCTAGCGGAAAAATGAAACAGTTAACAATATGTAGTGATTAACTTCAGCACATAAAAACTAATACCATTTAATTTTGATATTTTATGTAAATGACCTGCCTTCGGTTACTCCTAGTTGTACTAATGATTTGCTTTTGTCAAGTAGGTGAGAAGCTATGTTCTAAACTAGGGCTTACTTAGCAATTGCTAACTCAACTGAATTTCGGGTTCTTACGGGTTCAGCAGGTAAATTTTTGAACCAGTAGGAGTTTGTTTTTGTGTTAAATCAAGAAGTACTTCTTTAGCATAATAAAAATGCTAGAGCATAATTTGATAATAGAAAGCAAGGCTACGATGAGGTAAAGTACTTCTTTTGTTGTTTTTGAATATATGACAGTATATTAAGTTAGTCGTAAAGACCATTGTCCGTAATATACTAGTGCCTTTTACCAGCATGATTTCTACTTAAGTTTTCTTTTTTTGATATTATATGCCTAGTTACTCACGAGTTTTACTGATGAGCATAGGGCTCATGATTTAATATAGAAACACTTTGACTGAAGCATGAACTTACTGTTATTGCCATGTCTAATGTTCAATGTGTTGCTTTATAAGCTTGAGTATAAATTCTAAGACCTTCAAAGAATAAGTTTACAATTGATCACATAGGTCTACTTTTTATTCAGCTCTAGTAGTGAAGATTGTCAGCCTATTTATTTATAAACAGTTATAATTGTCTACTTGCACTCCTAGTCCTCAAGCTATAATTTCGATTTCCTAAGTTTTACCATGTCACAAGTGTTGTAGTAAAATTTACATTACCATATCACTTAATAAAATTACTAAGTGATTTTACCTTTAAACCTAGATACCCTTACTACCTTGTAATTACTAAGTGTAGTCTAAAATATATTGGATTGATTTATTAAGAGTTTGGTTCTTTATGGAGACCAAAAGAACACTAACTTCCAAGAATTCTTCCAACCATAATGCTATCGACTTTAAGCATTTGTAAGAGTTATGCTAGTGTAGAAATACTACCTAACATTACTTATATAAAGTTGAACTAAAGATAATGACCTTACCAGTTTTGATTTTACATAACACTAACTCTAGGCATAGCATTATGCTTTTAATACAGGGTTTGTATGAAGATTCATTAGGAGTGCTATTGACCAAAGGTCAAAGGCATAACTCCATTATTGATCTCCATATATATACTTTTACAAAAGATAGGTCTTAATTTTATCAAATGCAAATGATAACAATGTACACTTATGCTTTCACAATTGAATGATTATAGTGTTATCGAAAAGCAATGATAAGAAATGATTTATTATAAAACCATACTATTTGCTGTAATGAATATATGATTTCACTGAAAGGATGATTGCAATGTTATCCTCCATGACAAAAATGTGATACCAAAACATTATCATTAGTTATAATATAAATGATTGGTAAATAATTTGTGCTCACCCGACAGTGCAAGTTAAATATATGGATTGACCCACTTTTGATTAAAAATATCTATGGGCACGTGGATGAGTCTCCACCATGCACTGGTCAATTTAAAAACTCGCATGGAAACCCTATCCTCTTCATTATTCTTCGAGGGTTTGGCTCTGCGTTGTTGGGTTTCTTCGCGGCCATGAGAGGCTCGCTGGTTCACAGTTGACAGCTTCGTTTGGGGTGTAGTGTAGTGCCGTAATGTTTAAGTAAGAGTTAAGGAATTCACAGTTTGTTTCTTGGTTTCTTTTTTAGAGTACTGTAACGCTGTGAGAGTGGGTTTTACTCTGTCAGTAGCTTTGAGTTCTGTCCATGGAGTTACATTGCCTTTGGTCGTGACTTCCTCCATCATTGGTGAGAGTCTGGAATGTGAACCTCGCTGCCTCTGTCACAGGTTAGCACGAGGGTTTCGTTTTCTTCAAGGTGCAGTTTCTAAAACTGGTTCAATCTTCTCCTTGGCTCCAGACTTCATACTTACAGGTAAAAAATTTTACCTTGCTATTATTATTAATTTTTAGTTACAGTTTTAGTATAAGGAATACAACATCTAAGTCAAGCTTTCGGTCTTGTTTTGCAGGTTGCAGTTACGGATTCGAGCTTGAAAGAAACCTCCCCAGCACTGCTTATCTCCATGGCCATAATGGGTAAGCCCTGATTTGTCATGGCTTCTCTCTGCTTGCAAAGGTTATTGGAAAGGAGTTACAGTTTGAAAAGAAGCATGGCTTTGGTTCCTCCAATGTTTAGATGGTTAGTTTATGTTATTACTTAGTTTTGTTGTTAAAACCCTTGCGTGATGCTGGGTATCTCCGGCTCTTTTAGCCGTGACTTGTATGTAGTTTTTTTTTCTTGGTTTGTAAAAATGAATAGAGCCTTACAGCTAGATAATATCATACTCTGATATTTGAGATATAAGGGTTTTCCTGTACTCATGGTTTTAAAATGACTCATGTTTCGATTACTCTATTTTATTTTTAAATGATAATACTGTATGATAGATTCTTCTTCTTCGACTGTCCGTGAAGTAAATCTACTATTAAAGATATTTTTTATAATTAATTAGTGTTGATATGAACACTATGGAACAGTCATAATGTAAATTTATAAGTTATATATTATCAGTCCGTAATATAATGGTTAGGGTTTAATGGTAATGAAACCCTTATGTAACTATATTTGTAAATAAATTATTATTTGAGCATTGCTTCCTGTTTGCTTCAGTTTCTCTATTACAAGTACAATGTTGTTTCATTAATTTGTTGATGAAGTATTTCAATTAAGTAGGTTTATAAATATATTGTAAAGTCTTAAAGATAAGACTGAAATCAGTCTAATGCTTAGTTAAAGTTTTCTTATTATCTTAAATCTCAGTTAGTAATATAATTGGATGTAGATTAACTTTTATTTGAATAGTTATTTCGAAAGGGTTTCGACCCTTAGCTTTTCACAGGTAATAACCTGTCCATTTTTTATTATTTTTAAACGCATGAATGTATATAAGTCTTAGTTATTTCGTTTATTACTTATAAATACATTTATTTTCTTTATAATTTAGAATTATTTAGAGCTCTGTAGATAAAAGATTATTAACCCTTAACTTTGTTTATTTTACATAAATGAGGGTTTATAAGAGAAACCCTAATCTGGTTTTTTAATAATAATAGTTTAAGATTAAGTTAATATCTTCCAGAACTGTTTAGTTATCAACTTGTAAACATAATTTCTGGAATAATAGTTATTATTTTCTGTAAACATATATTTCTAAATAGTATACTAATACTGTGGTACTAAAGTATATTACTATTTCTTTCACCTATATTTTCATCTAAATAGTCTAAATTAAATAGTAATAAGAATAAACTATAACATTTCTTATCATTATACTATAAACATTGAAATAAATTCTATTTTCATTTAATACAGATTCAGAATTTCACATTTACTATTCTCATTCCATTACAATGATTATTTCATTTACCTTAAACAAACTAACTGTGCTAGAGTACAGCCTGTAACCAGGTGTGGAAAAACACAGCTTAGAATTTAAATCCTTTCTATATCATTACTTTCCTAAATCATTTTCATTTCTATTAACAGTCTAATAAGAATACTAACTCAACAATTTACCAACTCAGAACTAATTGCATTCATGTAACATCTAACTAAGATTTATTTAACTAAGACAATAAAATAACATAGAACTTGTTGAGGACAAGATGACAACAGCTTTAGGACTTTGTTCCTCCCTACCAAACTCCTGGAGAGCGCTCAAACAATGCTTCCTCGAGACCCCCGAGCCTGTTCCTAGTCTTCTTGGCTGACAACTGGTGGAGAATGCAAACAGTAGAACCCTCTGTCAACTGACTAGTTCAATACCTCAGTAAAACACTCTGCTCTCAGCAGTATGATCTTCAGCTTAAAACTACAACTAGATCAATCAGCAGTTATCCCCTCAAATACTTTCCAATTTCCCTTCCATTGAATTTCTCTGAAGTACATTCATTCACCCTGAATGATCACTTTCTAGAATGAGAAGCCTCATCTCTCTTCAATGGGAATTTTTATAAAGATTGCCTAGGTCTTTTGGGTCAGTTTTCATTAATTGAGCCACCTGCTCTGATTCCATTTTCTCGGGGAATCATGACCAAAAATGTAGGGAGTTTGCCACCTGCAACAGTTGGAAGTGGTTTGAGGATGCTGCCACATGTCAATTTGCTCTCCACCCAATCTCCTCCACCGATTTGACCAGTAAACACTCTTTTAATAGCTCTCCTAAGATGTTGTATCCTCCTTTATTTATTTATAAATAAAATATTCAGAATTTACATTAAATATCCTTGACCCCAATGGGTCATCAATTACAACTTAGCATAAAATTTAACATATTGTTCCTCAAATAATATAAAATTGTTTTTTTGCAAAATTGAGGCATGTGACATTAGCTCCAGTAGTCCATCTGTCTCCTCACCCATGGAAGATCCACCTAATCTATCTTGACACCACTATCAGGATGATGGAGAGATCTGTAAAACCACCACCATTTTTACCCCATTCCCTTTCAACCATGGTGTGGAATCGGTTCTTCCCATCGAAGGCCAAATTTCATCACCCCGCCTTGCCAATGACCTTTGTCTCAGCGAGGGGGCATGTCTCTTCACTAACTCAGACTATTAGCTCTTGAAGAATCCCCGCAATGGGCTCCACCTCAAGATATCCCATGCCTGATACCACTACCATGACTCACTTTATAGCATAGATTTTATTTTTTGTTTTGCATTATTTTTACCATGAGTTGGTGACCCCCTCCTATCGTTGTTCCTCTTCTAGTCGTAGTGAGTCCATTCTAGAGCTCCATCACATCATTTGCATGTGAGCAAGTAGTTATTATCCCTACCACTAGGCAGCTGGAAGCCCACTGGACAGTGCAGTCCCCCTCTGCACATGCACACAGTATATTGTGCGTATGATATAGCTACCACCATGCTAGCATACCATCAGGTCCCCAGACCTATCCTGAAGGTTGAGGCCTCTTTGTATCTCCCCAGTTGCACACCGCTCCTGAGTCAAGAAATGAACTTTAGACTACCTCCCTCCCTGCTGATTGCTTGGGCCATTTCCCGGAGTCACATCAGTTTGTGTGTCACCACATGAATCACACGTATACGTTGAGCTAGCTCCGTACCCATAGGCCTCCATTCAGTCTAGTTTTTCCCTATGCACCATTGCACTAGGGGCAACACCATTAGCTGCTAGTCAGAGTCATCCGAAGTCTATTGGAGACACCCCTCACACCTCCGGGTTCAGTTTTCCATCCTCTATCTTTTAATGATACCATTGTCTCATGTTTAATACTTGATTCTCTAGACCTATCCCTGGAGGTCACCCTGATTTTAGTACCTCCACGAAAGTCTTCCTCTGTATGTTTTGGCATGTTAACGAGCCATCTGCTCCATCCATATTGCAAACGTTGTCCCATAAGGAGGCACCATTAGTGCCCTTTGCTTAACCATTTCCTCAGGCCACTTCTCAGAATTTACCTCGGTTTACGTTCCCCTTTATTTTCATGCAAATGTCTCTAGACCTGTACTTACATCACAGTCTAGTCTAGTCCATCCATCGCAACTCATGCGGGTTGTGGACCATTTCCCGGAAGACACATCATTTTGTATGCATTTGGAATATAACTACCACCACACTTGTACTTGTTGCAATATCATACCACCCTCTCATTTGAATGCTTAATATAACAATCCAATCCATCCACCCTAATTTGGTACGGATCAGTCACATGAGACTCTTTTGACCTCTGTCCAAGAGCCTCCTCGGTCTACATGCCTTTGCCACACTGATTCGCGTGCCTCTGTCGCGATCCATCCCATGCATGTATTGGTATGTTCAAGAGTTGCCTACTCCATCCATACTACCCGGATGACATTTGGACCTCTGTCCATTGTCCCGACATGGGGGCACCTTCAGTGCCTCCTCAATCGGTTGACCATACTGGATTTTTTCGTTAAGCTATTTTTTGACTCCTAAAAGAATGAAAATATAGTCGAGCATAGTTGCTTCCTTTCTCGCTCATTAAAGTATAAGAAAGGGGGTCTACATCGTCTCATTTATCTCCTTTTGCGGACTATGTAGACTACCATCTGAAAAGGACCACCTTGGCACATTCAAGCCAAGACCATTCCCCTGTGCATCCTTTTATGCTTTCTCGGGCAGAGGGGCTGAACTTTACGAAAAATCTCACCATGGGTTTTTTTTAAGCTCTTTTCCAACCTTCTCATCAAGATAATATTGTCGAGCAAAATTGGTTTTGTTCATGCTCGTAAAAGTATCTGAATGACTTTCCAGTCTGTACAGGTTTAACATTTTCTAGCCTGATTGTACTACCAACGGTAAAGAAGTCTCCCATCCCACAAAGGATGGGTGAGCTCTCCGATGTACACTTTTAACCTTTTTCAGGCACAGGAGACTATCAACGAAAAAGAGAACTCACTGGAGTCTTCTTCATGCTTTCAGACTCTCTAAAATTGAAAGCACCATCGAGCATTTACTTTCTTGGGCTCGCTAAAAATCCATCAGATTGTACCACAATGGTGTATTTATACACCACCCCATATATAACAGTTTGGCAACATTCCCACTTTGGGTCACCTTTGTTCATAGTACTCTGCGATGTGTCTTCCTTGGATTCGTTCAATACCAAAAGTGTCTACCTCCCCCAAGTATTTCCCATCTGCAGTTACATTCTCGGTATTACAGCTATGATCCCTTTCCCATGAGTCAATTTCATTTGTTTCCTAGTCCGCCCTGTCGTCATACTCTGAACAAAGGAATTTTGAGTCCCCCATGATTCCCTGCCCCTGTTCCACCTGCCACCCCCCCTCGATTCAGTGGGTCAATCCTCAAATTGTCTCACATCTTTCGTTTATCTCCCTCGTGCTTCTGGTCAAGGAAACACCATTACCTTAGCCAGTTGCAAGTCTCCCTCTGTCAATGACAACACACATATTCCAGAGGATAGACCCAGGGGTCCCTGTATCCTGGTTTCATTAACCTCATTGATGAGTTCCTTGGACCACTTGAGAGGATTCCTTAGTGCCTCTCGGTATGGTTGTGTCTCACGTGCTCAAATCCGGTACATCATTGCACCATTGAGATTCGTACAGAGTATTGGTCCTTGCAGTATTTGGTCGAAGACCTCGGATGTCACCTAACTCTAACACATTGATAAGTCTATTGAGTGACCCAAACAGGTCCATGTCCCTTGTGATTTCCGGGTTGCGTTGGAGATAGTGTTTAGAAGCCCCGGCAATGCTTCTATATAGATTCATGATTGATGCAGCATAGTGTACCACAGAGACTCTGACTCTCCATTAGCAAGTCCCCACATTTATGTACCATCCCAGATTCAACAGTTCATTAGTTATGAAGATATAGAATTCCATGGGTCCAATGTATCAGTTCTTCAGATCAGTATTGTACTTAGCCTCTAATCGAGGTAACCATTATGTAACACCAGTTGTACATGATCAGCTCTTGTATTATAGAGCTTAGATCACATTATTCTTTTGACATTGTTATGAGCATGGGGATGCCCCCCTTGTCCATATACATGTCACACATTATTTGTATCTCACCCATTAATGGGGACCATATTAATACTAAAACCAAAAGCCACCATGCCCTAGCCCAGGAAGGACCACCTCTCCCCAGAAAATGCTATGATGTCTGTCGGCCATACGATGAGCTCCTACCCTCACACATCAAGGGGCAATTTGTTAACCCTAAAAATCCCTCAGTAAGCTCTACATGCCTACACCACCTAAATACATCCATTACACTACCCTCATTTGACCCCCACACCCTTGCAAAGGCTCAAAAACATGAGAAGGGATTAAAAATCCCTAAAAAGAGCCAAAATAGCTCTCATAGGGGCTAAAACCTTCAAAAAGGGGCTAAAACCCCTCAAAGGAGCTTAAAACCCCCAAAGGAGCTAAGAATTGGGAGAAAGGGGATTAAAGCCCAAAAAAGGGGATCAAGCCCTAACTAAGGGCTTAAAACCCTAAAATCTCAAGAAAAAACTATAAATAGAGGGGTCACTCTAAAAACACTCCTTCTCTCCCTATCGTTATGCTTCCTGTGTGAGTGCCTTGAGACCCTTTGCCTCTCAAGCCATTCACCCTCCCTCTCCTCCATTGCTTCATTATCCATGCTTCCATCCCAAAGAGAGAGAGAGGTGCTTCCAGAGCTAGGGCATGGTGGCCCATTTCCACCTACATAGAAGTTATAATCTTTATTTTGTGTCATTTTAATTATGGTTTTCTAACATATTTTGCTTGCAGGATTGTTGTCTAATGATTTGTTGCAGGTTTCCATTGATTTCTTGCAGGCATATTTTGTTTTCTAACTATTCCATGCAGGGTTTCGTAGCTTGGCCCTAAACTTGTTTGCGGGTTCTCTTCCAACCAACAAGAACCCTACCCTTTCGTCCTATAGACGAAACGTAGTTGTTTATGCACGTAACCAAGGTTTTCCCTGAGCTACAGTCTCTTGTGATTGATTTTTGTGCATGTTATTCTCTCAGATAAGATCCTAAGATCATATTTCTTAAATGATAAAAATCTAACAATGTGATCTTCTGCAACACAAAATTTAGTAATTCTAGGGTGCATAGAGACACATAAGATTAATAAGAGACGGAGATGGAGAATCACATCTTATTTATTCATCAAAATATCATACAGGACATATACAACATATGTGTCTTCTAAATATCAGATATAACAACATACACATGTAGAAGAGAAAGAAAGAGTGATAAGATAAAATAGAATATGTGTCTTTAACCCCACCATGGACCAAAATATGAAGTTTTGAAGCCAAATACACTTGCAATAAAACAATAGAAGTGCAAAAACTTAGCACCATGAATACCTGATTACGTATGTAGAAGATGTATGAAATTCACAAGAACTTATGGTATGACCACTAACAGCAAAGGGTGTGATCATATAATCTCCAACATCAGTATTGGAGAAAAATATAGGCAGAATCTAATTGAAGCACAATTAAAGGAACTGAATGCTCCTCTCCACTTCACCAATGCCTTGGTTACTTAGATGCAGAAGGGGGAAATCACCCAATTGTTGTCAACGGTAGAATCACCCAATACTTAGGAAGCTAATGCTTTCCTAACATAAAAAAACAAATCCATAAGCATGCCTTTCAATTTTCCTTTTCCTATTTTATAGCTTGATATGTCTCCAATACCATGGGAAAATACCATGGGACAATGAAAACCATGTTCCAAAATCACCTTTATCCAATAACATAGAAAAATACCATGGAACACTCCAAAACCATGGACTCATTAATTATTGTTCCACTATCTTCATGAATGTGCATGTTTTTTACCCATATTACCCATTAAATTCCCAACTACTTTCATAATTCCTCTTTGACTTAATTAAGTGGGAAAAAATCCTTCAATTTATCCCCCATTCGAATTAGGGGTCTCGTGTGGCCAAATTATCCCATAAAATTACTTTTGATAACCTTAGGATAATTTTACATAAGAAATTTAATTCTTTTAGCCACCATTTTAATTTTTATGATTTTTCCTAAGTGACCTTGGCCAATTTTCCTTACGCCAAAATTGGGGACATGACATCCTGGATTCCTAGTTTTTCTCCTAGTGACCCTAAATCACAAAATAAATTCCCAAGATATGAAACAAGCATCTCCTATTGTATATTGGGACTTCTTTGTCTACCAAATACATCTAGATTACACCAAAATCCATTGGGTTTCCATAAAAGTCCTAGGATGTTACTTTGAAACATTCTACAATTTCGCTTCTTCATTTCTATTTATCTTTCTCTTCCGTATGTCTAGTTTTAGTGCAAGATTGGACTAGTTTTAGCATTTCTCGCAATTGACGGACCTAAAATCAACCAGTTTAAATTATGTAAGCTTCTACATGTAGGTAAGATAAAATAGGGCCTTTCCCTACCTTCATATATGAGACTTGTGGGGATTAGAAAGTGTTTAGGTCAAGTTGGAAATCACCTACCTAGGTTGTCCTAGATTCTTAGTTTTTCTTCTGGTGACCCTAAATTAAAAAATAAATTCCTAAGATATAAAAAAAGTGTCTCCTACTACATATTGGGACTTATTTGTATACCAGCTACATCCAGAGTGCACCAGAAGTCGTTGGATTTCCACGGAAGTCCTGGGGTTATTTCCTTGTAGCCTTTGGTTTCCAAAGGAGACTTCCCATCTGTGATGTACCTAAAAAATGTGGCTCTGTTGAAGTAGGCTCCTATCTAGGAGTCAAAGGAATATATGATTATGTTTTTAGACCCCATATAACCTTCAAATCATAATTTAGTAACCTTACATTGCCATCTGAATCAAGTTGAAAAAGGCTAGTTCGAATTTTCTAATTCTGAGCTAGTCAAAGTGTTGTTTTGAGGTTGCATGCAAACTATTTGTCAATAACACTAGACCATACTTGCATAAATAGATAGTAACTACTTCATATCATACATGCACATTGTCCTAATAGATTCCTCTAATCATTACCAATAGGTTGCATCGTGTCCTAAGCTGTCTTCCAATGTCCAATGTGGAGCAAAACACCTAGTCTTGAGAAATTTCAATTTGTTGACTTGGGAGTTGAGTTAGTATCTATGATTTTCAGATTGGGGATATTATAGTGGTATTTGAGCATGGTACTATGCACCTATGAGATACAACACTAAATTTCCATTATTCTAAGAAGAGAAAAAAATGCATCCATGATACTTGTACCAGTTCTTGAAGAGATGGCAGGAGTATCTGTTGCAAGAAAAAAGGTACAAACGTTCATTCACTACCATTAGGGATATCTAGCATAGGGTGAGGAGTTTCATGCAGACATTTATTTCAAATAATATTTGTATTTAATGCATGGATTTTGGCCCCAAGTTGTAGATGATAATTTTTTTGAAACCGATTGATCGTCAGTGCAAGTCTATTCTTTCGAGTACTTCCAAAATTATCAAGCATTACTCTAGGGAATATTATTTTTTTTAGAAGGAAGTTCAAGAACAAAAGAATGGAAGAATCGAAATAACATGTGCATGATGAGAAGAAAAAACCATCAAGATAAGAACCAAGGTGTTCCACTTCTCCAAACAAAGATGAAGAAAAGGGAATCAAATGTGAAACTTCATTGGATTCCATCGTTTCTATCATGAAGATACCTTTTGCATATTCTTCAAAGAGAGACTCCAAGAACCTTAATCAGAAGGAAACCAAGGATAAAGATGCATCAACTTGCTTGAAGGAGCACAATCAAAGTACCAATTAGCCATCAAAGGAGAATATCAACAATCTTCCAAAGGAAGAACCACGTGGTTCCTCTAGTGAATGCATTGAGCAAAAAGAACAAAACATCAAGCTAAGGTATGAAGGTAAATATCATTTTTGTAGAAGCAATGTTTTCTTGCATAAATCTGAAGAATTCCCCATTTGATGTGATGAAAATGATATAATATAATTTTTTGATGCTAATGTGGGTTTTAAGGATGAATATGATGTTTGGGATGCACACCACAAGCAATTAGATAATATATTGTAGCCCTTAGAAAGCATGAACATAACTCTTCTTGATGAAGGTTACCCATAAAATGAGCATGATGAACATCCCAATGAGTCTATTACCAAGGGGACCAAAGAACATTGCAACATGGAAGGCCAAGCCAAAATGCAAGAGGCTACTGATAGTATTGAGAGTGAATCCACTCATGGACATCCAAGATTCTTTTTTGGTGAGTTTTAGATCACTACAAAGGATATGGAAGGCGGGATTAGTGGTGGTGAAACAATTTGTGAATAATATTTATGATAAGATCAAAGATAATCCCTTCAAACACCATCAGGACTTCATCACGAAGCATAGGGAAATAACACATCAGTTGGTTGCACACCAGAAGATTTGGTGGAAGAAAATGCCATCACCACTACAACACATGAGGACGAAGATATGATGCAAAGGTATGAAAAAATTTATGATTTTTGTATTCCTTTGTGTCATCATGAGGTAACAACCACTTCCTGGTAGATGTTTGGCATGATGAATTCTATTTATGATAAGACTCGAATTTATGGTTGGAGGGTGATGGATTTTTGGATGGGGGTCAAGCATGATTCCCTTAGGATGGATGATCTCACATTTGTAACACACCTTGTATTGTAAATAAGACATGGAGAAACTCAAAGAGTATACTCCTAGTCACTGAAGAAAGGATACTAGTTTTATCTAGAAATGGAGGTGCACATAGATTCTTGGAGAATCTAATTGGGAGAGTTAAGTTAGAGGATATACATAGTGGTATTGTTGAAAAATATCTAGCTCTTAACTATGAATCATCATAAGAGATTTGGAAGAGTTGAAAGATGATTACTTGCAGTTTTTTATGGAAAGAGACATGGCTCTAAAATTTGTTCAAGGAAAGACAATGGTAGAAGGAGAGAAACTTCATATGGATTTGGGGGATTCTCTTTCCTCTCCCAATACCACTAATGATGTGATGTGAGTGGTTTATTACACACATGTTGCATTAGAGGAGACTCGTGTGCAAGGTTAGCATAAGGAGTGTTCAATGATGCAAGTTCTTGATGGTAGAATTGATATGGAGTGTAATACCCCAGTTTGGCCCCACAATAGAAATTTGTAAATATTGATGTAAAATGATAAAAGATGGAAACAAATGGTAGAAATGATAAGGACTATGTAAATATTTATATTTTCAATATTAATATAAAAGCATCTAAATGGATGCATGGGAAGAAGGACGAAAAAGAGATGGGGGGCTATGAATCCACAAGTGGGAAAGTGGAAGTGTGCCTTAGTTTATCTCCCCGGCCTTAGAAAATTAACCAAGTTATTAAACTATGATTAAGAGACAAAATTTATATTAATCCTTATTTCATTAACTTAAGAAGGGAATTAAAGTGAGAAAAGTGGTTCCATGTGGAGTGGCCACATGGCAAGCTAATTTATGCCTATAAAAGGGAGTTTTCCAGCTATAGAGGGGTTATTTTCTTCAACACTTCTCCACCATTTCAAATTGGAATCCTTATCCATCACCTTTGAAATTCATAGCTATATATCATAACAGAGAATGAAGATTCCAAGGATGTACAAGAATATTGCATGTCGTTAACCCAGGTAGATTGTTGAGAGAGAAACCTAGATTGCAGCTTGTTCCCTGGAGTCCAAAAATTCAGAGACTTATTTTCCAACCTATACTAGAGCGCCAGAATGAAATTGGAGGTTTCCTGAGGGTGTAATTTCCCTTCTTGGGAATTTTGGAGAAATGCACAAATTGGGAAAATTCAGGATTAAGTAGTCTTGATTCTAGGGGCTTCAAATGGCACCCAAGGGTCCCAAATTTGAAATGGACTAATGTTATGCAACAAAGTCCCATATATAGCATAAAAAGAAAAGAAATAGACAATAAGAGAGTAATCCACACCTAAAAAATGAATAGCATAGATAAATATCAATCCTCTTCGAGGGAGGAACCTCCTTACACAATGTACTGATTACAAAAGACAAGATAAGATACTATGATGAATAAAATGAGAATATATCCTTCCTATATATAGGAGATAAAGGTGTACAATAACAACTAATAAACCCACTAATAGACCCAAGCCTACATAAATAATATGTAATGCACCAGAATATAGGGAGTAATGCTCCACACTATATGGTGTAATGTGTCATCGTTAAGGGCTTAACATGCCCCTCCCCTTCAAAAATTGTTGTCCTCAATGCTGAAGTAGTTCTGGATGTTGTTGTATAAAGGAATCATATTCCCATGTTGAATATTATGTGGGTAAGTTCTTCCATTTAATGAGATACTCTGAAATTGATCGATTTTGAAGATGTCTAGTTCGTATTTCAGTAATTTCTTTAGGCTCCAAGATGATTTTCCTTCCTCATCAAGTTCAAGTAATATCGTTTGAACTGGTAGCTTGTCACCGATTACCTTCTTTAAATAGGAAACATGGAAAAATGGATGGACTCGTGAAGATGCAAGTAGTTTCAATTTGTATGCCATACTACCAATCTTTTGTAACACCTTATAGGGACCGTAGTATTTAGGTGATAATTTATTATCCTTCTTGGTGTTCTTCAGGGACATCTGTTTGTATCATTGTATTCTTAAAAACACCCAGTCCCCAACATTAAATCTATGTTCACTACGATGTTTATCTGCTTGTTGTTTCATTCAATTTTGTGCTAGAATCAGGTTTTCCTTTAAGAGTTGAAGAACTTGTTGTTGATGCTCCATTTGGTCTTCCACTGCTTGAACCTTAGAGTCTCTTAGTGAATATGTGATGGATGGTGGATGGTAGCCATACAGTGCCATAAATGGGGTCATTTTTTATGATGTATAGAAGGAAGTATTATACCACCATTCTTCCAAGGGTAACCACTTGACCCATTATGTTTGTTTATCAGCTGCAAAAAATCGAAGATACCCTTCCAAAAATTTGTTTACTATCTCTATTTGTCCATCAGATTGAGGGTGATAAGATGAGCTATGAGCCAGTTGAGTACCCAAACAATAAAATAATTCGGTCCAAAAATTTCCAGTGAAAATGGGATCCCTATCACTTACTATAATGTTTGGAGTACCATGTAGTTTTTGTACTATCTCCATAAAAGAATTGGTGACTTTGCTTGCTTTGAAGGGGTGAGCTAGTGCACAAAGTGTGCATATTTAGTAAGTATATCAACAACCACCATGTGGACACTCTTTCCTTTATACTTTGGTAAACCTGTGATAAAATCCATCGATACCTCTGTCCACCTTTGGCTTGGAATGGAAAGTGGTTGTAGAAGACAAGGGGTCTTAATTGCTTCCACTTTATTTTGTTGGAAAACCAAACATTCTGCCACAAATTTTTGAACGTCAGTTTTAAGACCATCCCAAAAAAAATATTTCTTTACCCTATGGTAGGTTTTTAGGAAACCCGAGTTACCTCCTATCGGTGAAGAGTGTAATTCAGAAAGTACCTTTTTCTTTAGATGGGAACTCTTACTAAGATATAAGCGATCCGTGTACCATAGCAAGTCATCTCTCCACCTAAATGTATTAGAGGAACTGGGATCTTGCTCCAACTTTTGAATAAATTTCTATATTGTTTCGTCATTTTTCAATTCTTCCATTGCTTCGGCTATCCAATATGGTTGGATGATTGAAATAGCATATAGTAATACTTAAACATCCTCATCTTTCTTGGAGAGTGCATCTGCAACAACATTTTTCTTCCCCTTTTTGTAGATGATTTCAAAGTCATATCCCAACATCTTTGTTACCCATTTTTGTTGCTCTTATGAATATAGCCTTTGTTCCAAGAAGTATTTAAGGCTATCATGATCAGTTTTAACCTTGAAATATCTCCCTATAAGGTAGGGGCGTCATTACTTCAAGGCATGTAGTATTGCCAACATTTCCTTCTCATAAATGGGATTTTTTAAGTTATTTCCCTTGATTGGATTCCTTGTGAAGGAAGTAGGGTGTCCTTCTTGCATTAGTACAGCTCCAATTCCATTTCCTAAATCATCACATTCCACAATAAAGGTTTGTGTGAAGTCTGGTGTCGCCAAAATAGGAGCTTTCCACATGGCCTCTTTGAGTTGTTGAAAGGCTTGAGTTATCACTGGAGTCCAGGAAAATGCATCTTTCTTCAGTAATGATGTTAGAGGAGCTTCTATTCTTCCATGGTTTTGAAAAAACTTGCGGTAGTACCCTGTCAGCCCTAAGAATCCTCGAATATTCTTCAGGGTTTTGGGAATCATCCATTCCATCATGGATTTAATTTTTTTAGGGTCTACCTTGACACCTTCATGAGACACAATATGACCCAAATACTCTACCTCCTTTATCCTAAAGAAACATTTTGAGGGTTTTGCATATAGTTCTTTCTCCTTTAGTAGTTCTAGTACACTATCAACATGTTGAACATGTTATTCCCAAGACTTGTTATAGATTAGTATATCATCAAAGAATACCAGCACAAATTTTCTAAGGAAAGGCTTGAAAATAGAATTCATCAAACCTTGAAATGTGGAAGGTGGATTTGTTAGACCAAATGGCATGACCAAAACTTCATAGTGACCTTCATGAGTTTTGAATGTTGTTTTAAGGATATCTTCATCCTTCATTCGAATCTGATGATACACGGAACGAAGATCCAACTTTGTGAAGACAACTTCTCCATGTAATTCGTCTAACAATTCATCAATGACAGGATTGGGAAACTTATATTTAATGGTGATGTTGTTGAACTCTCTATAATCATGACACATACACCATGATCCATCTGGCTTGGGTACCATTACCACTAGTGCAAAGTAAGAACTTTGGCTAGGCCTAATTATGCCAGCCTCTAACATTTCAGCCACCATATGCTCAATTTCACTCTTTTGTCTGTAGGAATATGGGTAAGGTCTGATGTTAGGATAAACATTGTTTGGAATTAAGTGGATAGCATGATCAAAGTCACAAATAGGTGGAAGACCTTTGGGAATATCTTCAAATACCTTGGAATGCTTATTAATGACCCTTTTGATATTTGGGGTGATAGGAAACTTTGAGGTTTGAACATCAAATTTGCATAATTGTGCAATTATACCTTGATGTCCCTTTTTTAACAACTTTTTCATACCATTATAGCTTATCACCTTGCTTGGTTTTCTTGTGATGCCATTTAACTTGTATTCTTTATCTTCACATGAGAATTTCATGAAAAGTTTTTGAAAATTAAAAGCCACTGTTCCCAATGATTGTAACCATTAGACACCCAAGACAACATCAACACCACCCATTGGGATAGAAATCATTGGAATATTCAATACATATTCCCCCATAGCCATATTGATATTATGGCATTTCCCTGAGCAATTTATAGTTCCTCCAACTACAATCATTACTTGAAATTTTGGTGTTGGATAAACAAAGCAATTAAGAACTTTGGCTAATTTAAAGTGAATGAAATTATGAGTACTACCATAATCAATCAAAATTGTTACCATCTTCTTTTTTTATGTATCCTTCTATATTGAGAGTTTGAGGAGTGCTAATTCCATCCAATGCATGACAAGATATGGTGGGAGTAATTTATTCTAAAGTAGCCTCTTCTATTTCTTTTGAAATCACATCTTCTTTTGGTTCTTCCTCTTCACAATCTATGTAGAATAATTTATTCTCATTGTAGTACTTATGTCCCTTACTATACTTGCTGTCACAATTAAAGCATAATCCTTTTTCTCTTCTTTCATCTAGTTGTTGGGGTGTCAACCTTTGTGGTGGTTTAGAAGAAGGAACACTATTTTCTCTATATGTGTTGGAGAAGGCCTTTCTAGTAGTCATTACCATATTTTATTTTCAACCTTCCTTTCCATCATGAAATCCTTCTCTAGCGATGATGGTTCAACGAGATGCAACTCATGTTGAATGTTATCTTTCAAGGTTCCAATAAAGAGACCTAAAAAATTACCTTCTGGAATATTCTTTACTCTGAGACTTAGCTACTAAAATTGCTTAATGTGATCTATAACTGAACCTTTTGCTTGAGATTTACCAATTGAATGAAGAAGGTGTTGCTATATTTATCCCCATAATGTGTAATCAATTATTCAGTGAATATAGACCAAGAGATAATAGACTCATTTTTACAGTCACAAAGCCAATTGGTACCATACAAATTGATCAGGTTCTAAATACAAGGATGCAATAGTTACATTTTACATAGTGTGCATCCTGTGTAGATCAAATAATTGCTCCATTTGAAAAATCCACGTGATTGGATCCTTGCCATGAAAATTTCTCATGTCAATCTTAGGGATAAAGTAGTTTCTTGGACCTGAATTGAACCCATGATGTTGTAGTGAATTATCAACTTTTGAGGAATCCAACTTCCTACTCTCCAATTGTTTTTCAATTTTCTCTAGACATGGCTGGAATAAGTCATATTTTTCCTCCTTATCCTCTTCTTGAGTAGATAATTGAGGAGTAAAGTTATGTTTGATATCCTTGATAAACAACTTCAAGTCTTGAATATCTTATTTACTAGCCATCCCTTTGAGATTCTCTTTAGTACCCATCTTCTTTTCCAATTTAGAAAAGTCATCAATTTTCACAATTCCGTTAACCATATCTTCCAACTTGGACACTCTAAAAGAATTGTCTTCCATTTCCTCGTATGTCGAGGATGAATCATCTGGGGGTTTGAGTGGAGTGTGATTCTTTTCACTTCCTTTTGGTGGAATTTTTAACAATATCACACCCTATGGTTTACCATAAATATATCCTTCTACTAAAAGCTATTCAAATGCAAAATGGAGTAGATTTTTAAACCCTGATAGGAAGACTATTTTAGGTCCAACTTGTAACTAAGGTAAAATTTGAATGGCAACTCCTCTGAGTTTGAAACTTCAACCTGTAGTACCTTGATCAGTCCTCTTTCCAATTCCATGGGTCTGACCTAATTTGGATGATCCAACAAAAATTTATTGCAAATATACCAAAGCTTCTTTTATTTGCCTATCCAGAAGAGCACACTTGTATTGTATGCCACGCGTCCACTATTTTGCTTTTTTATTTGAAAATTTTACCATAGATACCCTGGTCCATCTTATTTCATATTCAACTAGTCTCACTCTATTTTCATCTCAGATTCCTCATTTATGACCTTTTTCCCAAGAACCCTTGTTTTGGACTAGTTGTAGGACTAGTAAAAAACCCTAGATTCATCCAAACTTATATCTGAAAATGAAATGGATAGAGATCTGAATTTTGGACTTGAGATATATTGGCCTATTTTAGAAGTGGGTTTTTAACCTCAATCTCTGAATCCTTGTATAAAAATATTTATAGTGAAAGTACCAAGATGACTCACTTTGCAGAAGCCAATCCCGATGAAAGAGCTCTGATACCAAATGTTATCCAAAAAAGTCCCAGATATAGCATAAAGCAAGAAGAAATAGATAATAACAGATTAACCCATTCCTAAAAAATAAATAGAAGAGATAAATATCAATCCTCTTTAAGGGAGGAACCTCCTTACACAATATACTGAGTACACAAGACAAGATAAGATACTATGATGACTAAAATGAGAATATATCCTTCCTATAAATAGGAGATAAAGGTGTACAATAACAACTAATAAACCCACTAATAGACCCAATCCTACATAAATAATATGTAATGAGCCACAATATAGGGAGTAATGCTCCACGCCATATGGTGTAATGTGTCATCATTAAGGGCTTAAAAACTGATATGATGAGTCATAATACCTATTAAGGGACTGTATGATCACTTTAGGACTAAGTTCATACCTCGAAAACTTCATTTAGGGCTGATGACAAAAAGACCAAAATTACTAGGAAATTGTGATGAAATCCCCCCTAGGGTGTACGCCAACTGGGCTTCCCAACTCATGTACGAACCTATCAAATTTGTAAGAAGAGTACGGGATTGATATAATAGTACTTCATGTACTATCATTACACATGGTTATTATTTATGCAAACTGATTATAGATTTCTGCATTCATTTGATAAGTTTTAGTGAAATTGCTTACGGGGAAATTGCATAACTAACTCGATTTTGACATATGAAAGGAAGAGTTAAAGGCTCATATCAGGATGTGACATATAGATACCATACACAACATAAAAATTTCTTCCTCAATAGTATTAAACAATAGACAAATCCCTTCATACAAGTATGGTATGCAACTCATTTAGTATGGGAGTCAAATACATGAAAACTAGTGAATTAGTAGCATGGAATTGCAAGGATTTCACATATGGATTTCAACCCACAAAAAATAGGGACATGAAATTATAGAGTAAAACATCATATATAGTTGTCACAACATCATCAAAATTAGATAACATCCCTCATACAAATATGATATAAAACTACTTCAAGATTGAATCCAAATCCATGAAAATTAGTTATTCAAGAGCATGGGAATGCAAGCCTTTCACACTGGAGTTTATTGAATTTAGAGCTACAAAGAATGTGGTAATGAAATTACAGAGTTATAAATAATTTATCTCTGCCCCATAATTATCAAACTCATATAAACTTCCTCATACAAATCCGATATACAACTCTTTCCAAAATGGAAGCCAAATCCATGAAAACTAATCATTCAAGAGCATGGGAATGCAAGCCTTTCATAAATGGATTTCTGATATTTCGACTTACGGATCATATGGACAGAAATTACAGATATATACATCATATAACCAATCTTGGGCACCAAATATCCTCATCAAACTGTAATCACCACTCCAACAAGTGCGCCATCAACATGAGAATGTGGTGGAATGGAGAAGAAGGAATGAGAGAATAGGGAGATAGATGAGAATTTGACTGTATGGACCTTCAACCAGAAACTAAAAATCATTAATTCAGATCCATTTAGAGGTATTAATGGCCTCTCCATCAACAAACTTGTAAATGAATCCAACTCCCTCAAAATTGGTTCACACGTAGGGAGAATTAACACTCACCGTGCAATGAACAAGCAAAGGCTCTCCAAAATTCTAAAGGGAAATTAAAAAACAATAAAAATATATTCTCCTTAATCATGGCATCATTTTATTAACTTCATGAATCCTCCTAAGGTCTAATTTACCTCCATGGGATTCTTACAACTCATCTTAGTGGTTTAGTAACTCTCATGACAGTTGTCTTCCTCTTCATGCTCTGATTCTTCCCCAATTCGAATGGCTACCTATAAATCCCAAACTCGACCTCTTGGTGGCTATTTTCAGCCCCATCATTTCATATTTGGCATATTTCTGCAATCAAGTCTAATTTTTTCATACTTGTCATAGAATCTTTCATCATTTGTTGTCATCAGAATGTATGGAATCTCCTTCCAAGTGGCACACCATGAATTCTAGTCTCTTCCTCTTCCATGGGAGTTAATATCCTTTACCTATTCAAATTCCTTTGATAATTATATGATATTTGACACCACATCACCCTCCAATAACGTTACATTACCTATGTTTTCAAATTTGGATGAAGATAATGCCAAGTGTGTGGAGAATCTAGTCATTCAAAGGCTCCGCACACTTCCAAGTATCTTAATGATCCCATGCCACCTTATTTTCCTAGCATTTATCATTTATGTGACCCATTTAAATGTGAATATGGTAAACTAGATTCTTTTTGGGTCCCATATCCCCTTATTACAAAATTTATGTCTCCATCTCAACCTAGGGAACTAGTAGGTTTGTGGAACATTATTTGCAATTAGTCGTATTTGGAAATTGTCTAATTGGGGACACGACATTCCTCCCCAGTCAATATTGTTTGTCTTCAAGAAATTTCAAACATGGATTTTGAATAACCTTCTTTCCTTCCAAAACTTTTCTTGAAACCTTAGCTGCAATTTGAGTAGTGGAACTCATGCACTATAATTATGTGTTTCCAAAAGTAAAGATATGTGGATATTTGAATATTGATGTATCATGTGACATCACCACTAACACCAAAAGGATTAATAAAATCCATCAAAACAAAATTTCCACAAATAATACTTACCTCCATCTTTTAGAAACCTTTTTTGAACTTTCATCCCCTTTTCGCTTCTGTCTAATTCTTTGAATTTGGTACTCATTTTCCAAACTTGAATTTCCAAGATTCCAAGAAAGTTTAAAAGAGGAACCACCATGCTTGTTGCTGCTCTACTCGCATTACAATCACCTTCTCAAGTGGTGACTCAATATCCCCTACTGCTTGTTTTCCCCAAAATTGGAACCAAGCAATATCGTGATCCCATTGCTTGTATTGCACCCTTCCAAACATCATGAGTACAAAATATGGATCACAAAAGTACATAACAACATCATACAAATGTACATCAAGAATTTACATCATTAAAGAATCATGAAAGTGCTTGTACATTTGACTAAGTAGATCATTATGTGGCCCATATGCACAAGCATCGGGTATTTTATCAAATCTTCCCCACTGACATAGGTCGGGATCCCATGTCCTGTAATGATGCTCCAAAAGAATATAAGGTGCATCAATATACTTATACATGTATTCTTTCATCCAAGAAGTGAATTAAGAACCTCCACCAAAATCTGAACCAAATAAGGAGCAAAGAAAACATGAGGTCTTCAAGTGACTCAAAGATGTCTCATCAATACACCCATGAATATGTATATCATCAAGAAATTAAAAAGGATGTTTATGCCAATAATAAATTTCTTCAATCATATATCTCTTCATCCAAGTGTGGGATGAATTTCCTCAAACATCAAATGGACTATGCGAGGAAAAAGGAAAATCACGAGTCTCCAAGTGACTCAAGTGAACATCATAGGTATATCCATGTAGATGTGTATCATCATAATGTAACAAAGGATATTGACGCAAATTTAAATAAGATGGAACTCTAATCATTCCATCATCAAAAGGAGAGATAGGAATCCAATACTACTCATGTGGCACCATCAAAAAGAAACCTTTCACCCATACTTCGTTAGGATGAATGTTGCGAAATGTGGAAGTTTAGGATGTAGGAAAAAGAACCAACTCACCCAAAGGATTAGAAAGTGCAAAATTTTCATCATGTGAAGGATCCATAGGGGTAGGAACATGCACCTCCCTCAAAAATTCAAAACTTTCCTCGTAGATTGGTTCCAAGGTAGTGGAATCATGCACTTCTCCAAAAAGTGTGTAATCATTTTCAAGAGGAAACTCAAGTTCTTCTTCCACCACAACAAGTGATTGGATCTCATCAAGATGATATTAAAACACATCAAGAACCTACAATTTTCCATGTCTCTCGTGATCCCTCATGTCATGAGAATCCTCCAATCAATCTACCATATGAAAATCTGAAACATAGGAGGAAGAACAAGTATCTTGAAACTTCTTAAGAAGTTGCTCATTTTGAGTTTTTACATTATGAATATCCTCATTATAATTCAAGTATTCTTCATGTAACCATTCATTAATCTCAACCAAATTGTTTCTATCAACAATCAAAGACATGAAATTACCTTCAATTGTGCACATTACTCTTTGAATCTTCTCCATGTCTTCAAGAAAGGATGGCTCCTCCAATGAAGAAACTTTCAAATGAGAATTTGATACCAATGACTTAGTTTCATGGAATATGATAAGGGTCTCATAGATATCCATTTCACTAATATTAAAATACCCTTCAATGAAGGATGGTTCATGGGAGCGAACCTCCTCTTCTTCTTTCTCCTTTATTTGATCAACTTCTTGAAGCTCAAGTGGTGATGGGAAAGTTGACCTTGGTTCTTCATTAGTTGCTATAGGTATTCATCTTTATTCTAATGTGAAATTTGGATTGCAGAAATATTTTCAAATCTTATCTCTATGTCACCAACATAGAGTTTTGAGCACCCATCAGTAGTTACTCCTTCGCAGTTCAAGCATCCATCAGTAGATGCCCTTTGGTCCATGTCCATAGTATACTGTGTCTTGGAATGGGATTCAATAGTTTTAAGGTACTCTTATTAATTCTCATGTGATGTTTCCTCATATTTTTCAAATTCATTTGGGAGTGACTTTTGATCCTCTTGATGTAATACTTTTTCTACTTCACCACCCATGGAACTTGGTAACTCCTTGGTCTGCTCCATACTTGTGGATTGTTGATTGTTCCTTAATGAGTTAAAATATTTCCTATTGTGTATAAATACATACAAAAAATCATTAAATCATTAAAAAATAGTTGTATTATTTGTTTCTCAATGATGGAAACTACTACTACCCCATGCTTCCATCTTACCCCTAAGTTGGTTAGTCATCAATTCGAACCCTTGCATGAGCTTCTTGGTTGTATCATCAAAATATGAATTAATGATTTTATTAAATTCACCTACATCATCCATAACTTAAATAGGTTCCAATACCATTCTATTATATCACTATAATGTCCTTTCTTGGGAATTGTGGAGAAATGCACAAATTGGGCAAATTATGGATTAACTAGTCTTGACTCTAGGGATTCTAAATGGCACCAAAGGGTCCCAAATATGAAATGGAATCATATGATGAGTATTAATAATTATAAATTGAATCTATTATAACTATATTACTAGCTTCATACCTCTAAAACTTCATTTGGGGCTGATGACAAAAAGGCCAAAATTACTACGAAATTGTGATGAGATTCCCCCTAGGGTGTATTCTAACTGGGCTTCCCAAATCATGTAGAACCTACAAAAATTGTAATAATTTTTTTGGGACTGATATAATACCTCATTTAGTTTCATTACACATGGTTATTTTTTCTTCAAACTAGTTATAGAGTTCCACATTCGTTTGATAACTTTCAGTGAAATTGCTTATGGGGAAATTGCATAACTAGCTCGATTTTGGCATATGAAAGGTAGAGTTAAAGGATTGTATCTAGATGTGACACATATATACCATATACAGCATAAAAAATTCTTCCCCAATAGTATTAAACACCATATAAATCCCTTCATAAAATTCAGGTATGCAACTCATTCAGTATGAGAGTCAAATACATGAAAACTAGTGAATTAGTAGCATGGAATTGCAAGAGTTTTCACATATGGATTTCTTGGATTTTGACACATAGAAAATAGGGACATGAAATTAAACAGTAAAACATCATATATGTTTTACACAACATCATCAAACTTATATTGCATCCCTCATACAAATCGATATAAAACTACTTGAAGATTGAAAGATACAGAGAATATGGTAATGAAATAATAGAGTTATAAATAATTTATTTCTTCCCCATAATCATCAAACTTAGAGATAATTATTCATACAAATATGATATACAACTCTTTCCAAAATGGAATCCAAATACATGAAAACTAGTCATTCAAGAGCATGGGAATGCAAGCCTTTCATACATGGATTTCTGATATTTTGACTTACAGAGAATATGGATAGAAGAGTACAGACATATACATCATATAACTAATATTGGGAACCAAATACCCTCATCAAAGTGAAAGCACCACTCCAACAAGTGTGTCATCAACATGAGAGTGTGGGGGAATGGAGAAGAGGGAATGGAGAAGAGGGAATGGAGAAGAAGGAATGAGAGAATAGGGAGATAGATGAGAATTCGATTGTATGGGAACTCAACATGCAACTAAAAATAATTCATTGATATCCATTTATAGGTATAAATGGCCTCTACATCAACCAACTTGGAAAGGAATCCAACTCCCTTGAAATTGGTTCACAAGTAGGGAGAGTGAACACTCACTGTGCAATGGACAAGCAAAGGCTCTCCAAAATGACAAAGGCCAATTAAAAATTATCAAAAGATATTCTCCTTCCTTGTGACATCCTTTTATTAACTTCATGATTCCTCCTAAGGTCTAACTTCCCTCCATGTTATTCCTCCAACTCATCTTAGTGGTTTAGTAAATCTCATGACACTTGTCTTCCTCTTCATGCTCCCATTCTTTCCCCAATTCGAATGGCTGCCTCTAACTCCTAAATTTGACCTATTGGAGGATAATTTTATCCTTGTCATGTCATATTTGTCATATGAATGCAATCAGGTATGAATTTGTCATACTTTTCATAGAATCTTCCATCATTTGTTTTCATAGAATGCATGAAATATCCTTCCAAGTGGCACATCGTGTCTTCTAGTCTCTTTGTCTTCCATGGGAGTTACTCTCCTTTACCTATTAGAATTAGTTGTCTCATTATATGATATTTGACACCACATCACCCTCCAATAACGTTACATTACCCATGTGTTCGAATTTGGATGAAGATAATGCCAAGAGTGTGGGGAATCTAGTCATCTAAAGGCTCCACAAGCTTCCAAGTGTCTTCATTGTTAGATTTGTAACATTAAGATAGAATTATATTAGGATATTTAACTGAGAGAATAACAAGCACAGCAATAAAACACAAGGGATAATGAACACAGTGTTTTTCCTTGGGGAAACCATAAATGGAGAAAACCCCACAATTTCCTCAGAGATAGAATCGGCACCAAAAGTAAAACCCAAAACAGTAAGATGATATCCCGACAACAGTAGCCTCTTTCTTTCTAGCCCCAACAACTTCTTCTCCCTCGGCTATGCACTACAACTGAGTGTGAGTGAGCGTGTGATAAATAGAGAGGCTCACTCTCTATTTATACTAATTCATGACTTGACAATAACTCACTAGGGCCGACTTCACTAGGTGAGTCTAACAACCCTAGGGCCCCAAAAATGCGAGGACTTTAACCCTTGAACAATAGGAGGGTTACCCACATTAACTTGACATGACGTGTTTACATTATAGAAACTCCCGATCAGAACATCGGGGCATGACATGACTCAATTACATTACAAACACTTCCTGGAATAAACATTGAGGTACAATACATAAGAAATACAAGTGAATACATTCTGAAGTTATAATTACATCAACACTCCCTCTTAACTAGGAAGGTATTCTCTTGACACAATTTATCAGCACAAGTCTTCTTCTCTGTATCACCTGGATCATCATCGAGTCCTTGTCATCTTCAAGTCATCTTCATCTTCAAGTCATCTTCATCTCCAAGTCATCTTCATCTTCAATTCATCTTCATCTGGATATGGATCATCACTCGATCTAGATCATCTCTGGTTCTAGAACCTCTCTGCTGGATCATCATCACAGGTGCTATCTCTTGATTCTTCTAGTCACGGGAAGTTCTACGGAGCTAGCCCTTTTTCATACTGGTTGTAGGCCTAGCCTCCATGTAGGTCTTCTTCCACCACTTATATCTAACCCTAAGTCAAAATGGCCCACCCAACACTTATATCTGATCATGTAGGAACCAATACTATAATCATATCAAAAAGGCACGCCCATCACTCACATCTGACCATGTGGGAACACGTCCCACAACCCTGTCAGAAGGCCTAGCACTCACATCTGACAACCAATGTCAAAAATGCTCAGCACTTACATTCGACCATGCGAGGAACCAATCCTCCATGCCAAAAGGATTTGCACTTACATCTGACAACCAATGTCAAAAAGGCTCAGCACTCATATCTGACAACCAATGTCAGAAAGGCTCAACATTTATATTCGACCAAGCGAGGAACCAAACCTCCATGTCAAAAGGGATCTGCACTTACATATGACAACCAATGTCAGAAAGGCTTTGCACTCACATCTGATCATGTAGGAACCAATCCTACAGTCAAATCATAATGGCCCTCAGTCCCAGACTGAGCTTTCCTGGTAACTAACCAGGTGCCTCCATTCCAAGAATGGCATTCAGCGCTTATATTTGATCATGTAAGAACCAATCCTACAGTCACATCAGAATGGCTCTGCACTCACATCTAACATGGAAGGAACCAATCCTCTCACCATGATAGAATGGCTCAACCCTTACATCTGACCATGGAAGGAACCAATCCTCTCACCATGTCAAAATGGCTCACGGACTCATCACTTCCCTTTGGAGGGAACCTCAATCTAGAGAACACCAAGCTTCTCCCTGAAGTATTCAAACTTCACCCTAGCCAATGGCTTTGTCAACACATCAGCTATTTTTTCATCCATCGCAACATACTGGAGCTTCACTGCTCCCCTCTGCACCATATCCTTGATATAGTGATACTTGATCTCGATATGCTTCAACTTGTCATGGAACACCGGGTTCTCCGACAACTTCACGGAACTCTGGTTGTCACAATGTATACAAGTAGCATCCAACTGGAGATCAAATAAATTAGATAGTATCTTCCTCAGCCATACTACCTCACAACTAGCTGAAAAAGTTGCGACATACTCTGCTTCAGCTGTACTCAATGCCACACAGGATTGCTTCCTGCTAAACCAAGAGATCACACCTGATCCCATACTAAAGAAACACCCTGAAGTGCTCTTCCTATCGATGGCACTTCCTTCCCAATCTGAATAAACATAACCCTCTAGGTTAATCTTCTAATTTTCCTCCTACTTGAGCCCATAATCAACTATACCCCTCAAGTACCTCAGAATATGCTTTGCAGTAATCAAGTGAACATGTCTCGGATCTGTCAGAAACTAGCTCAAGGTGTTCACAGCAAAGCAAATATTTGGTCTCATGTTCGCCAGGTACATCAAGGACCCAATCATCTAACAATACATCATAGCATCAATCGCTTTTGATGAAGCATCACTTAATAGCTTCAGGTTCGATGCCACAGGTGTGGTCATGGCCTTGCAGTCCATCATCCCAAACCTCTTCAAGATCTCTACTGCATAATTCCCTTGTCCGAGGGAGATTCCATCTGTATTCTGCCACACCTCCATGCCTAGAAAATAGTGCATCATACCCAAGTCCTTCTTTTTGAACTTGACAGCAAGCTTCCTCTTCATATTAGCAATCAACCCATCCATACCTATTACAAACAGATCGTCTACACACAATAGGAGCATCATTGGGTTGCCATCTTCAACCTTGTAGTAAAGGTTGGAATCTACTTTACTTTTGGTAAAGACCAAACTGGATAGAAAGCCATCAATTCTATCGTACCATGTCCTGGGTGCCTATTTCAAACCGTACAGGGCTTTCTTCAATCTACACACATGAGACTCCATGTCATGTGTCTCAAAACCGAGTGGTTGCTCTACATACACTTTCTCTTCCACTACACCATTCAAGAAAGCAGTCTTGACAACCATTTGTTGTATCTTCCATTTCATCACTGCAGCCAAAGCAACTACTAATCTAATGGAAGTGTATCTGGCTACAGGTGCAAAGGTTTCTTCATAATCTATTCCTTCTTTCTGTGAGAATCCACAAGACACAAATATTGCTTTATATTTTTCTATGCTGCCATCTGCAACATGCTTGATCTTGTAGATCCATTTGAAAGTTACAACCGACTTCTCTTCAGGTCTTGGAACAACATCCCAAACATCATTCTTCAGGATCAATTGATACTCTTCGATCATAGAATCCTTCCATTCTTTTTGTTCTGTCATTTCTTCATAGTTGGAAGGTTCTTTATTGATAAAGTCACACAATAAAGATACATACTGTTATCTCCTAAAATAACCAGTCTGTTTTCTTTTATTTTAGGTGATAGGTTTGAGTCAAAATTTTATTTTTTCATTACTAAGTCAAAAATCAAATTTATTGAGTCTTAATTTCAAAATTTTGAAAAAAAAACAGCTTATGGTAGTTAACTCTGTTTTGTAGAGACTAGGTTTGCTACCAAAAGACCTCAGTTCTGGCAGCCGGGAGAATCAAGCTAAGGTTCAAGTTCACATTAGCTGCCAAAAGAGCCCAGTCTTGGCGACTAGAAGGATTAAGCTAAGTTATGTTAGCTGTCAAAAGGGCGTCTCATTAAAAAATTAAAAAAAAGAGAGCACGTGTCCGTACTCAAGCTTCACATCAAACGAGCCTGTGGGTTTTGCCGCCAAGGAGAAGATCAGAGCGCGTCTCACACGACCATCATGGAGTTTAATGTCGAAAGCAAGTTGTGAAACACCATATCATTAACTACGCAGGATTATGCAGGGGGTTCAAGATATGATGCATAGCTCCAGATCATTCGAAGCTGATCGATCCATCATTCACCCAGGGGCTCATAATGTAAGGCATCTGAAGATCATGTGAGGCTGATCGAATCATCATTTCACACGAAGTTGGGAGATTTCATAGGCGATTACCTGCTGAGCTCATTCAATGGGTATCTTATGTGTTAAGCATTGCAAGCAGGCCCGAGGCTCCTTGTTATGTTATCGCGCAGTTGGAGTTCTGGTTCGATCCAGGGGTTCTTTTCCATC
>LPNX010958011.1:206952-224091 GCA_001517045.1 Pseudotsuga menziesii | reverse complement strand
TATATATTAAAAAAATTAAACCTAAAATACCCTAAATGTCGGCTACTTATGACAGGTCTATATTTATATGGAGCGGAGATCCAAGGATCATCTCAAGCCTTGATAATGTCTTGAAGATGAGCCAAGGATGGCTCGAAACGTCGACAAGGAACCATTACCTACTGCAGACTCTCCACAAGATGCCATTAATAGTTACTGCGGATTCTCAGCCAAAACTATTATTGACCGGTATGGAGTGGATATCCTGAGAAATGTAAGACGCCTAGAGAAGATTCGGATCTCCAAAGGAAAGAAAATTGCTCATCTATATTTTCTTAAAAAATGCAAAGATATTCATATTATTTCGACATTTGCTAGGGTTTCACACGTCTTAAAAAGTAATCGTAATAATCACATTTTCAACAAAATGAGTTTGATGCTGGCTCGTGACTAGATCATAGGTCTTCGCTTTTCCTTATACAAACTAGATTGTGAACTCATGGAGCTCCACCTCCGGTTATCTAACACTTTTGATAGGGATATTTGGGACTATTGGGATGGTTGCTAATTTTACATAGCCAGCGCAGCTTTTGCTAAGACCACTGCTAAACATAAAATTAAAATCACCAAGCTAGTAGAACAGAACAACTGAAAGGGTCAGCAATCTGATGATAATCCAGTGGATGATGAACTTGACATTGACGAGCAATAATTTGATCAAATGCATTGGATGAATCAAAGGGTGAAGAGGAGGCATCATATTCCTGATGACACCCAACCATATCATGCCCAGCCAGAGCCAATCACCCAGCTAGATCGCTCCTAGCAAATTACCCATCCCCTTGCTCAGCCATGCACTCAGCATGATCAAGTCGCTTATCATGATTGCAGTGTTGAAGGCACCCAGCTAGATCGTGCCTAGCCATTCACCCAGCCAATCACGCAGCCACATCAGCCACTCGCTCAGTCAGATCACGATTACATATTTAATGAAGGCTCCCAGCCTTATCCTCCTCCTAATTGTGACCAGCCAGGGCATGAGCAAACACATCACCACCTACTTGTTAACCAACCTCTTGATCTCTACCTGCCTACGCATAACTACATTCACCAACAACAAACATCACTGAAACCAAGTAAACCACCTACTAGCAAACTCACACATCAACATGCTCAATCCAAAACCAAGTCGAGAGACCCTAACCGACATGTTGTCAAACTTTCTAACATAGAGATTAATACTTCTTCTTGAACACTTGTTGAGAAAGCTCTCAATTTTGTGATTGCACCCAAAAGGATTCCAGTTGAATATACCATTTGCAGCATAGAGGAAAGCATTAAACATCTTCCCGAAAATGAAGTTGAAGAGGTGTGTCAGAACTATTGTCTTACCTTAAGGAGAGCTAAACCACCCAAACCTAACATTACCAATGAAGAATACAGGGCCCTTAAGGAACTCAGAAAGAATGATCAAATTGTCATCTTGAAGGAGGATAAAGGAGGAGCTATAGTCATCCTCAATAAAGAAGACTATGTGGCAAAGATGAAAACCCATTTGTATCTAAATGGTTGCTATAAAAAACTTAATAAGAATCCTCTCTGTCGCATTACAAAATAAGTTGCGAAGAGCATAAAGAGATCATCCATAGATGATGATATAAAGAAAAATCTCCTTACTTCTAATCCTTCGATTTCGAGGATATATGGACTCCCCAAGATCCACAAACTGGGTATTCCCTTTCGACCCATAGTAGATACCATAGGCTCCCAACACCTATGGTAAGTGTACAACCCAACACCTGAAACAAGGACTCCTCTGCAACTAAAGGATTCCGAGTTCTGCTGCTCCAAAGACTTCTGAATAGATACCACCAGCATAACTTTGCTCTCCAAGTATGATTGATTAATACCCTCTCCAAGGCCTCTATTTATACTTAAGGAAATAGAGCAGTTTCGAAGGTTGAGGAGGTTGAGACAGTTCAGATAGTTATTGATTAGGGCTTAACAAATCTCCATTAACCGCGATTTATTATTTTTAATGTCAAATGAAGATGTACGTGAGTGTTGATACTGGAAACTCGCGTATGACACGCGAGTTTCTATAAGGGAAACCTGCATACAGATATGTACGTGGGTTGTAATGACAATACTCGTGTATAGTACACGATATGCTGTAGGAAAAGTCATGTATGTACATGGGTTGTTGTGATAAGAGTCGCGTACAACATTCAACATGTAAAAAGGTAAAAATGGCAAGCTAGGTGGATAGTGAATGTATTTCATAACATGCCCATCTATAGTGTTTTAGGCAACCTTCAATCCATAAATGTCCTTTTGTGTGCCAACATATGAAGTGTCGGTGCTCAAACGGAGAAGTTCCATTTGGGTTGATAATAGATGCCCCCCAATGTGTGAGGTTAGAGGGAAGCGATGGACGAAATACATTATAATATTTATCTTTGGAGAACTCAGAAATCCAATGGAGCAGAGGTAGTACCTGAAACAAATACATAATAATGTCATATACAAAGTCATATTTGAGAATGCTATGTTCAATAAACTGGAACACTAGCTCCTTTACAAATGTTTGATTACATCATATAGTACGAGTACAAGACCACGTATATTACAAAGGTGGATCGAAGACACAATATACAATCATGATGAGTCTTCAAATATCTAGAAGCTGTATACATAGGTAGAACATAATCTTGCGCAGCTTAGTCCATAGATGGGGAACTGAGGTCTTCATAAACAATCCCAAAGAACCAATACAATCCAAGCCATGTGAATAGATGTAAGTTGATGTCGAACATGGAGAGGATTCAACAGTTTGTCAATAAATAAGTGATAATTGACAACTAAAGAAAAGGAATTCACTGATGATGTAAGTGAATCCAGAGGTACAAACATCAAAACTCTAGGTCTTCGTCATCAGTAAGTGCTGAAGCGGAACCATGCTGTGATAAGGAAGGCAATAGATCCTCCAACGGATCACAAGAGTGACTAGGAACTGGGCAAAGGAAGGGAGACACAAGAGATAATAGATATGACAATGATGGGATCAGGATAGAGATCAAACATTGAGTTAAGTCCTTGAACAATGAACATGACACAGAGATGACCCAAGGCAGCTTTTAACTTTATAGATAGAACAACTTGACTTATCTGTCATGTAGGAGACATGATCAGATTCCCCAGGTAGAATAGATAAGAGGAGGAGTAATAAACTCGAAGTAATAGCTGAATTGAAAGTGAACACTGAGACATGGGTATTGAAAAAAATAGAGAGTGCTATGTTCAAGGATGACATGCTGCCACTAACTGAAAACAAGAGAAAACTTCTTCCTTACCTTCCCTGTTAAATTTTAATGAGTCCAGGAAAGTCAACTCGAGTCTCTCTTCATTTTTTAACAAGCTTGAAGAGAAGAGGGAATAATGCTTGATACTGTCACTGATTTGTGGTGTTTGTGCCAGAAATTGTTCTTAGACTACCAGAAGAACAAGCCAACACAATCTCAAAAGTAAAATTAAATAAAATAGGTTTTAGGGTTTTACAAACTTCATCAGCAAGGAGGAAATAAACATCCACAAGCTAATACAGAACTGAATCATGCAAATTGGATAAACTGGGGATCAAACACATCCCAATAAGCCATAAACATTACACATGAAACACTAATTCCGCCCACAGGCTACAAGCATTTACATGAATAAAACTTTAAACAAGAAATGAAATTGTAGACTGAGCAATCAAACAGATCAGAAATGAAAAAGCATGACAGGTAAAATGGCTTATCAATTTATATATAATCAATAACAGTCATCCACTTACATAAGAGTTATAAGTGCTAGCTTGAGAAATCAAAGCTCCAAAAGCCTCTCATTGAGTGAAAAATCCCTTCCCAAAACTGTATGTTTGTCTTCCTTTTATCATTACAAAAGTAAAGTAGTTCCATAAATACCTTCTAGGTCTAAATTTGAAATAGTTACATCAATTATTTACATGATAACTTAAAATATTTAAAGATAATTAACCCAAAAATAGCAAATCGGATTTGGGGAAATTTGGTGAATTTCTGGAAATTTGGGTCTTAAAGACGCATTCATATCTCTCGATACGGAACACCTGTGTAAAACTGGAGAGAGGTTTTTTTAAATGATTATGTTATGAACAAAAACCTCTCTTTGTTTATCCAAATTACTCTTCAATTGATCGGAATATGTTCTGAAAATTTGTGACTAAAACAAGAAATTATTAAATAATTCAAACCCTGAAAATAGGCCACAAAGATGAATTCGAATATCTCAAACAATAATAGCTGTTGAAAAAATGAGAGAGGTTTTTGTGAATGAGTCTATTTTGGACAAAAACCTCTTTTGGTTTTCCTGAATTCATTTCCATCTCCTCCTAATATTCTCCCAATGAAAATGACAAAACAGGAAAAACAGAGTTGCTACAGGAATCTCCTCATGAAAATATTTGACAAAGGACTCAAAAATGAGATTTAGATTATAAATAAAAACTTGGAATGAACTTTTATTATAAGTTTTTGAAAGCTTAAAGATGTACATATTAACTAATAATCCCAAAAGCAAACCTTAAAACTAAAATAATGAAATGATTCAACCATTAGATGCATTAAATCCAACCAAAATTATTGATTGTCAAAAATTCTTAAAAGTAACATGAAATATAAAATTATTTTAAACCAACGGTTGAAAATTAGGACAAAAGGCACAGATAAACTAAGAACAAGATCTAGTTATAACATCTGGCTCTTGTTGCGGGATGAAGTCCTCCTTGTGAGGCTTCAAGAACCTGTAGACCTTGTGCCTTATTCATTGGGTGATGGAATGATTTACCAAATCTCTGCAACTTTGTCAAACTCTGAACACATACCTCTGAAATGAAAAAATACTATTACAAAGCAGCATACTGAAAAGAATCTACATGCTCGTATAGCGAGCTTATTTTGCTATTTACTCCTACTTCTAATCGGAGGAAACAACCCAATCAAGTGTAATCATACTTCCAGTGAAGCCAATAAACCATTTGACTGAGAATCATAATTTCATGCATGCTACTATTTGAGAAAACCCACAAAAGATGTGATAAATGCAATAAAGAGCCTGTAGGCAGCTGATACTTATGACTGGAAATAGGAAGTATGCCAAAATATGGAGCATTAGAAACCTTTGAAAAATACAACTCCATCCAAGAAGCCACAGGATCATGAAATTTCTGATTTAAAACTTCAATGTTTTCATTATATTCATCATAAAGAGAAGCATTCTCTTCCTCTCCATTGCTGTTCTTTTTAAACTTTGGATCAAGAATGGAAACCAAGGGCTTTTCAAACTGCTTCTTGACCTTTAAATAAAACCCTTGATCAAAACTTGAACAAATAAAATTCTGAAAGTGACCATAAGTCAAGAATGGCAACTTATTTCTTATATCAATAGTAAGAGGTTGAAGAGCAGCAACTTCTTCTTCATAACATGATAAACTCATAGCAGGAACTACGAAATTTCTACTGTAATCCACTGAAAGTATGTTATCATCGAAAAAGTCAGCAAACTGATATGAAGAATCAACACAAGCATCATTTATATCCTTGTTCATATGAAAATCTGAAAATGATGAAGAAAATTGTCTTAAATCTGAATGATACCTACGTTCTTCTTCCTGTTCATAAGCTTGTATATCTTCAACATGAGCCTGATCTCGAAGCATTTTGCAAGCTCGGATGTTCTCCTCCACTCCTTTTGTATCCTCAAACAATTGTCTTAAAAATGATGATTTTCTTTCTAACAGGAAAAAGACAAGATCTGAATGTTGAGCCATAACATAATATACCATAGCAAGTTTTTCCGAAGGTCTGATCTCCGTAGGCATACTGATATAAAACTTTGAAACCTCCAATTAAATTTAGTAATTGGCTCATCATTTTCCCTTTTCAAACTATAAAATTCAGAAAGAAATTGATCATAACATTTATTCTGACCCCAATACTTCAAAAAGACATCATGTAACTCTTTCCATGATCCAATTGAATCAACTTTTAAATTTTGGAACCAAAACCCAACATCTCTAGCAAAGGATTTCGAAAATAACCTCATGACAACATCCTCATGCATGATTTCAAAATTATCAATGAAATTATGAAAAGATTCTAAATGCTTCTCTGCTGTAATATGATCTTTTCCAGTAAAATGGGGAAGATATTCAACAAAGTAGGAAGGGTAAGGATGTAAGAGAGATGGCAGCCTAAGAGGTATAAACATCTTCTGTCTGAGTCTAGACTGAAAATCTGTGAGTTGAAAATGAGGTTCAACCAGCTGTTCGGAAGTTTCAGCAGTGATGGTAGAAGGTAATAGATCAGCTTTACTCTCTACAAGATGACCAGAATAATCAGCTTAAAGAGATATGGGTATATGTATATCATTCTGAACATGTATTTCAAATGAAGGAATAGGATCAACATCAATAACACAAGAAGAATGGAGATTTTCTTCTTCCAAAGTGGGATATGTACTTGAAGGTTTATGATCATCGGAATAGACAAAACAAAAAATAATTCTTTTGACATGCAATGGGAAAGATAGGAAAGAACTGATGAATAAGAACAAAACCTCATGGAGTAAAGTAACAAGTTGATATCCAGTCTTTCCATTTGGCTTCTTCATTTTTCTGTCAACAAAATTCTCGTTGCAGTGGAATCTTTAATCATGGAGTCACCGGTGAAAATTTGTAGTCTAAAATATTTTCTGACTTCGTTCACCTCTCAAAATCAGAAGAATAATGATATCCCATGGAAGATATACTTCAGCTTCGTCCCTGACAACGACGCCAAAGATGTTTGTGCCAGAAATTGTTCTTAGACTACCAGAAGAACAAGCCAACACAATCTCAAAAGTAAAATTAAATAAAATAGGTTTTAGGGTTTTAAAAACTTCATCAGCAAGGAGGAAATAAACATCCACAAGCTAATACGGAACTGAATCATGCAAATTGGATAAACTGGGGATCAAACACATCGTAATAAGCCATAAACATTACACATGAAACACTAATTCCACCCACAGGCTACAAGCATTTACATGAATAAAACTTTAAACAAGAAATGAAATTGTAGACTGAGCAATAAAATAGATCAGAAATGAAAAAACATGACAGGTAAAATGGCTTATCAGTTTATATATAATCAATAACAGTCATCCACTTACATAAGAGTTATAAGTGCTAGCTTGAGAAATCAAAGCTCCAAAAGCCTCTCCTTGAGTGAAAAATCACTTCCCAAAACTGTATGTTTGTCTTCCTTTTATCATTACAAAAGTAAAGTAGTTCCATAACTACCTTCTAGGTCGAAATTTGAAACAGTTACATCAATTAGTTACATGATAACTCAAAATCTTTAAATATAATTAACCCAAAAATAGCAAATCGGATTTGGGGAAATTTGGTGAATTTCTGGAAATTTGGGTCTCAAAGACACCTTCATATCTCTCGATCCGGAACATCTGTGTAAAAACGGAGAGAGGGGTCTTTAAATGAGTATGTTATGAACAAAAACCTCTCTTGGTTTTTCAAAATTCCTCTTCAATTGATCGGAATATGTTCTGCAAATTTGTGACTAAAACAGGAAATTATTAAATAATTCAAACCCTGAAAATAGGCCACAAAGATGAATTCGAATCTCTCAAACAATAATAGCTGTTGAAAAACTGAGAGAGGTTTTTGTGAATGATTATGTTGTGGAAAAAAATATCTTTTGGTTTTCCTGAATTCATTTTCATCTCCTCGTAATCTACTCCCAATGACAATGACAAAAACAGGAAAAACAGAGCTGCTACAGGAATCTCCTCATGAAAATATTTGACAAAGGACTAAAAAATGAGAGTTAGATTATAAATTAAAACTTGGAATGGACTTTTATTATAAGTTTTTGAAAGCTTAAAGATGTACATATTAACTAATAAGACCAAAAGACAAACCTTAAAACTAAAATAATGAAATGATTCAACCATTAAAAGCATTAAATCCAACCAAAATTATTGATTGTCAAAAACTCTTAAAATCAATATGAAATATACAATTATTTTAAACGAATGGTTGAAAATTAGGACAAAAGGAACAGATAAACTAAGAACAAGATCTAGTTATAACACGTCAATTTAATGAGCCCGAACTAGTACATGCTCAATCGATGTTTTCACATTTAGAGAGTCTGAAAACTCCAAAGAAGACTCTAGGGGGGTCCTTTTTCATCCAATTTAGTCTCATGAGGCTGGAAAAGTATAAAACATACCACAGAAGAACTCTCTTAACTTCCATAGAAGAAAAGGTGAACCTTTTTCATACATAGTCAGGGAGGTCTGAAAAAGGTTAAATTACCACCTACCCAACACTCCTTCAAGAACAACATAAATAGCTTGAGTTTTATGAGTGTGAAGGAAAGCAAGATCACTCGGAAAGATCCATTTGAGTATGAGAAATGGGCCTTACAACAATAAACTTGATTCTTTGTTCTTTAGTGTTTAACAAGAATGACAAAGACACAAAGTACACTCAGAATCTTTTTCATGTTTAGGTCTAGAGCACAAAAAAGAGAAAACTAAGCTCATACCAGGAGTTCCTTTTCCATAAATTTAGTCCCTCAAGTCTGGAAAAGTGACAAACCTATGCCTAAGAATACTCTTCTCAATTCAGTAGAAAAGAGAGGTATCATTTCTCGTGTTATTCCGCATGATCTGAGAAAGAGATAACCTACCACCAATGCAGATGCCCATTCACATATTCTTAGCGAGCTTGAATGGACAAGTTAACTCGGTAGTCAAGTCTGTTTTTAAGGAGTCAGACCCGGGCCTAAAGAAAATCCATTAGAGTGAGGAGTCCTATAAAGGGATAGCTTGTAAAAAGAGAGCACAATGAGGTTCCATTTGGCGTGAAAAATAGCTAAGAGGATACCCCTATACCTGACACAACTGCGGCATGAGTATCGAAAGACAACATAGGTTCTAAATGAGGATACTCATGAGAGGAAGGCCCTATCCACAGAAGAACAATGGTAAAGACATGGAGATAATGGTTTAAAATACCATAGTCTGTGGTTAAAATGTTGATTGCTAAGTTTAAAATGGAATAAGTATAGATGCAAAAATGCATTGAAAATGACAAAAACCACCCTATATGAGAAAAACACACTTTAGAACGATGAAAAACCTGTTACAAGGCCAAAAGAGATATGGTATTAGTTAAATACATTTCGAACTATAGGAAAAAACCCACTTTAGAAATATAATTTCTATAAATAGTTCAAAAACTAAAATAAAACTCACCATTTGGAATTTTAGCCATAAAAAACAATTTTTTACCTCTACCTTCATTCAATCGATGTGGACAATCCATTGGACGAAATCCGATTTCACAAGTTGCAGGTAAGGCTACACCCCGAGCTCTTCAATTTGATCCTAGCAATTTTCAAATTTGGGTCCCAATTTTATATTTTTAGGCGTCCTAAAACAGGTCACGCTGTGTACGTGGGTTTGCTATATTGAAACTCGTGTACACGCATTCTATACGCGATTTGCCCTAAAGGAAAGTCACATACAGTACGCAACATGTCTAACTAGATAGTCGCGTGTACTGCATGAAGGGGAAAAAGATATATTGAGTCAAAAATTTTGAATTTTTATATGCGACTAAAGGTTCATAATGATTGTTTTGCTAGGTGTGAAGATGGTGCTTGAATGGAGGGAACACAAGCATGAGGATTTAGACCAAGAAGCACTCCAAAGTGCCCCCACCGTACATGTTTTACGAATGAGTGGGTTGTTGAAATTTTTTTGCACATCACCTATGCGGGCCAATGTCTGCTTGCTAGAGTTCATGATAAACTACTGGGACCATGATTTAGGGATGTTTGACCTACAAGGTGAAACTTTGGAAATTAATTCAGAGGACATATATTTTATTGTCGGTCTGTCACGACGAGGAGAACTGGTCAACTTAGAGGGCACCAGCAGGGGCAGTGATCCTCTAAGTGTCCAGAACTACATTCATGTGTACTACGCACATGGTACCCAAAAGAGAGGGAGTTGCATCCCAATTGCACATATACGTGATTTGTCACTACAGGTATTGACAAGCACCATAATTAGGGTTGCGGGATCATTTTCACTCCATCTAGCTACCCGGAACCAAATGAGGTTGGCAATGGATTGTATGCAGGGTGCCCTGTATGATTGTTGTTCAGGACTTGTCCCAATTTTGAGAAAATAACTCTCTCACTGCAAGAGAGGAAGGCAGAAGAACTTCAGGTATTCTAGCATATTGGTTGCCTTCTTCTTCTTCGAGAGTGCCAGGGTTAAGCCCTGCAATACCCCTACCAATCCAATCTCCACGTCAGCCTAGGCTAAGCAGATGGGGAGACATCTTCCTCTGTCAAGGAGGAGGTGGCTCAGTGCAGAGTGTATACGATGATGACTTCTACGTTTGGTGGGAGCGGCAGTTACCAGCATTGGAGCAGTTTCCATATGTCAGGATGGATTTTCAAGGTGATCCAGACCTTGTCCTCCCTCCAGGAGGAGCATGGGGAGAGCTAGGTTATTTTTTAATTTTCAAGTTTTTAAAATTTTATGAATTTTAATATATAGATATATACATATGTAAAAGAGTTCTAATCCTATAAACATGTAAAAATGCAGATATTGGACCGGTCCACCCTGAGGGGCATCCATGTATGTTTGTTCATCCTGTATTACACGAGGACTAGGAGCTTATTAGGGTTCTGGAGGGGAAGCTGGCCAGGATTACCCAGAGAGTGCCCACCTTGCAGATAGAGCATATCCCGGCCGTAATGCAGGAGTTTGTGGTTGGAGTTCCACCTGTCTGGTTACGCCTTTTGAGGCGGGTGGCCAGAGCAGTTTTGGTGTACATAGATGCTGTGGAGGCTGCCGAAGCCGAAGAGGCTGAGGAAGCCAGAGTACAGAGAGACCATGGGGACCAAGGTGGTCCAAGTGACCAGGGTGGTCCTGCTTAGATCTAGGACATTTTGATGGACTACGATCCACATTTTGTATATTTTTGTATATTAGACAGTTATGACTGGATCTGAGGATCAGACTCGACCTATCTATAGACAGATATTCACACACACACACACACACACACACACACATATATATATATCATCGGTTTATTTACAAGTGTTTTTTATGTGCATGCTGTATATTTTTATGAAATGCGTGTTAGATGCCAATCCAAAATGTAATTAGCATATGCATCAGTTAAAGAATTCTAATTTCTTGGAATGTGATTGAATATAATGAATTCAAAATTTCTTTCCAATAATCTAACTTGCATGAACTGACGTAATAGAATAGGGTTCCGCACCTGATAAGCTCGATTGAGCTGGGAAACCATCAGTTGAGAGTCCAGTCGGAATTCCAGCTGGGTGATGCCACATGACAAAGCATCCCATAGAAGCTCAATTACAGCCCTATACTAAGCAACATTATTAGAAGCAGGACCTAAGCAAGTGCCTCCTGAGGCAACTAATTGTGAGGGAGAATAAATGACCCATGCTGCTAAGGGTAGATTACAATTGTGGCAACTTGCGCCATTAGCAAAAACTATGTACCTCTCGGAAGACATCTGTAATAACCAGCAGATGGTGTAAAAAACACTAATTGATAAACTAATGTACATAAAAATACATACAAGAAAATACAAGAAAAAGCGCTAAGCCTAAGCATAGTACTTTTTCAGGTAGAGCCCATTTCTAGGCTCAAGCAGCTTATTCCCATCAAAATCAATTAACTCATATGTGCCCTTCTTTAGGACCTTCAACACGACATAAGGACCTAACCACATGGCCTTGAATTTTCCTGCCCCCAGAGGTTCTTTATCTTGGTCCCAAAGCAAAACAAGTTCCCCTTCAAAGAAAATATGAGGTTTGATCAACTTATCATATTAGGTTTTGAACCTAATCTTGTGAGCTTGATTAGTAGTCAGTGCATCTCTACGTTGTTCATCAAGGTGTTCTAAGTGTACCAGACATTCTTCAAGCTCTATCGTATCGGGTAACACATGAATAACTATTTTCAAGGATGGGATTTCACATTCAACCGGGGTCACGGCTTCCACTCCATGAATAAGTTGGAAAGGGGAGAAGCCCATAGCAGTTTTTACATTACTTCAGTAGGCCCAAAGAGAAGGATATAGCATGATATGCTAGTTAGAACGAGCTGCATCAATTGTACGTTTGAGGATAGTCTTCAAAGTCTTGTTTACAGCCTCAAACTCACTGTTTGCTTGAGAATAGTATGAAGATGAATGCTCTTGTCTGAATCCAAGCATAGTGGTCAGTTTCGTCATCATGCTATTTTGAAAATGACTGGCATGGTCGGTGACAATCACCTTGGGTATACCAAACCGTGCTATAATCTGATTGAAATACAAAGAAAGTTGCGGTTTCCCTATCGGCTTTAAAATTAGGCATTGCCTCTACGCATTTCGTAAAATAGTCAACAACAACAATTATATATCTCTGTTGCTAAATTTCTGTGGTGGATAGTTATTGATGTTGTTGTCGGAGAAACCACAGCATCGAAATTACCAAGTCGACGTTTCAGATCCATATCAGAATCCATCATCAGGACAATGTCGAATGTGGAGAGAGTGAGAATCATTGATAAATACTGGAACCGGGTAGAAAAAGTCTAAGGTCAGCCGTGGAGGCTAGGGTAATTTTTTTTTTAATTTTATTTTAATTTCAAGAGTGCGGAAAAATTATTCTTTAAACCTATTTTCCGGAATAAGAAAGTGTTTATGGCCTACCCAAAATCCACAAAGAAGGGGTCCTGCTCCGTCCTATCGTCAACACTATAGGATCCCCCACCTATGAGCTTGCCAAACACTTAGCCAAAGTCTTAAGTCCCTTGGTCGGCAATACTGATTCCTTCATTATGGACTCAAGACATTTTGTCGAACTAATCCAAGATGAGAAATTAGAACCTAAGGACATGATTGTAAGCTTTGACGTGGTCTCACTCTTCAGTAATAAGATACCTTTAGATGAAGCAATTCTGGTTATCAAGGATGCCACTGACCCTCACACAGCCAAGCTTGCAGAAATCTGCCTAAGATCAACCTTCTTCACCTTCCAAGGTGAATTTTATGAGCAAACCACAGGTGTAGCTATGGGATCCCCCCTTTCACCCATTGTTGCAAACCTCTTTATGGAAAAATTTGAGAGAGAAGCCCTGGACTCCTATCCTCTAAAACCATCAAGATGGAAAAGGTACGTGGATGATACGAATGTGGTTTGGCCACATGGTGAAGATGAACTCAGGAAATTCCTAACACACCTTAACAGTATCTCCCCCAACATCAAATTCACAATGGAACTTGAGGAAAACGGGAGCATCCCATTTATAGATGTCCTCCTTACGAGAAAAGAAGATGGCACTCTTGGACACGAGGTGTTCCGTAAAAAGATGCACACGGATAGCTACCTCCACACAGATTCCCACCACCATCCTTCCCAAAAGATAGGTGTTCTCAATACCCTGGCAGTGAGAGCTTCGAGGATCGCAGATTCAGAACATATTAAAAAGGAGAAAGACCACCTCAAAGAAGTCTTCACAAACATAGGTTACAAACCCAAGGTCATCACGAAGATCCTTGGCAAAACCCACAACAAGAGCCTTACGGGTTTGAAAACCTCTGACAACAAGACCACCACCAACCCACGAGCTTACTTACCGTATATACAAGGGGTGACTGATAAGATCTCTAGAATTCTCAATAAGAACAACATTACGACCTCGTTCAAACCCCTAGAGACCATTAAGAAAAGAATGAGATCCGTTAAAGATCCAGTTGATCATACACAATTCAGAGGGGTTTATAAGATCCCCTGTTCATGCAAGATCAGCTATATAGGTGAGACGGGACGTTCTTTACACACACGGTTAAAAGAACATGGGGCGGACATTAGAAAAGAACGTATCCATTCCTCAGCCCTTGCGGAACATGTAGCCAAAACCAAACATCACATTTGCCTAGAAGACACCATTATCCTCGCGAAAGAAGACCACTATTTTAAAAGAAAATTTAGAGAGGCCTTAGAGATTACCAAACTCCCACACAATCTAAATAGGAATGGTGGCCTTGAGGTGAGCACTAGTTGGCTTCTCTCCATTTTCAATCGGAAAGGCCACTCTGTCCCTTAACCTTTTTCCTTCTGCTCTTTTTCCTCTTCCCCTTTATTCCTTTGTCCTCCTTCCTTTTCCTTAAATAAAACCCTAAAAAATATAAAATTAAAATTGAAAGATCTTTTTAAAAAATCATTTTAAAACTTTATGATTTTTAAATAAAAATAAATAAATAAATTAAAATCAACATTTTAACCCTTTAAAATTCATTTTAAAACTTTAGGAAGTTTAAAGTAAAATTAAAATCAACTTTTTAACCTTTTAGACCCTTCCTTATCCTAAAATTAACCTAAAATATTGCTTTCACATTTCATTAAATTTTTTATTATAACTTAAAATTGAAATAAAAATGAAAAATTAAAATTAAAATTAAAATAAAATTAAAATTAAAATTTCCCTAAGTTTAGACACATTAATAATCATTTTAAAATAAAATTTGTTAGTAATTTTAAATATTTTTTGACTGATTCACTATACTTTATATAAAAACTTTTAATAATAATAAAATTGACCTTAAAAACTTCTTAAATAATTAATAAAAAAAAATTAGTTTCTCCTTAAGTTTTTAATTTTTTTTTTTAATTTAGCCATTGTATAAAATTTTAATAATATAAACACTTTCTTATTCCGGAAAATAGGTTTAAAGAATAATTTTTCCGCACTCTTGAAATTAAAATAAAATAAATTTTTTTTTTACCCTAGCCTCCGCGACTGACCTTAGACTTTTTCTACCCAGTTCCAGTATTTATCAATGATTCTCACTCTCTCCACATTCGACATTGTCTTGATGATGGATCCTGATATGGATCCGAAACGTCGACTTGGTCATTTCGATACTGTGGTTTCTTCGACAAGAACATCAATAACAATTATATATCTATGCCCCCCAGCCAAGGCTGGGTTGCATGTCACGTAATCAATCCCCCATTTCATGAAGGGGCCTACTGAGACAATGGGAAACAACGGAGCAGGATGTGATCGCATTTTTCTGGTGTAAAGCTGACAAGGATGACAACGCTTCACTGGTTCCACACAATCTTTGAAGATTGTGGGCCAGATATAACCGACACGTAGTATCTCCTGGGCCGTTGCTAACCCAAATAGATGACCCCCACACGCTCCACTATGGGAATCATTCAGGACAATCTCTGCTTCCTCATGGGTAAGAAATCGATGCAAAATGGAATCTACCCCTCTTCGATATAACATATCTTCTATGATGAGGTAGTTCTTAGCATGAAGGCGTAATTTACGTCGTTCTTCCCATGAGGAAGCTATAGGATAATTCAAAGTCTGGAGATATACAAGTATATCTCTGTACCAAGGATCAAAGGTGCATGCCTCTATTAGAGACAATGAATTCGAGCAATCTCCCTGACTCAACACAAAACACGCACTTGTGGGGATTCAAGCGGATCTTATAGTATCTGCATCGCTCAAATATCAATCGTAAGTGATCTGGATGGTCAATCCTCTTGCGAGAATGTGCAGGTAGATCATCAAGGTAAGGCTCGACAATGGCTTTGATATCGTGGAAGGCAAAGTTCATAGCCCGTTGAAAGGTTGCCCCAGCATTTTTCAATCCAAAGGGCATCTTTTTGTATGTAAAGGTAGCCCAAGGACAAGTGAAAGCAGTTTTATGTTGGTCTTCCAGTTTTATTTGAATTTGATTATATCCGGAGAAACCATCCATAAATGAGAACACTTCACTTCCCGCACAGGCATCTATAATCTGGTCTATAAATGTCATGGGATAGTTTTCCTTAGGACAGGCTTTATTCAAATCTCTGAAGTCAGTACAGACGCGTATGGTCCCTTGCTTCTTATCAACAGAAACAGGATTGGATACCCATTCCGTCAGAGCTATGGGATAAATGAAACTAGCTTTCAATAGCTTTTCAACTTCAGCCTTCACAGCTGCCGCTTTATGCGGGTTAACAGGTCTTAACTTTTTCCGAAGAGGTTTGGCATTAGGGTATGTTTGGATCTCATGTTCAACTATTGATGGATCAATGCCTGGAATTTCCTCATATGACCAGGCAAAGACGTCGCATAATTCCTTGAACAAGGCCGTATAGATTGCAATCTCTTCAGGAGAGCAGTTTGCACCTATGTGTATATTTTCCACGACATCAATGTTTACAGAGATGTTGATAGGGATAGTGGCGGAAACATTTTCCATATTCCCCTCGGAAAACATTCCTTCCTTGGGTAAGGGATTGATGGGTGTACCAACATCATCTGACAGTCTCATATGAAACTCTTGATTTTCTATCCTGCTTAGCTCTGGAAGAAAATATGATCGATGATGAAGATATTCACAGATTTTATTACGTCTGCTCAAGGCTTCTAGAATGGCTTCATCAGAAGGTAAAACCATATCTAAACATTCCGTAGAGTGCGAAGAGTTTTCTGCCCAAGCGGGCAAATAGACTTCTTCTAGGTCCTCTGAGACTGCGAGAGGGTCTGGAATGGGATCAACAGTGGTTTGAGTGATAGCTTGGTAAGCTAATTCCACTTCCGATAGGTGCACTTCTATTTCATGGGGGGAAGGGAGAACCCAAGGATCAGTCCTATCGACAACTGTGGCTATGGACTTCCCCACACTAATAGAACCAATATAGTTAATCGGGGCTGGAATATCAAACATGCCCATCAGTGATGCATACATTCCAGCCCCCAAGCTCTGTTGAGTAGGTTTTACCTGATCAACTAATGGCACAGCGGACTCATTAGACTCCATGCAACCTTTTTGAGTAAAATCGAGTTGGTCAACAGTAACCAACTTTCCTTCGTGTGGAAAAACTACCACCCGAAAGATGGCTAACGCAATAGCGGACATGGCATAAGTCCAGCTTCTTCCTAGAAGCAAATTATAGTCCAAAGGTGCATCAATCACTTCCACTTCAACAGAAATTTCTTTCCCTGCTAGCTTTA
>LPNX010958011.1:167485-206164 GCA_001517045.1 Pseudotsuga menziesii | reverse complement strand
TTGTTCAATAAGTTTATTGACTGTCACTCTCCTTTGATGCATGTTTATAATTCTAGATCTAGCATGTCCTATAAGCTTATATGCATGTTATCTTGAATCCCTTTGTATGTACTAATCGGATCTCACAAGTGTCTTGGCAAGTTCTTTGATTTCAGTTGAGTTGCAGGTTCACACTTTGGAGAGTATGCTGATCTAGTTTGCTTCTTCATTCTCTTCAAAATATTCCAAAGGCATAGTCCCCCGGCATTCCACCTGAAGGCTCTACTATGGATCTTCAAAGAAACCAACACTCTTTCTCTCTCTTCCTCCTTTAAAAAAATTATTAAACTTTCCTCAAAGCTGGTTACTTTAAGGTTTCTTTTTAAATACTGATCTATCTCATAAATAAAAGCATACATAGATCTAATTATTAAGATCCCTTCAATTTTCTAGATCTTAGTTTCATTGTGCACATAAAGTTCAAATTCAAGAGATCTAGCTAAATTGCCTTAGTTTCGCAAGTATTTTAGTGAAGAATCAATAGCTTGCTGTTAAGGTAGTTTCATTTGCTGTTCAATAATTTCAATATTCTGAAATATAAGTGCTGTTAATTTGCTGCACAAATAGCAGGCCAAGATCCCAAGGAAAGCTTGCTTTCCTTGGTTCCCTTTCGTCGATTTAGCTAGTTTAATTTCGTTAATTTTTTGAGATAAAGTAGGCTGACCCAAAGGCACTCTTAAAGTGCTTTGGGGAATTTGTTATTCTAATTCATTTGCTTTCATTTAGCAGGTCTGACAGAGAAGAAAATAAGCTGCTGTCCAAAGTGGCTTTTGGAGCGCTCAAATCCCCCCAGGGGGCTCTCTTTCGTCACATAATTTGTAATTGTTTTGCATAAACTGTAATATCTTGGTTTCAGCCTGTATAAGGACCAAGAAAGATCTATTTTATTAGTGCTTTGATATTGTAACCTCTATAGTAAAATCATCCTTTGAATAGGCTCTTTCGAGCCCATTCCCCATCTCCCCTGGGGGGGTTCGCGTCGGTGCCCTTTTTGTCTTTTCTGCTTATTTCCTTTTACTAGAATTTATCTGATTGATAGGGTAATATATTTGATCTTGTTTTTTAATTCCATATTCCATATCTCATTTTCAAAAGTAATCATAATACTTACCCCACGATTTCCCGAGTGACCCGCAAGGGGAAAGAGATTCGTGGTAGGATTAATCAGAAAACCGCATTTGTGTAGTTGTGTTATTTTCTCATCTTTTGTTTATCAGCATCTTAAAATTAACCCCTCCTTGATTCCTTGATTGAGATCCACTTGGATCGAAATAAGTTCTTGGAGGCTTTTCTTTTAAGCAAGAACACATCTTTTAAAACTTATTAAAATTTACAAGACTCCAGTGTGTATGCTCTGCACTTGGCTGCGGTTCATCCGATCAGTCAAGCTGTATCAAAAAGCACTTGGGTGACTAGCATAATTAGGACTCACCTTCCCCAATTAACAAACCATCAGGTGAAAATCCAACACCTCGATCAAACCTTTACGGTGGCAAAATACCCAAAGGAAGCGGGAACCTACTGAAAAGTGACCTCGGGGCGCCGATCTCTGTCACACCCTAACGGGTGCGTTATGAACACAGCCCCAGAGACTCCATTTCATCCCACATATTCCTTGCAGGTAGCCGTATAGGCTTTGTTTTGGACATACTCCAAGTACTCTTGGGTATATCTAGAGTCCCCCTTAAGCCTAATTTAAACAACTCATACTCCAATTTTAACTTAAAACGTACCAAGATGCAATCGCAAAACATTTATTCCAGACACATGCAAGCACACTGATCTTTTTTGACTCCATTTTTAAGGCACTGGTCTTTTCTGCTTCATATATATATTGTGTATCAACTTTGTGCTTTCGTGTGTATCTTCGTATCTTGTCATCTTGATTGCTTATAGTTAAAATATTCAAACTCCTAAATAACTGATTCAGTACAACATCATTACACTAAGAAATCATCCTTAGTAACTTAATAGGGTCTACCCCCCTTGGCTTCGTTAGGAGTTGGGCCTAAACGGAGGAGTCAAGAACAAGGTGACAGCCTTGACTCGAGACTTGCCCCCAAGGACACACTGAGTGGCTTGAAGATTTCTGCCACGTGATCCAGGTGTGTGAAAAGGCGGCAACAATCTCAAAAGTCGGTAGGATACCATGTGTACAGAATGACCTTTCGTCGAAAGCAGTAAGCAGAGTGTTTGACGGGACCAACTCTGGGGATCTGAGAGCTTTCCAATAGGAAAAGGACATAATGCATGTAGAAGCACCCTCATCAACAACTGCCCTTCCAATGGTATTTCCACCATGGATGACATCTATTGATAAGGCTACATGGTAAGGTAGGCAAATTTTAACATCAGACAAATGAAATTTCGCCATGAGACTCGACGAGTCCATGTTGCCTAAGGCTGCTAAGAGGGAATCCCGCTGGGCGAGATAGCTCTGTAACACCTCTAAAGCTGACATTGCACATGAGGTTTGGGCTAGGTCTTCAACCACGGAGTAGTTTGAAGTAGCCCTAGCATTAGGGTTATGCAAGGTCTTTTTAAAGACACCTTTTGGTATCTTAGGCATAGTTTCAGCAGGATTCTCGATAGTGAGAGGGTTAGAAGTTTCACCTATAGACTTACCCTTCTCAGAAATCTCTTTCTCATAATTTTTATTCCTAGTCTGTAGCAAAGTCTAAGATCAAACCATGTTGATATAGTTAGGGCCAGGGGCACCTGGAGTGCCCCATGCTACATTAGAAGCTGAAGCAGAGTTCTTCCCTTGGGGAAATGGATCCTTCAGGATAGCCAGTTGTTGAACTTTAAGCAGCTTCTGGGCTTGTTCCATAAGGGGACAAAGGTGAGTGAGGTGATCCTTGTGGCACAACTTACATGGGAATTTGACCTTTTTATTTTCTTTCTTGCCCCCATCAGCATTGTTCACAGGATTCTGCTTGTTTTGATTTCCCTCCCCTTTATTTCCTCTCTTCTTCTTCCTGCCGGGCTGCTGATTGCCCTTCTGAGAGGTCTGTGCAAAAAAAATTGCACTTTGGGGTGAGGGGATAGCCTTTGCTGCCTCCACCGTAGAATTTTTGACGGACAACTGATGAAGCTGTTTGGCCAAAGACTCTACAGTGGGAGAGTCTACGGACCCAACCACACCATTGTCATGGGGTCTAGGCTTAGGTTTCTATGCATTGTGGGTAGGCCTCGGTGCCTCAGGGATAATCTCATACAATATCCTAGATTGTGAATAAATCAAATCCAATTGCTGGGCCGGTAGAATGGATTCTTCTTCATTCGTCACTCCTGAAGTGGATACGTCCTTAGATATGTAAGGCAACAGAGATTTAAGGAATCACTGTAGTAAGAACTTAGGAGGAATAGTGGCTTTAATAAGTCTCTTTCAACTCCTCCACTCTTCGATGTGATCTAAGATGTGGGCAGCCTTGTTCTTCCTAAAGGTATATAACAAGTCCGTTCCGAAATCATATTGGACCGGAAGCTAAAAGTGGCTAAGAAATGCACTAGCCAAGTCCCAAAAACTACTGAACACAGCAGAAGGAAACTCAATGTACCATTTTGCTACAGTGTTCATTAAGGTTCTTTGGAACAACCTCAACCTAACTGAATCTTCATTCAGTGAATTAGAAGAACACCATAAATGAAATGTGGTGGCATGAGCCCCAGGATCTTCACCAACTTTGCCCTCGAATTTAGGGATGTCCAATGGAAATTTGGTGGGAACAGGTGGCCACGAGGGGTTATGCCTCACTGGGTCGTTCATCAATTTAGACAAATCTGGCAAGTTTAACGTTGCCAGGAAAGGAAGCTTGGGTCGCACTGGAGCACTAAAAGTGCCAGTCTGGGGATTAGAGGGACTTTCCCCCGAATGCCCATATGTAAAGATGAGGCTTCCCCCTGCCACCGGTTGCGAAGTGGATGGATTAATTTGAAATGGATTCCATCTGTAAGCCACAAGATTTTATGTGGGGGGTGCACTATAAGAGGTTCGGGTCGTCCCAATCGAAACTGGGGTTTGAAAAAATGGAGCAGGCATCCCTCCGCTAAATAACGAAAAGGGAGAGCTCATGAATGGGGCTGAGACCAGAGTTTGAAAACTTTGCCCGTAAGAGGTAGTGTTTCCAAACTACACTCCTACATAAGAAGGTGATGGGCCTACATATGGAGTGGATGGGGGAATATTCCCCCCATTCCAAGGAAATCCTTGGGTGAAAGCTGATGATCCTACCGGACCGCTCTGGGCAGTGTGTGCAAAGGAGGAAGGAAGAGTAGGTATACTGGTAATCCCAGTAACCATGTCGCCAGAAGCACCTGCTAGGCTCATGGGAACCGATGGTTGGACCACCTGGCTCGCTGGAGTCAATGGCATAGTAGGTATGCTAGATCTAGGGGCACTTACCGGGGGAGGTAGTACCCCTTCAGCCAGGAAGGCTGAGGTGAAAGCAAAAGAACTCTCCTATAGTAGACATTATCCTGCCCACAGGGACACCTAAAACAGGAGATTCAAAAGGTCTAACTTGGACGATCACAAGAGCGTTTAAGTCAGTCAAGGGAGTGTTAAAATTCCTTGCAAACTCATCAGCCTGCAAGTCTTCTATCTCAACTGTATTAAAATCAAAACGGTTAGCTACAAGTGCTGGTCCACCTAGAACTTCACTTACTCCTACTGGTTCAAATGAACCGTCCGTGTCCAATCTCTGCCTTTGAGGTGGAGGTGGAGGCTCCAATGTGATGAGAGAAGGAAGGTTTTGCAACCTTCGTGACCTTCTGATAGGTTGGTCCTCCATGATTGTAAATTTGACAATTCAAACCCTAAGGTTGACTAAACATAGACAAACCACAGAGCACTCACTACGAAAATTCCTAAAGTCTCAACAGTAAGCCAGGGTAAAAGATATGCTTTCTCGAAGAAAGCTAAAAAACAGTTACTTGGCATCCTTGAAGAGGTTCTTAGGCACAAGCGGAGGAATCACCCACCACCCTCCTACACTTTCAACAAGGGTTACCTTCCAAGCCCGTCCAAGGTGAACCAGAAATAGCCTTTCGGTTTACCTAGGTATGAAACCTAAATGTCAAGAGACTAAAGGCTACCTTATCTATACCAATAGTCTAGGGGGATAGTCACAAGCCTGAATCGTACGCATGGGCAGGGTAGCTGAGCCCAAAACTCTATCTAAGACAGAATCCCCAAATGCGTGAAAGTCTTGATTTACGTTTCGACAAGGAATCAGAGGGTTATCTCCTCAGTCCAATGCCTCCACATGGCCTCATGCTTGACTCCCGTTTGAGAGGAGCTTCCCAGATACAATCGATAAAGATAAGTATTTACCTATCGAATGGTCCACTATGTCTGAATTTTAAAACTTATGGGAAGTTTACACTTCCTAGCCCACAAGTCTAGCCTAAGCTAGTAGGTGAATGGCCCTAAAAAACAAAAATTACTAGTAAATTTTAATTGTTGTGTTCATTTTAAGGGCTATTTCTTACTTAGAAGGAAGTGGAGTGAAGTACTATGATTTTTTTGACTCGATAATAAATGTAAAAGCAAAGGTGCATGTTTTCAAAGCAAATTATCACTACTAAAGCAAACTTCTTTTTTCTTTTTTGTAAATATAAATTGATGAAAAATGCAACGATAAAGAGAACACTAAGACTGTATTTTTGTAGTTTTTTGAGATTATATTTTAAAAACTAAAAGTAAAACTACTCTATGCAAAATCACATGCAAAAGCTTGAAAATGTTTTCTTTTCACTTTTTAAAATGCTCAAAGACTACTGTGCAATTAAATGCACTGAGCTTGAGTATGTTTGAATTAAATCAATTGTATAAAGCAAGCAAAGTGAAGTAAAAGGGATTAATAAGACCAAAAATCAACCAACAAGGGAAGACTTGGAACCCTATCTTGGGTGGGCACAATGAGAAGAAATCACTGAAATCACACAAAGGTAAGTGACAAACCAATCACTATACAAAGATAGACTGGAAAAACAGTGTCCATAACCTTGATCACTGATTCGGACAACTAACACCTCAACCTATAACCCAGATAGGTAAATCCACTTCAAAATGCAAACAGAAGACAATCCAAACAAAAGAAACTCAAGGGATTTACAAGAAAGCACAAGGTGTGGTCAACAAGGTAATCAAATTGACATCACAGTGCTTATAAGGAAGACCAACCAGCAAACTGAACTTATAGAGGGATAGGGACAAGAAAAAACCTAACCCAAAAATTCCTATGCTAAGGCTTGTACACGACTGTGTATAAGGTAAACCCATGTACTGTATGCGACTGTCCAAGAAATCAACCCGTGTATGCAGGCCTCTATACGTGATTGTATGCAAGAGAAACCCGCGTACAGGTATAAAATTTTCTAATAAAAAGGAAAATTTTCAAGGTCTTCAAACACTATCCTAAGCATGAACCAGGACAAGATACCACACACAAACTCAAGGAAAATACTGGGCAATGATAACAGAAATAACCTACAGCAGTCTGGGTTCCCCAGCGGAGTCACCAGTTCTGTTGTTCAGGAATAAACACCTTATAACTGAAGGTCTGGGGTTACCAACATACTCTTAAAACTTTCATACAATCAGCTTTAAAGTACAGAAAGGAAATAGGAAGATAGAATGAACTCACCTGATTAACAATGGTTGATCCAAGCTTTGACTTCTCCCGCTCTGCGTCTTCTCCAAAGCTTTTAGGGATGCACCTCTTTCACCTGCAAAGAGAAAATCCTCCAAGTACAAACTTATGCATGTATATATGACAAGTTATATAAACAATATATAGAGTGATCAATTATAAATATTCATCAAACCATGACACATGAAAGTGACTCAACACAAAGTTGGAAGAAGGATTCTCTTTATTAACAATAGTGAATGAGATAAGTGTACAACCCAACGCCTAAAACAAGGACTCCTCTGCAACCAAAGGATTCTGAGTTCTGCTGCTCCAAAGACTTCTGAATAGATACTTCCAACATAACTTTTCTCTCTAAGTATGATTGATTAATGCCCTCCCCAAGGCCTCTATTTATACTTAAGGAAATAGAGCAGTTTCAAAGGTTGAGGAGGTTGAGATAGTTAAGATAGTTATTGATTAGGGCTTAACAAATCTCCATTAATCATGATTTATTATTTTTAATGTCAAATGAAGATGTACGCGAGTGTTGATACTGGTAACTCGCGTATGACATGCGATTTTCTATAAGGGAAACCCGCGTACAGATCTGTACGTGGGTTGCAATGACAATACTCGCGTACAGTACACGATATGCTGTAGGAAAAGTCGTGTATGTACGCGGGTTGTTGTGATAAGAGTCGCATACAACATTCAACATGTAAAAAGGTAAAAATGGCAACCTAGGTGGATAGTGAATGTATTTCATAACATGCCCATATATAGTGTTTTAGGCAACCTTCAATCCATAAATGTCCTTTTGTGCACCAACATATGAAGTGTCGGCGCTCAAACAGAGAAGTGCCATTTGGGTTGATAACAGCTTGCCAAATTCCTTGCAAACAAATTAAAGCCTCTAGTAGGGAATACAAGCTCCTTTATCAAAGATTCCTCATTCTTCATTGAGAAAATTAAAAACTTACATTTGGATGAGAATGAGCTACTCATGATCCTAGACGTCGTATCCCTCTTCACAGTGATTCCCATAAACGAGGAAATCTGAAAGTCATTGAGAACCTTACTGACCATGAAACAATTGAGTTAGTAGGCTTATGTCTTAGATCCACCTTTTTTAGCTTTCAAGGAGAGCTTTATGAACAAACATGTGGGGTCACCATGGGCTCTCCCCTCTCACCAATTATAGCTAACCTCTTTATGGAAAACTTCGAACAAAAAGCTCTATCCATAGCACATTCAAAACCTGATTGGTGGTCGAGGTATGTGGATGACACATTCATAATTTGGGCGCATGGTAGAGATGAGCTCATTAAATTTGTGGATCACCTTAACAAACTATCTGACTCCATTATATTTAAAATGGAGTTAGAGGAGAGTAATTGCCCGCCCTTTCTTGATACACTAATTATCAGAAAAAAAGACGAGTGCATATCTCATAAGGTGTACAGAAAGAAAACCCACACTGAGCAATATCTTCATGCTCTTTCTCATCATCCTCCCAAAAAAATGGGAGTCATGAATACATTGATCACCAGGGCCATTAGGATTTCGGATACAAAGCACCTAGAAGCTGAAAAAGAACACTTGCATGATTTGTTCTTAAGTAATGGGTATGACTCAGATCAAATTAGGAGAGATTTTGACAAAACTGAAAAACCTAGGCACCTCAAAGAAAAGAAGGTGGGAAAACACAAGGATTTTCTTCCATACATTCAAGGTGTGTCAGACAAGATTGCAAAACACTTGAAGAAGAAAAGTATTGACGCCGTGTTCTCACCCCTTAACAACATCAGAAAGCTCATGAAATCAGTCAAAGACCCTATTGACCCTTCCCTAAAAAAGGGTGTTTACATGATTCCGTGTGAATGTGGGGAGGCCTACAACGATGAAACAGGGAGATCCATTAGAGTTAGTGTTAAAGAAAATTGTGCAGACATCCGACTAGATAGAACACAGAAATTTGCTTTGGCCCAACACTCCCATGGCACAAAACACCCAATCAAGATAGAAGACATGAAAGTTCTTACTCAAGTTGATAATTGGTCCTTAAGAAGGATCAGAAAGGCTATCGAAATCTTAAAACACCACAATTGTTTAAATAGGGATGATGGCATGGCCATCAGCAGGTCGTGCTCCTTAACCTAACTAAATTAAGCCAACAGATACCAAACTAATTAATTCAAAAATTAACAAAACCTAAAAAAGCTAAAAAATATTAAAAATTAAATATTATTTAAGATAATTTAAGATTTTAAATAAATTACAATATGACTAAACATTAAAATATTGTAACATTAAATTAAAATGTTAATAACATTAATTAAAAAAATTATAACATTAAATAAAATGTTTAATTAAAAAAAATAAAAAACAAACTTAGGATGTTTTATAATGGCATTATTAAAAAACTAAAAAACTAAAAAATTTGTATAAATTAAAATTTTAAATAAAACAATTATTGTAACATTGAATTAAAAATGTTAATAAGAATAATTGAAAATTTTTAATAACATTAAATAAAATTTTTAATTTAATATAAATTTTAAAACAAACTTAGGATTTTAATTACCGTGTAAGCATTATGTAAAAACTATTAAGTACTTAAACATTTTAAAACATTAAATTATTATAACATAATTTTTTAAAAAATTAAAATTTTAATAAAACAAAAATAACTTATAATAACATTATTAGAAAAACTTTTAAATTTTAATTAAACCTTTTGAAAATTAAAGATAAATTAATTTATAAACTTGTAAAAAAAATTAATATATATATATATATATATATATAACCTAAACAACCCTAAATGTCGGCTACTTATGACGGGTCTATATTTATATGGAGTGGAGATCCAAGGATCAGCTTAGGCATCGATAATGTCCTGAAGATGAGCCAAGGATGGCTTGAAATATTGACAAGGAAGGATTACCTACCATGGACTCTCCACAAGATGCCATTAACATTTACCGCGGATTCTCAGCCAAAACCAAAAACTCTATTACTTGCACAAATACATCTTAACTTAGATCTAATAAGCACGAGGAGGACCACGATGCAAACCTCATCGTAGTTAAATTATCTTTAAGGATTCAAAAAAATTTATATTTACTCCTCAATTTTTTGTTATCCCTCATGGTGCTTAAATAGATACGGGGATAGCATGGATCGATGCTAGTTAAGAAAATTATGTTAGTGTCAAGGAACATCATATGATATTCAAGTTTTCTTGTGGGTGGTAATAATATCAAGGAACATCATTAGAGTTATAGTGGTGGTATAATAATTGTTGCAAGTGCCTTTTCAATGCAACAGATAGACAATTGTTATTGGGTCTCTATAATGAACCATATGACACACTTTTCCTTAATAAACCTTGCTATTATGACATAATTTTTCATTTGCTTATGAATAATTTACCTAGATTATTTAATGCACATGATGTACTTTTTTCTTAGGTTATTTTGAGTAGGTATGCACACATTTCACTTATGAATCTAATGTGATTCTAGGTATAAGAGAGCATGGACCAAGTCACTAATTTCCTCAATCATGATTCCAAACAACTAGAAGCATGGGGAGTGTTCACAAGGAGTCCCAAGGTATTTTTTAAGGATTCTAATATTATACTTAAGTATAGTATTCTAGGGAATTGTTTTAAATTGAAAAAAACATGTTTATAGACAGGTAGGCAAATATTAAATATGAAACTTACAATTAACACTTAAATGTGTAAAATTTAGCGAATATTATGATGAAAAAAACATATTTTATGTAAATATATACGATATTAGACAGTAAAAATGACCAAATAGCGAATTTATTTTTTGAAAAAACCCCCAAAAATAGCCAATTGGCGAAATTTTGCCCCTAAAAATTACTATAGGACCTTATCCCTATTTGTCACTCCAAAAGATACCAATGATCAAGGAAGCATTCATTTCCCTAGTTAACACCAATTTCCTCAAGAGTTCAAGTTGCACAAGCATTATACGATTCAAGGAGATACCAATGTAGATATATAGGAGAAAATTCCTCCTAATTGTCAGTTATGAGTCAAGAAAAGAGAATATGCCAGACATTTTTTATTGATGGCTTGTTCCTTACTATATTGGAACAAATGGTAATTTCATAGATCAAGAGGGAGCCAACTGTTCTCTTGAAACCCTCGCAGATTGGGATTACAAAGTAAATATGTGATATCCCTTGAGAAAGTTATTCAGAAAGCCTCCCAGTGATATAGAAGTGAGCCAAGCCCATGAGTCATCCCTTTAAGATGAGCAAAGGGAGGAGGTCAGGGAGTATTCACTTGATCTCTTTAAGAATCCTATTGTGAGGCTTCAAAGTTGCTCTAGTTTGATATCTCAGATAAGCCATGTTGTTGAATTAGAATCCTTCACATATGAGGAGGCAACCAAACAACAAGTTTTTAAATATGTTATGAACTCCAGTTAATAATGACATGTGGAAAGTTCAAAAGCCTACTAAGCTAAGAGAAACAACGCCATACATGAGGAATCACATCTCCAAGGCTCTATTGGGAGTTCATATCCCTTGTCTTAGAACATGTTTTTGAATGCATGTGCCTAAGTAATGGGTCTATGCCTATCCCCGATCGAAGGTGGTGTGCCTAATTGGAAGTGCACAAGAGGTAAGTGTTTTGAATTTTTGTTTTATGTTTCCATTATATATAATATGAAAATATTTGTGTGATTTTCTTAGGTTTTGGTTTGTCCATTAGATCTCATATTTTGTGTGCCCTCTTATACCATGGTTTAAGGTTGAAATATAGGGTACCTATTAGGACATAAAATTTATCATTGGGGTTTATAGGAAATCTATGAGGCTCCAATCATCACACATGTACTTCATAAGAGATTGTTTCCTACTAGTGTGATTTGGTGGAAATGTCAAGGTTGATAAAACTAATCATGATCCTTGGGGATCATTCCATAGGTAGAGGTTGAAATTGAAGGTATTGAGTCATAACATTTACCACTAATAATCATGTACAATGCATGGGATATTTAACCACCATGCAAACCTAGAAAAGGGTATGTGGCCCCACTCCCACCCCACCTTATCCGCCAACTATTTCCATGTTGTTCTTATCCATATGTGCTTATCCACCCAATTAAATTTTCAAACATATTTGGAATATGGATAATAATGTGAGTTCCTTTTCTATGTAACCCACTAAATTGTCCTCATGTATTTATTCTTAGGAAGAATAAAGAAAACCAAAACTTCAAATCCCACATTGACAACCACTTCAATTATGATTCTAAGAGATGAACGAGCTATCCAACTTGTTCTCTTGGTTGCTGTGAAGGATGAATGAATTTTCAAGGAGCCATTGTCGGATCTCTTGGAATTCATGTTTAATACCCATAAATCATTTTCAAATGGGTAATTTATCAAAGTTTGGGTTGACAGTTCGAATATATATTTTGATGGTAAGAAATGAAGATAAATACCCACAAATACATGCATCGGAGCATGTTAAGATTGATATCCACTTATTGTGCCTTGGATGTTCTTGGTAAAAATGAGGGTATGGATGGGGAGGTTGTCCAAAACAACCTTGTAGGGTGACATTTTGGTAGCACAATGATAGGTGGTATTGTACTACCTTTTTGCAAGGGGTGTGTAGGAGGGTGGGGGGCTTGGGGGTGAGGGAAATACTAAACCCAATGGCCATATTAGTTAATGTAAAACCCAATGGATAACAATATTATTATGGTCAATACCTCACAACCTCTATTAACTCCAATATCTCAAGTCCTGTAGTATCCATAAGTATTATGACATGCATCATCATCATGGACATCAACATTGTCATCATCATCATTATCATCATCAATGCCGTATGGTACATCAACATCATCTTGATCATCATCATCATCGACATTAAGTATATCATCAACAAAATCATTGTCATGATTGTCATTATGGTCACTCATTTTCCATTGGTGTTCTTAATCACTCATCGACATTAGGATTAATGTCATGTAATTGTTAAGGTCATTTATATGTCGTTATAGTCATTTAGATGATAATAGGATTTTTTAGATGTCGTTACATACATTTAGGTGCTATTAGAATAAATTAGGATCCAAAATTGATACCACATGCATAATCATCATTGACATCCACATCATCATCATCATCATCATCATACAATAAATCAACATCATTGTCGCCGTCGTAGTCATCATCAATATAATTGTGATAATAATGAGAAAGGATCCCTACTACCTCACAAGAATGGATGATACAGTATTATACTTATCAAATCATATCTATACGCTCCATCATAATTATCATAATGCATCATCACAATGTTGTTAGGGTCAATCAGATGTCATTAGGGTCTATTAAATGTTGTTGGGGACACTCAAATGCCATTAGAGAAATTTAGGTGACATTAAGGTAAATTACCACTCATTAGGATTAATCAAGATCTAAAAGTGCCATGATTACGATCATTTAGGTGCCACTTTGATAAATCAAGATCCAAAATTACTATCACATGAATCATGATCATTAACATTGACATTGATATATCTGACATCATGTCGGACCGTTTCCGAACATAATTCCTAGCTCTAAACCTAGTGCAATTCCTAGCACGGTTCCTTTCGATATTTCTGGCATTTTTCCATGCACTATACCTGGATCTATACCTGGAACTATGTTGGATGTTTTATAGGCGCAATTCCTAGCTCTATAATTGGTGGTATGTTGGATGTTTTTCTTTCCGAAATTCATGGCACAATTTCTATCGCTAACCCTGGATTAATATATGGTGTTGTGCTATTCAAGACATTTTTTTGGAGGTTATTCTTGGTGTTATATGGGATGTTTTTTTGGACGCTAATTGGGATGTTTATTTGGATGCTAATTGGGATGATAATTGTGACTCTAATTGGGACGCTAACTAGGACATTAATTGGTATGATAATTAGCGTCCAAAATAGCGTCAACTTTAAAAAAGGTACGCTAAAAGGGATGCTAATTGGGATTCTAATGGGACACTAATTGGGATGCTAATTAGCATCCAAAATAGCGCCAAATTTAAAAAAGGGACGCAAATAACACCATTAAAAGCACCATCTCATGGAAAAGTGTCCACTTTGTCCAAAAATTGATGAAAAATACACTAAAAGTGGTAATGGACGCTAAAAAGGAAGCTAAAAGAGATGCTAACAACAAGTTGTTGTAGTGGAGGGATCTCTCAATAAATAAGCTTACATGCCAGAAATGTTTGAAAATAAATACAATTTAATAGTAAATGTGGCTGAAATTGATGCTCATTGGGCATGGATTCATATATGAAAAACAAGTAATGACAGTGCTTTTGCAATGGAATTTTAAACAGAGGCAGGGTAGCTACTCCTTTACAGTAAAAATGTTGATTGTCTGGTGATAAGGAAGACTAAGAAACAATCCATTAATATGGTAATCTCAGAATGAATCCAATATTCACTTTGGTAGTAAATATTTGTGAATTATTGAAAGCAAAGGATCAGAACATATGGTTATGAATTCTAACACAATATACACTCATTCAAGCATGAAAAGATAAAAAAATGGAAAGGTAAACATGAAACAAATTCACATGAAGGAGATAAAGTACATATTGTAAATTAAATAACACAAGAATCTCTGCAAAAAACCTGCTTGGATCTGAAATATTGATTAATCTTTGAAACTCTCTTACAATAGTAAGTTTTTCTAATGGGTTCCAACCCTCAATACCTTGTAAAATGTTGTTTGAATACATAAAAATGATCCTTGAGCTGATAATTGTTTCTATGCTAAAAATATGAAAAAATAACTGCCTTTACTACACTTGTCATGTAGCTCTTAACAAAATAACTACTCATAAATCTATTACATCTTTCAAAATAAAATTAGTCTTCAAAATTCCTCGAATTTATTTATTGGTGCAACTTGTACTCTTTTCTTCTGAAATTATCTACTATCTTCCACTAGTCCATAGATGGTATCTCTATATTAGCCACTTCTTTCGCTAATACCCTTAATTCCACATGATCCACGTTTTAAATGGGTGGCAGTTGGGAACAAACCATTCTGAAAGTGTTTATTATTTCAAAATCTATTGCCAATTTTTCCACCACAGGTTTTCCTAATAGGGACTGGTTCATATCTCTGAATTTATTATGATCCAACCTTCATTTGACCAACAAAATATGATACTCTACCTGAGAAAAGGGTTTACCATATTCTTCCGAAAAGGAAGGAAAACCCTTTTGAAAAAGTGACACAAATGAACCTTTGAAAATATTTACTTGATGTTGCATTATGTAAATCTTTGCTTGCATAGTGTCTATTTGTTGATGCTTTCCCACTACCTTTATGGCCCAAGTGACCACTATGATTTTTTCATTTATTCCCATTGTCCTCAAATCATCTTCTGACAAGGCATTCACAAAATTAATTGTATTCTTAGTTGTATCCATAGGTTTCTTATTTAAATATTCCTTTACTGCAGTACAACTCTGTATGACAGCATTTATAACCATCTATTTGTCCAAAATGTAGTTCAAATAAGGCTTGAGCTTAACAGCTTCAACAATGATCATATCCCAAATGAGGTGTCTTTCTCCCTGCATTGGCAATTTCCCAGACAATTGCTTTACCAACTTATCATTTTTATCTAGCAATTATTTATATTTATTTTCAAGCGCTTTTCTTTCTTCTTCCTTCTTTAAAACTGCATCATCCAGATTTTTATCGTGGCTTTTTAGACCAACAATTTCTAAGTCCTTCAAACTTATCTGGGGTATAGCCTACAAAATAGATTATGTACTTGTTTTTGAAATAGGTTGAATTATATGCAGCTCATCTTCTTTTCTCTTATCCTCTTTCTCTTTTCCTTGAACATATTTTTTCTTCTTTTAGAACATTAATTTTTTCAACCAAAATAGATTTCTCTTGTTCCCGGTCTTTCTTTTCATCAACAAGCTTCAACATTTTTTCTTTGTTGTCACTCAACTTATTACCTAATATCTCTTTTTCTTCTCCAGCTCAGTCAATTCTGAACCTTGAATGAGTTGTGTAGCAAGGATCTTCAATTTCTTTTTAAGCAACTGAATTGTGTTTTCCTTCTCTACAAGGATATTTTGTGTAACTTCTCCCTTGTTTCCTTCATTGTCAATGGCTAGAAAATCTCCTTGAATTTTCATTATGTGCTACTGGTGTACCTTATTCTCCACTTTTTCCTACTTCAACTGATTTTCTGTCTTGGTTTTTGTGGATTATAATTTGGATACCTTCAAGGTGGCTTTCATTAAATCACTATAAATTACCTCCCCAGTCTACTTGTGCAAATGGATCATGTCAGGAACTAGGATATCTTGTAGGTTCAACATCATTTCTGCTATCTTGTTTTTAGTGGCAACTGCTAATTTCAAGGTATTCTTAGCATGATCCTTGACAATCACCAAAGAAATGTTTTTACTGGACATCTTCCCGACTTCTGCATATAATTTTGAAGATTCATTTATAGATGTCTCTCTATCATCGTTGTATTTGTCATATAAATAAGATCTAGAATTAAATTTATCAACTAATGTTTCAAGAACCTCTAAAAATTCATACTACTGCACTTCAAAAGTTGGTCCCTTAATCTTTATCTACTTTTTCTTACTTTCATCTTTAACAACTTCAACCAACTATCCCTTAGCTTCAATCTTCTATTTTTTGGTTGTTTCTGAACTTCCTCCTTCTTTTGTTTCTATTGCATTTGAAAAAATCCTTTTACCTATCACCCATGAATGGATGGAAATGGGAGTGACTACTTATGTTTCTTTTACCACATCCAATGGATTTTCCTGTGAAGTTTCTGAATTCTTCATTGGTAATGGATAATCTAGTCAATTGACTCTTTCATCCAATCCTTCTACTACTTGGTGCTCAAAAACCTTATTCTTATTCATTTTCCTTCTCTGTGAAATAATATGATGGGGATCATAATTCGCTACAAAAGTTGTCTTCAAACCCATTTATTGTAGAAAACTTTCCACTATAGGAAGTGCAACTTTATTCTTTATAATAAAAGGTCCAATTACCTAAGGAAAATTTATTTTTGAAGCTCTCTTGAAACTGATGAAATGTTCATATTGTACTATCAATTTATGTCTTACCAGCTCCAAAGCAAACACTCTAGGAGTGAGGAAAGCTGCTAAAATATAAGGTTCATGAGTGAATCCATAAACCATGATAATAGTATGTTCTTCTAATAGGAACCAGTCTCCTATCCTCCTATCTAGAAAAAAATGCAAAGCTTCTTGCATCTGTGGTAACACTCTAGGCATTTTGTTCTGGAAGAAATATTTGTAGACCTTTACCATCAACAGGTTCATATAATTGAAAACATCACTACTAATTTTTGTTGTAAGCACCATTTCTGGGAGTTGTAGATTTTATTCATTGAAAAATAAAAATATTATTACTAGATATGATTGGAATGTGAAGTGCCTGGTACTATGGAAATTCACTAGTTGAGAGTGAATGATTTTAGCTAGGAATTCATCAAACTTAAGACATGGAGGATGGGGAGACTGAGACTCAAATTGACTCATGCTAATTTTAAATAAAATACTCATCAAAAACTCGGGAACATACCTATCCGTGTTGATACCTAAAAATCGGCTTAACATTGAAACAACCAGCTTTGTTTCTTCATTGAAAAGGTTAATATCCAAAGGGAAAGGATGATTGTCAAGGGATATATCCGAACTTAAACACTTGGAGAAAAAGGGTTTTTTTTGGTCAATAGTTGCATGTCTAAATAATTGAATTAGGTCTTCTTCGTTGAAATATTCTTAGCTTAGGGTAAATGAAGGAGGGACTATAAGGGAATCCTGGATGACAAGGGCATTAACAGGGCACAAGATCTTGGTTTTAGCTAAATCCATGATTACTCTTTCAGAAGAATAATAATTAGATGCACACTAGTCAATGAAATATTGAAAGTTACGGGTTTGGTCTGGACATAAATAGTATAAATGAGACTGAAAAACGTTGTGTAAATCAGTTCCTTGGTCTTTTAAAGCATCCAACTTTGTTTTTAACTGGTGAATAGGGATGAAATACATAATGGTATAAAAAATCCCACCATATCTATCCTCAAATACTTCATCTATATTATGAAATTCCAAGTCCTGAGCCTCTACTTCTCCTCCACTATCCATATTTAAATATTAGTGGGCAGGTAAAACATAGCCTACCTAGTAAACTAATGACTGGAAGTGTATTTTTCTGACCTAGATTGTTCCACGTACATATATGCTTCTTCTCCCAGTGCATAAAAGAAAAGTATTCGTCGAACATGTTCCTTTTCCCTTTATAATATTCATCATAGTGGTTTTGGATCTAAGGAAGCGGTTTTATTTTCCACGAGTAGAATCCTTTGTTAATTTTCGTGCACATCTCAAAGGTGGATCCTTCTCTATTTGTATATTTAATCTACCTCTTTTATAAATTGTCGATCTAATTGATCGCCCATTGACCTCATCTTTCCCTTATTCCACTACATAAATTATGTTCTATCCTCCTTGCATTTTCATTTAGCGGACCTCCTAATCACAGTAGATCTACCATATTTTCACTTCCCACCATCGATCCCCTTCACCATTTAATCCTCATCTTGTTTTCCATTGCTCATATGATTTGAAAAATAGTGTGCGAATTCTATCAACGGATCACCTTAAAACCACTGATATCAACCTCTTATAACCCTAATCATTTATCACTGATTTCGATTAATAATTTCGCTGATCTCTAATTGATCATTTAGAGTGCATGTTCTCCCAGCGGACCCGATCTCTACCACTGATCTTCTCTATCATCAATGTCCATAGTCAATCAATGCCAAGTTTAAAAAAAAATTCTCCCTCCTGATCTATCATTCCCTACACATCCTCCCACAATAGAGTTTATTTTCACTGTAGATATTTTTTCCCTGAATCCTTCACTGTATATTTAGGTGGTCCATAAGCCTTTCTGTTGATCATAGAAATTCCTTTTTTCGCATAGCTTTCATCGATGGATTCATCAACCACTATAGATATTCTCACCTACATATCTAAATCGTTGAACCCTTTATCATACACAATAGGCACAATTCTTCCATTTTTATCTCCTTATCAACCTTAACTTATGGTTTTATGCAAATATTTAAAGACCCCGGTCTCTAATCTAATATTTTTCAAACTTATTTAGGTCATATTTATCAAAATTATTCATATCATACCCATAATTATCCTTAGTATTTCTCATCCCAATGCTAACCAAAACAGTGCTAACAACTGGCTCCAATTGGTGTTGTTATCCTCCCTCCGAGGTAGCAAAGAACCTGCAGACCAATGCCAATTTATTTTCTATACAAAACCTCTTCAAAAACTTAACAATTCAAATTTATTTTTTCTTTTTCTATAAATAAATAAAAGAAAATGACAAATATTAAAGATCTTAGGGCCTTCTCTCTAGGAATCAAATCCATTAGTTTTCCATCTATACTAATCTTTCAATTAAATAAATATATACAACTAATATACATAATTACCTTCCACCTCAAGACAAGTAATGTTTTATAAATATTCCATTAATAGGCCCCCCTTTAAGCTAAATCCCATTTTGATGTTGCGGAATAAAAGAATTGTCTCCTCTAAAAGAAACAATGATGTATGGCCCCTAACCCTTGTAAAAATGATCAAACTTTCCATGCTTATCTTCTTTCCATCCATCCCATTTTAAAACTAGATCATCAAAGTGAAACTGTTCTTCTTTAACCCTTCTGTCAAAAGTCTTCTTCATTTTCTCCTGATGTACCTGCACTTTATCATAATATTTTTCCCTTGCCTCATTCAATTCAATGATCTGATTTATTCTCCTCTGCATATGATTTGGTTCCTCCTCCCGTTCCTATAGCAGTTTCATTATATGCAAACCTAAAGATACTAGAAATACCACCCCTGCTCCATATACCAATTGAAAGGGTGACATCCCAGTAACTATTTTAGTGCTTATTCTATATACTCATAAATAATACTTCAATTTAGTGTGCCAAGCTCTCTCGTTCTCCTCCAATAGCTTCTTGATTATCCTTACTAAAACTTTATTAGAATTTTCTACAAGCCCATTCCCTTAAGGATAATATGCAGTAGAATGATTCAAACTTATATGATATTTATGAAAAAAGATAATCATTTTCTTCAACTTGAAATTTGGTCCATTGTCAGTCACAAGTCTCCTGGAGCATCCAAACCTTGAAAAAATATTATTTTCCAGAAAATCCATGATAACAACATCAATATCCCTCGTAGTACGTATAGCTTCAATCCACTTGGTAAAGTAATTAGTTGCAGTCAGGATCCGTCTATGTTGGCCATAATAATTTGGGTTAATTTCTCCAATGAAATCTAACCCCCACTGCTGGAAAGGTGCTTCTACTAAAATGGGATTAAGTGGTAATGGAATTAACTTCCTCTTCCCATCAAATATTCGACACTCATGGTAGGTTGTGATTTCTTTATAAATATCATAAAACATGGTAGGCCAATAGAAACCAGCCCTCAAAATTTTATTTGCAGTGACTTTCCAGGAATGATGCCCTCCACACACTCCTTGGTGAAACTCTTTCATAGTATGTTGGGATTCATTCTCTAGTAAACAGTTCATAAAAATACCCCCTGGGTCTTTCCAATATAAATATTGGTTCATGATACAAAATTTTGCTGCCTTTAGTTTAACCGATCTAGATATGGTTTTACTTTATCCTGGAGGTTCTTATAAGTTCTGCAAAACATACACAATATCACTATACCAAGGAGATAAAGTGAAATCTATGACCACCCATGATCCTAAATCCAACTGATTTGAATGATTAGAACAGAAATTCAATTGTAAGGATTCACAATTTGAATCAGTCATCAACTTTTCTAGTCCCCGTCCTTTGACCAACCTTGTAGGCCCGATCTCTAAATCATACTTTAGTATGACTACTATCCATTCTTCTCCATTCTTCTCTTTTTCCCTCTAGATCAGGATGGGTAAGAATGCTTTTCACCACATTGCTGGGCACATAAGCAATAATACGAGAATGTAAAATATATACCTTGAAATCTTTCAAAGACTTGACCAATGCATAGGCCTGTTTTTCCATGATGTCATATTTTAATTCTCCATCTCTTAATACCTTGCTAAAGAAAGCAATGGGTTTCTCTACATTTTCTTGATTTTTTTCCAGCAATACTCCAACTATTGTATGTTCATAAGCAAAAGAGAAAACCATAAAGTCTTTCGAAAAATATGGGCTTACTAGAACAGGGGCTTCTGTTATTGATTGCTTGATGTCATTAAAATATTGCTTATATCATATGGTCCATTTGATCTTACTATCTTTTCTTAGCCTATTTGTAACATTCCTTAAAATTTTGGAGAAACTCGGGATAAACCTCCTCAAAAAATTCATTTGACCAATGAAGGACTGAATCTCCCTCTTATTCCTTGGCACTTCTACCATAAAACTAGATTTCACTCTATCTGGATAAATTCTGATCCGATCTTTTGAAATAATATGACCCAACAGTTTCCTCTCTTTCATAGAAAAATTAGATTTTCTCGGATTGAGGGAAATCCCATACCTCCTGTATTTCAAAAATACCTTCTCTAGATGCTTTATGTGATCCCTGTCATATTTTGATTAGACTGTAATATCATCCATATATATCACAACAGAATTATATTTTTATTATGGGAAAGTTATATCCATTTCCCTCTGGAAAGTTGCACCTATGTTCATCAACCCGAGTATAATTTTGGCATATAGTAAGGTTCCCTATTGTCTGGTGAAAGTTGTTTTTTCTTGATCTTCAGGAAGAACCTTTATTTCCTTGTAGCCAGAAAAACCATCCATTGTATAAATCCTCTCAGCACCAATAACTTTCTGTAATATATGATCCATTTTAGGAAAAAGGTAGTTATATTTTAATGAAACTTTATTGAGGTTTCTAAAATCTACACACAGTCTAATTTCTCCATTTTTCATTTTGATAGGGGACAAATTAGCTACCCACCTTGAAAATATGAGTGTTATATTGATTTTTGCATTGAATAACTTTATTTTCTATTTCTCAACTAAAGGAAACAACTTTGGGTTTATTATTCTAAGATTATGTCTGAAAGGATTTTATCGAGGCCTAATGGGAATGGTGTGGTGTATAATGGAGCTATCATAATATTTTAGATATTATAGCTTGAAGCAAAAACATTAGTGTAATTTTTCATCAAATCTATGTATCCCATATTCTCTTCTACAGGTATTTTTTTTGAAAGCTTCACTATCTTTGGAGAATCTCTAGTTCCAATATTTTGATCTTGTATATCATTTTCATTAGGATGCACTTTAGTATCTTTGGCTACATCATTCTGGTCAAACAATTTTTCTAGAGGTATAATTCCTTTAGGAATGTAATTTCCTTTCAATTGAATAATTTCTTTACCTCCAATCATATTTTTCAAATCTTTTTGCTCAACATTCTCATCTGCAATTTCTTCTTCATCTTGAAAATTCTCCGAAATTTGATTTTCTGTGTCAATATTTGTATTTACAAACTCATCTGACAATTCCAAGAATATCTTTTTCTATAAATAATCTTCAAACTCTTTCCAATACTTGGAGTTGTCAGGGATAGAATGTCTATTCACAATATCGATTTTATACCTTTTCTTAGAATAGATAGGAAACTTAAAATTCCCAGCAGTAGTGGCCAGAGAATAAGCTACCTGATTTTGCATTCTGGGAATTACCCTAACTTTGTGTTCAGTAAATAAATTTCTCAGCATATCCCACACTTCATTCCTATAAGATCTCATTCTAGGGTGTTTTGTTTGATAGCTATCATTCACTTGATTTACCACTAACTCGGAATCTCCAAAGACATATATTCCTTTTGCTTTTAAATCCTTTAATACATTTCATCCTAGTAGCAAATCCTCATACTCTGCTACATTATTGGTACATTCAAATGTCAATTTATAAGAATACACTTTAAAATATCTATTTGGAGAAATGATCCAAATACCTGCACCAGGTCCTTCCTTTCTTATTGATCCATCAAAGTACATTGTCCATAACCCTCCCTCATTTTTTTTATGTTCCAATGCATCTTACTTCATAGAAAATTCTTGTCCTTTTCAATTCATCCACTACTAGAATTTTTTGTTGAATATGAGCATCATTGAAAAAGATAGAAGATCCCAGGTCAGTATGCACATCATATATGGGATGATTGTTGGGTTTATCTTGATTCTTAACCACATATGCTAATTTATTTTCCCTGTATAATCTTTTGTGTTCGCCAAACAAAGGAATTGTTGCATAAGACATGCACATCTACAAAGTCCCTTTGAGTTTTGAAGACCAAGATCTTGCTAACAACATACCAAATTTTTGAGGAATATCAGCCACTAATACATCCATGATAATGCTCTTGGCAGGGATTTGTGCAAGAGTAACTACCATATCTTTAATCAACCCCAAACATTTTACTTTTCTAGAACAAAATAAAACAATTCTCTGTAGGGCCTTGTAATCTCTAATCCTATACTTTCAACCACCACTCTTGGAATTAGGTTATGTGATGCACTAGAATATAGCATAGCATTATGTAGGATCATATTGTGGACATTAAGGATAACATAGAAATTTGGAACATCTTCTTCATATGTCTCTTCAATTCTAGGGCCAAGGACTATTGTTGAAGAATCATCTGTCAATTCTAGTGTGTCTGGCTGGCATTCTCCACCAGTCTTAACCATTTTGCTTATCTTTTCTCTATATTCATTATTTCTCAAAAAATCACTGAAAGGAATGGAAATATTTATCTTGGACAATTCACTATGTAAATTAAAGGAAGAAACTGCAATGTCAAGTTCAATTGGCATTTATTGTTTATTTTCTTTTGACATCTCTTTTCTATTATCTTTCAATGTTTCTTTTTTGTTATGTGGAAATTTTTGTGCAATCTTGTCCTTTTATTTTTCTTTTTGTTTCTCTACATTTTTCTTACTGCTAGAAGGATGATTTGGAAATGGCCTTCATTTATTTATGATTACATATGTACTTATCACATTCAACTTCTTCTGGAAATCATCTATAGCATTTTGGTATCCTCTCTGATATTGCTATGTTTCTAAGTCAAGTGTGTTACAATCATATTCATGATCAAACATATTGTGCTCCTCTTTTGTGAGATAAATTTCAGATTCTGGATCATCAAAATTTATCTCAGAGTCTGGATCATCAAAATGGTGTATAGTATTATCCATGGGGTCATTCTCTTCTTCCTCATAAACATAATTATTTGGAAATAGAGGTCTTATTTGTTGGTATTTAGCATTTTTGGTATTTCTTTGATCTCTCTGTCTAATCTGAGGGGGAGGACGAGGTCTCCTAAAATTTGGATTCCTAATTTGTGGCTGAGGTTTCTCTTTGTTTGGAGGTCTATTATCTAATGCTAATATGTCTATCAACCTCGCCATTGTTTTCATCATTATATCAAACTTAGAATCAGTTGAGAAAGAAGTAGAGGGTTGATTTTCTTCCCTAGTTTTCCTCCTTTATACCTCCACTCTTTGTTTCATTTTTCCAGAAGCCATTAGGTTAGCTTCCTCCTCCAATGCATCTTTAAACACGGCAGAGAGATTAACAGATTTCATCTCTCTTCATAACAAAGAGAAATCACTGTCAAATGCATCAACATAGTTTAATTTAGCATTTCCCATAAGGGGTTTAATGTCAATTGCTATTGAATTGGGTTTTGTAAACGCTCATAAATCTGCTAGAGAATTCATGCACTGACTCAAAATTTCCTTTCTTTAAATTATTATATTGAGCCAGAACTTGCAGAGGACTCTTTTTATCTTCCCACCCATCTAGAAAAAGAGTTTGAAAGGCCTCAAAAGTAGCAATAGAGTTTGGAGGAATATCTTTAAAACATCTTTTATCTTCCCTAGACAAAATTTGTGAAATTTTTTTGGCATCACCATAATCCACTTCTTCCAAATAAATAAAATCATCAAACCTATCCATACGTTACCTAGCCATGCAATTTCCCTCCCCATAAAATAATGAAATTCTCTGTGAATATTCTTGTGTCAAGTCATGTAATACAACTACAAAATCCAATGGAGAAAATCTAGCAACCATAGGTCTAGGAGAGTTATGAACAACAGGAGGATTTTGAACAATTCCAGGAATTTGAGGTTGAGAAGTTTGGATTAGAGGATTTCTTTCTTTTGTTTTTATAGTATTATGTAGATTTTTCGAAAGTGAATCTAATAAATTGTTGAAATATTGTAACTTCGAAGAATATTTTATATGTATCTTTTGTGATCCCCGATGGTCCTACCGGGAGAACCACTTGTATTACATTGTACCCCGATGCTCCTAATCGGAAGAACTAATAAGAGTCATGAGTTAGTCCCCTCTAATTGTAAAGGTGGGTCATTAGTGTTAAAATATTGTAACTTTGAAGAATATTCTATATGTATCTTTTTGTGGTCCCCAATGGTCCTATCGGGAGAACCACTTGTATTACATTGTACCCCGATGCTCCTAATCGGAAGAACTAATAAGAGTCATGAGGTAGTCCCCTCTAATTGTAAAGGTGGGTCATTAGCACCCCAGTGTGGTTACTTGAGCCTACATGTGTAACTCGAGCCTACATGATTTAACTCGAGCCTGCATGTCAAATGAGTTAACTTAAGTGAACAGATGAATATAAATAGAGGTGTAGTGCTCCTCATTTGAGACACACACACTCACTTGAGTAGTGCACTTGTGGAGGAGAGAAGTAGATGGAGAAGCAGGAGGATCAGGCTTTGATCTCCTTGCTGGTTTTATCTTTTACCTTTTTGGGGCATCTATATTGAGGAAGCTTTTGTTGGGTTTTTTTCCCTTTAGGGTTTTCCCAGGATAAATCTATGTTGTTATTGTGATACTATTTCTTTCAGTGATCCTGTTTATATGATTTTGTTATGAAAATGAAATGAAATACTGATGTATTAGCTAAGCATATGAAAATTAAACATGGTATCAGAGCCACCCTGAATAGGATAACTTTCACAAGGCAAAATAGCTCTCCCTCTCTCCCCAGAAGAAATTAGGGCTTCTTACTGAAGAGGAATTTTTGAGTGAGACTGGCATAGGTTTGCTCTCCTCATAAAAATCGAATTTTAGAGACCTGGATCATTATTCTTGGTTGGGTGAAACTCTGGTAAAGTCAAACCCTAGTTTGACCCCAAGCTAGAAAAACCCTAAATACTAAAACTGCTAAGTTTTCGTAAGTTCACTATATCCCAATATTGGAGAAGGTTCAAGAATTGAAAATTTCAGAGGCCTAAGCTAAACTCCTGATGTATACTGTGTCCAAAATGCAGCCTTAGATTCTCTATATTTTGGGATATATGATCCCTCCAAGTTAGGGTTCCAGCCTCTTCCAGAATTCATCCCTAAACAGGACACCTAGGGACAATTGCTATAACTTGGGCTACAGAGGTCCAAATTGAATTCCTGAAGATTTTATAGAAATATCACAGAATTTACTTTCTATGGTCCAAATTTCAGAACCAGAAGATGAAACAGTGACACGTGGCAATCCATACAACTTCACTGTTATGAACAGTCCTGTAACAGGTCACCGTGGGAAAAGGATCATAAATCCCAATTGGTGAAACTAATTCTAATGAAACCTATGGTTTTGGATCAGGTACATGCGAGGTTAAATCAATATGAAATTTCAGACACATAGGAGCAGTAATTTCAGATATATCACAGAAACAGTGGCAGGCATTTCTGCAGAAGAAATTGGAAAACTAGGGCTTCCTGTTCCGGGAGCTTCCCTCCACTGTTTTCAGAAAAGGAGTACATTGGACAGCTCCATTTGAAGAGATATATCTTTCTATCCAATCAGATCTTAAATATTCCAAGTTTTTAAAATTAGAGTTTCTCTGACAAACCCTAAATCAGCTAGCTCTGGAAGCAGGACGGACACCTCAAATCGGTAAGATCTAATCTTTTGCTATTTGCATTTGAGGTTCTCATTTCAAAGAGATATATCACATCAGCTTGATGATAAGATTGGTAAAGTTGAACACTTCCAAGCATGGAAGTATTTTATCTCTCTAAAGAAAATGAATTGGACACCTACATAAGTAGAGAGGTTCCAGTTCCATACGGAGATGAGGCTCAAAGCCTTACACAAGAAGAACTTGATCAAGGCCAAGCATTAGAGGAAATTTCAACTCAAAATGGGCCTCCTAAAATGAACTAATAAAATAATAGTTAAAATAATAAAATAATATTTATTGATTTTGGAAGAAGAAAAGAAAAAAACTACTTTTTTGTTTGTATTTTTGACATATCTCCACGTGTTTTTACTCAAATTTCGATCAGGAGAGCTCATTGGATGCGAAATTAAATTCTGCATCCACGAGTACCCACTAGGCATACTTTTGAGGGACCCCTCTACCCCAAAAACAAGAAATACCTGAAAAAATGGAATGATGACATCATCATTTCATTTTTCCAAGTATTTCTTGTTTTTGGGGTAGCAGGGTCCGTCAAAAGTATGCCGAGTGGGTACTCGTTGGATGTAGAATTAAATTCTCCATCCAACGAGCTCTCCCGATCAAAATTTGAGTAAAAACACAAGGATATATGTCAAAAATACAAACAAAAAAAGTAGTTTTTTTTATGATACCTATCCCCAAATTTATATTAAAAAAGTGTTTAAGACCTATATGGTATTTCAAATTTAAAGCATTTTCATTGGCTAACACATGATGACATGGAATTTGAATAAAAATTAAAAGGCCCATTTTGAGTTGAAATTTCCTCTAATGAAGATCATTGTTGATTCAATCATAGATCAACTTATACCAGAAGTTTCTTCCCTAAATACACCGAAGATGTTTGATTCCTTGATCAAGATATTTGAAGATAAGAACTTAAATCAGAAGATGGCTTTGAGAAAACAATTGAATAATGTGAAGATCCAGAATGCAGAACAACTTGAAGTGGTAGAAGAAGAAGTGGAGAATGCATAAGTGGTGATAGCCACCTTGAATGGCCTCCCATGATCATGGGATTCATTCATGCAAAGAATGTATTCTAGAAGGAAGTAATTGATTTCAGCTCGACTCATAAGAAGAGAAGAAGAAGATGGGAGCAATTGAAGATCAAGCTCTCACCATTCAAAGAAGATCCCTCAAGCGATAAGGAATATGAAGAACTCAATTCTTGAAGAACCTCTTATTCATCTTATCATTTGGATAAGAAATGATGATTTCATGAATGAAGAAGATGATAAAGTAGAATGATCAAGATGGAGTCTACCCACGAAACAAATAAAAGATAAGTATTCAATTGTCATTTCATGATATTGTTTTGTTATACATTTGATTATATTCGGTTGATGTGTTATGCATGATAGATTGTTTGCATTAATGACTGTATACTACTAATACGCATGTGATGGGTAAGTAGCTCATGGTTCTATACAACTCTTCATTGCTACTTATCAAACCTCTTTTCTGACATATTGGATTAGTGCACAATCTCAATGATGTCATGGTAGAGATGGAAGGCATCTAGAAAGTTTATGTGAGATATGGATGAATGTTGTATTGTCTAAACAGTTGCATGATGCATAAGAATTTGTTGTTTTATGAAATAGTTCTAACCATGCAACTGGTGCATTTGAATTGTAGGAAAGGTCCTATACAACCTCCTACAAGAAAAGAAGGATGAGACTTGTTCCGAAGAACAAGTGATGACAATTCAAGATTCACTCCAATAAACATGAATTTGAAGCTCCCAAGGTCAGAGACACCATGACGGAATAAAGAGCTTCAGAGAGTGGTAGATCCACCTTGAAGGATGAAGACCACCATGGGTACAAGAGATAACTCAAGATGAAGAAAAGAATGCTATGAAAGAAGCTATGATCAAAGAATAACAGTTGATCATGGGGAATTATGTATATGATATGGTTTTGAGACATAAAGGGAAGTACATAGTATCTTCCATATGGATCTACAAGAACAAGTGTACAAAGCAAGGTTCGTGATTTGCCTTAGAAAGAATAGACTATGACATGACATACTCTATTGACCAGTATATATTAAGCATAGAACCACCTGTACAGAATGAAGAGGGAATATGATACTCCACTTCAGGGGGAGTGACTACAGAAAATTATATCTGAGTTCGACATGGTATGACATGATGGATAGCTTCGTGATGGATTGAGACTTTACCAAGAGTAAAGTGGGTTCCAACCTTCAAGGTTGAATGCAAAAGACTAGGATATGTTGATGACCTGAGAAGACAAAATCATAGAAGATGTTATGATACTAGAATGATGTTTGGGATATAGTACTCAAACCATAAAGCAAGAATGTGGTATCTTCCAAATGGATTTGCAAGATAAGATATGTTGCTGATAGAAGTAAGGTAAGACTTGCGGCTAGAGGTTTAATTCTGAAGAGACACTTACTCCAGGAAGCAAGGTACACTTCCTTCAAAACTATCATGGTAGTTTCTTCCATGATGAAGTAAAGACAAGCCTTCCTTAATGGTATGATTGAGGAAGAGTTTTACATCGAATAGTCACAAGGATTTGAAGTTGAAGACACATGGAATTAAGTATGCAAGTTGAAGAAGGCCCTCTATGGCCTGAAGCAAGCTCCCAGAGCATGGTATGGAAGAATAGATAACTTTCTGATGAGCATGGGATTTGCCAAGAGTAAAGTCGATCCTAACCTTTCCTACAAGGTTGTAGAAGATGAACTTGTTATTCTATTACTATATGTGGATGACTTATTCTTGACAGGGAATGAGAAACAGATCACAGAAAGAAAGAAGAAACTAGCAGAAGAATTTGAGATGAAAGACCTTGGGTTAATGCATTATTTCCTAGGTCTGGAAGTATGGAAAAGTTCAGAAGGAATATTTCTCAACCAGGGATATTGAAGAGATTCAATATGTTGGAATGCAAAGTCATGGCCACACCCATGGACTCCAACCTGAAGCTGTTAGTTGATGACTCATTAGAGTTAGTGGATGTGACTCACGACAGATAGATCATTGGGTCATTGATGTACTTAACAAATACTAGACTAGACATTTGTTTTGCTGTGAACACCTTAAGTCAATGTCTTGTTCAACCAAGATGGGTTCACCTAGTAGCTGCAAAACATGTGATGAGATATCTGAAAGGGACTATAGACTTTGGTCTATACTATGATGGTAGCCATGAGTATAGATTGTATGGATACACAGATGCACATTGGGCTGGAAGTATCTCGGACAGGAAAAGCACATCAGGTAGATGATTTTGTTTGAGGTCTGCTATGAGTTCATGGTTTAGCAGGAAACAGTCTAGTGTTTCTCTTAGCACGGTTGAAGCAAAATACATAGCAGATTTCTCTACTAAGTTGTGAATCCATATGGCTTCAGAAGCTGATATCAGGTCTCTTTGACTTGAACATGGATACTACAATGATTCTATGTGATAACCATAGTTGTGATGACAAAGAACCCTGTGTTCCAACGTAACACATAGAAATCCGGTATTTCTACATACAAGATAAGATGCAGATGATGATACTGTAGATGCAGATGATGGTGATTCAGTATTTCTATATTGAATATAGAGATGATGATGTTTCAATATTCCCATACTGAAGATATAGATGATGATGATTTCAGTATTCCCATACTGAAGATATAGATGATGATGATTTCAGTATTCCCATACTGAAGATAAAGATGATATTTCAGTATTCACATACTAGAGATGCAGATGGTGATAGTTCAGTATTCACATACTGAAGATGTAGATGCTGATGGTTTGGATGATGATGTACTAATGAAGCCTCTGCCTCGAGTAGAGTTTGAACAATTTCGAGACAAGCTTGGTGTTGTTCGGAAAGACCTTCCTCGAAAGGGGGAGTAGTGATGTTGCAGTGGGATTGTATCATCCTTGGACATTTTCCCTAAAGTGATCCAGAGACCTTGGTCCTCGAGAATGAAGAGGGATTGTATCGTCCTGGGACATCTATCCACAATAGATCCAGTGACCTCGGTCCTCGAGAACGTGGTGGGATTGTATCATCCTTGGGCACTTGCCCTAAAGTGATCCGGAGACCTTGGTCTTCGAGAATGAAGAGGGATTGTATCATCCTGGGACATCTGTCCATAATAGATCCGGTGACCTTGGTCCTCGAGAACGTGGTGGGATTGTATCATCCCTGGGCACTTTCCCTAAAGTGATCCAGATACCTCGATCCTCGAGAATGAAGAGGGATTGTATCGTCCTGGGACATCTATCCACAATAGATCCAGTGACCTCGGTCCTCGAGAACGTGGTGGGATTGTATCATCCTTGGGCACTTTCCCTAAAGTGATCTGGAGACCTTGGTATTCGAGAATGAAGAGGGATTGTATCATTCTGGGACATCTGTCCATAATAGATCCGGTGACCTCGGTCCTCAAGAATGTGGTGGGATTGTATCATCCCTGGGCACTTTCCCTAAAGTGATCTGGAGACCTCGGTCTTCGAGAATGAAGAGGGATTGTATCATCCCTGGGCACTTTCCCTAAAGTGATCTGGAGACCTCGGTCTTCGAGAATGAAGAGGGATTGTATCATCCCGGGACATCTATCCATAATAGATCTAGTGACCTTGGTCCTCGAGAATGTTGTAGGATTGCATCATCCTTGGACATCGTCCTAAAGTGATAGGGACTGATTCTCCCATAATCAATCCGGTGGCTTCGGTCCTCGAGAATGTGGTAGGATTGCATCATCCTTGGACATAGTCCTAAAGTGATAGGGACTGATTCTCCCGTAATCAATCTAGTGGCTTCGGTCCTCGAGAATGTGGTAGGATTGCATCATCCTTAGACATAGTCCTAAAGTGATAGGGACTGATTCTCCCGCAATCAATCCAGTGGCTTCGGTCCTTGAGAATGTGGTAGGATTGCATCGTCCTTGGACTTAGTCCTAAAGTGATAGGGATTGATTCTCCGGTAATCAATCCGGTAACTTCGGTTGTTGAGAATGTGGTGGGATTGTATCATCCCTGGACTTTAAGTCCAAAAGTGATCCAAAGACTTTTTTGTCTTTGAGTTGTGGATTGTAGGTTGGTGCTGATGATGATGATTGCATACTGATCGAAAGATTAGAGTATGATTATGATGACGTACTGATCAAAAGATCAGAGTATGATGATGATGACGTACTGATCTAAAGATTAGAGTATGATGATGACGCACTATGATTATGATGTTTCTGATCGAAAGATCAGAGTATGTTGATGATGTTTCTGATCAAAAGATCAGAGTATGATGATGATGTTTCTATGTTGATGATGTTTCTAATTGAAATATTAGAGTATGATGATGATGTTTCTGATCGAAAGATCAGAATGTGATGATGATTATGATCGACAGATCAGAATATGATAATGATGATGTTGCTGCTGATCGAAAGGGAAAAGTGTTGATGATGATATTGCTGATTGAGAGGTCAAAGTACTGAAGATGTTGCTGCTGATCGAAAGGTCAAGGTGCTGAAGATGTTGTTGCTGATCAAAAAGTCAAAGTGTTGAAGATGTTGCTGATCGAAAGGTCAAAATGCTGAAGATGTTATTGCTGATTGAATAGTCAAAGTGCTGAAGATGTTGCTGATCGAATAGTCAACATTTTGAATAGTCAAAATGTTGAATAGTCAAAGTGCTGAAGATGTTGAATAGTCAAATATCAGAGTATGATGCTGATGTTTCTGAAAATGTTGCTGATCGAATAGTCAACATTTTGAATAGTCAAAGTGCTGAAGATGTTGAATAGTCAAATATCAGAGTATGATGATGATGTTTCTGATCGAAAGATCAGAATGTGATGATGATTATGATCGACAGATCAGAATATGATAATGATGATGTTGCTGCTGATCGAAAGGGAAAAGTGTTGATGATGATATTACTGATTGAGAGGTCAAAGTACTGAAGATGTTGCTGCTGATCGAAAGGTCAAGGTGCTGAAGATGTTGTTGCTGATCAAAAAGTCAAAGTGTTGAAGATGTTGCTGATCGAAAGGTCAAAATGCTGAAGATGTTATTGATGATTGAATAGTCAAAGTGCTGAAGATGTTGCTGATCGAATAGTCAACATTTTGAATAGTCAAAGTGCTGAAGATGTTGAATAGTCAAATATCAGAGTATGATGATGATGTTTCTGATCGAAAGATCAGAATGTGATGATGATTATGATCGACAGATCAGAATATGATAATGATGATGTTGCTGCTGATCGAAAGGGCAAAGTGTTGATGATGATATTGCTGAAGTGCTGAAGATGTTGCTGATCGAAAGGTCAAAATGATGAAGATGTTATTGCTGATTGAATAGTCAAAGTGCTGAAGATGTTGCTGATCGAAAGGTCCAAGTGCTGAAGATGTCATTGCTAATTGAAAGATCAAAATGATGAAGATGTTGCAGATCAAAGACTGAAGATGTTGCTAATGATGAAGACTGAAGATTGAAGATGAAGACTACATGATGTTGAAAAGCTTCCAATGATTTATAGATGTGTTACCCTGCTGATGTTGATGATGTCCCCTATATCTACTCTTGTTGTTGTTAAACACATGAAAATTAAACACAAATAAGACTGAAGTCTGTTTGGATTGATTTAAACTTGCTTTAAATATGATTCAAATCTATATCTTAATTAGAAATATTTTTCAAACTTTTTTTCCAACTCAAAATCCTTAAAACTGATAAATTCTTCTTGAGTCTAAGAAAAGGATCTTTCTATTTGAGAAGTACCTAATTGTTCTTTGCTGCGTCTTCTCCTAACTAAACTTTTTGGATCTTCCACACTATATAAAGTTTCAAAATCAAAGTTACCTCTTGTGTTCACTCTCCTAAAAGTCAGGATGTCATCTTTAGAATACCTTCTTCAAAGTAATGTGGAGTCTCCAGGGAAAAAACAACCAACTTTAAATGCAAGAACCTTTGTTTTCCCACAGAAATCATGTCTTGTGTTGTTCTTCACAAGGAATATTTGAACTCTCATTCCCCGACAACAATGCCAAGATGTTAGCACTTATAATTTACCCCTGTTTGTGAAATGATAATCCCAAGGTAACCAAAAAACCAACCTTTAGGAGGAAAGATGTCTTCTTATTAACAACTGTACCTTGTGCAATAATGCTTGTATTTGTCAAGATCCATACTAGCTCTGCTAGAAGAGAACATATAGAATAAAATATAACAAGGAGAATTTCCCAAACATAATCAATGATGCCATATATGACTATGTCAAGATTTCAAAGGGGGTGGTCCTTGCATAACTTTATAAGATCACTTAAAACAGAGATAATAAGGAGAATTTACAAAACATAATCAATCATACCATATTAGACCATGTCAAGATTTCAAAGGGGGCGGTCCTTGGAGAACTTTATAAGAGCACTTACTGTAACTTCATGTAATGCATAACCTATACCAACTACTAATTGAACAAGGGGAACTATGGAACCATAAGCAACAACAAGGTCTTCATGTTGTTTCTCATCCACCAAAATGTTGATGGAACAAGAACTTCCTTACTGAACTGTAATTGAATCTTTGTTAAGAAGTTATGCAAGATGCTTAATATAGTTAGAGGCTGCAGATGTCATTTGCACCTTAGGGTTCGTTAATAAAACACAACAAAGTTGTGTTGCTCTTTCCTTGTTTTATACATCTGTAGAAATATTTGCTAATTATTATTAAATAAAATAAGAAAACATTGCATCCATTTCTCAACCAGATAATGTATAGTCAATTCCAATCTTGACTATAAGAATAATTTCTCTTTTGAATCTTAAGGTAAATGGAACTAGATGCACCTTTAAGCACTAACTAGCCCAAACTTTTGAGTCTTGACCCATCACAACCTCAAACTCTTTCTTAGGAAACATCTATGCCACCTCATCTATCTTTCCAATAATATGATAATTTCAGACACACTAAAAATAATGCTGTCATAATTGAACCTGTAGAATTCAGAGGGGAAGATAAAGTAGAAACCGTGGCTCACCTACAACTAGTTTCAAAGGAACACATAAAGAGTAGCATTGAAATTGGAATGAAAAAAAAGAGAGACTAAAACTGGAAATGAATCTGGAAACACTCAAAATTGATTTGAATTAGAGGTCTTGCTCAAAATCTTATGCAAGTAGTTGTGGCTTGAAAATTCATAGGTTATTCATCATTTCTCACTACCTTTTTAGTGACAGTGAAGATATCTTGAATGTAAGGTGCACATTTTTCATAGTATGTTGAGGAAATCAAAACAAAACACTCTAAGGAATATTTATTCTAACATCAACATACAATGTTGTTTCATAAGTAACTCGCATAATATAGTTCCTTTCCATTCAATTTTTAAATTGTCTGTGAAAAATCAAGAGCATTGTACGAATCCTTTGTTGTTTCAAGGCATATATCATTGTTAGCATCTGGTGTAGTCATTCCTTGGAAAAAAACTATAAGAATATAGTTCTCTTGATCATGTGCAAGAGCATCTAATGATATCTCCTCACAAACACACTCGAGAGTTTCCATGGTTTCTTTTTTTCAAATTCAATGGAATTTGGGGGCTCATCAAAAAATTTGTTTATACATGTGCACGAAACAAAAGAACATATTTATGATATGCAAATATCTAGAGCTAAACAAAAGACACTAATAGGTATAATAAAAGCTTCAACGTTTCAACCCATATAACAAGGTCATTTTTCCTGATGGGAAGTCACATGATATCAAGAGAAACTAACATAACAACCTTAAGTAACTAGTGTTTAAAGTGAATGTTCCTGAAATAAATCAAGTACCTTATCAAAATTTTAGGGTTTTGTACCTTTATGAGATGGAAATTACATATCATCAAAAATTTTAAAACAATTATTGGACAAGCATTCATTATCTTTACAAGATTGGGTAGGGTAAACATAATGTAAGTAGTCCAACTACCTAGAAACCTCAATTGCAATGCATAATTGAAAAACAATCATGAATTCCTCCTTCCCCTTGTGACTACAACATCATCAAGTTCATGTCTACTTAAATATTTGATACTACCTCTATGATTGTGATAAGAGAACCTAGAAAATTATTGAAAACATGAAACAATTAGGGGATGGAGATTTTGTTACTCAAGTTGCACCTCTGGTAGATGTTGCTAACAATGAGCTCTATGCTCTAAATGCCTCGGAAAATTAGTCATAAGTTTACATTAAAAAACTAACAAGTAGATGAATCTTGGAAAGGTGCCTGTTAGAGAAGATTTTAACTAGGTGGGGCGAGGAAACATTGACTGAACAATGTTTACTAATTCATAAATTGCAAGATATGCAACAATGCAATTCAATTTCATTTCCCATAGTTATAAAAGGTGTCGTGAGATGAAGCATTTATTGTGGTGTTCTCACTAGTGACCGTGAATAAACTCCAATCCATTTGTGGGAGATACATTCCCTTGTATAGAAACATCATAGATGCTAAGCACTTTTCCAAACTTTGTTTTTAAAAAATCACCTAAGTTACCAATCACTACATGTTGCAATATAATCCGTCGGGATTATATTTTGTAAATAAATAAAGGAAAATGAATAGTTATGTAGGAATCTGAAAAGGTTGGTTGGAACATGAAACTCAACCAGCATATGTAATGTATAAATAAATGATTTTGCAATGGAATATATGAATTCGGGAGTTATTCCACCTAACAGTGGTATTAGAGTGATTCATAACTCCTGCATGTACAGTATGCATTTTGCTGCTATCTACACCCTAAGATTTCCTCAGTCTACAGATTGCATGCATTGGTGCATGCGCTGGCTGCTCTAAAATAAGTGTTACTCCCTTGACTACATTGAGGATTGTGTTTGATGGATTGAGGTCTGAATTGGTTATCCAGATTACCGATTACCTTCAATATTTTGCACGGTTGTCCTTGAATAGTCTCTACCAAAATGACTGAGCTCTAGCTATATGTTGCATTCATCATATACCTAACCCTATTATGCATGTGAAGCATCTCCTTTTCACCACTATTTTTTCATATAGCATGCACTCATTCTACCACTGCGAATACTGTTTTGGTGTTGAGACTTCCCCAATATGTAATCTTTTGTTCGAGTCTCTGATTACAACTGTTTTTTGAGAGGGTCGTGAGCCATTCTCACCACATTCATGGCCTCCATCTAAGGCTATCCATTGTATGAAATAATCCACACTATTTGCTCTAACATTGAAAGAATCAACATGTTGTTGAAGAGGAGAGACTCGGTGCTGCGATACACTACATTCACAAGTTGTTTTTCTGCGAACTTGAGGTGAGAGCTCATGCCTATGCACTGAGCTTGAATGAGATTTAGTCACAAGAAGCTCTCATGTATTCAGCTAAGGGGAGCTTGTATTCCTGGAGATCAGTCTGTATTTGCATGCGTTTTCCTACAGCCTGGGTGCCATCGTGGAAAGAGTTCACGACTGCTGATACCTTGATATATCTTGTTGATACCGTTGCGCTGCACCAAGAGCTGTGTATCAGTATTCGGTGACTGAAGACTAACAGTGAAGATTCACAGTGTTTCTCAAGTGCATGGAGGTAAAATCTTCGTGTTCTATTTTCTTATGACCTTTGGAAGTGCATAAAACCTAATTTCTGCCCCAATTCATGTGCATGGAGTTTTCTAGGAAATTATGCAAATATTTTCATATGTACGATATGGTTGATGTGTATTGAAGATGCCCATGACTGCTTTATTGAAGCTTTGAGTTAGAATGTATGTGAGTGTTGGGTTTTCTCCTTTCGATTTGAAGTTGTGCTTTGAGCTTGAGTGATAGATACAGCAGAATATTGTTGGTGTTTGTTGTGAATTGCTTCCATTTTCCTGAAGCTGCTCATATCCACTTGAATATTGTAATCGAGTTGGTGCTCTCCCTCACCACAAGACTGCTTGTGAAGTGCATGGAGGCTGAGTCTAAATGTGAGTGAAGAAGCTCGCGTTTTTTTGTTGCTTGAAATACAAAACCCTAATGTACGTGCGTGGATGTAAAGTGAAAAGTCTACAAGTATTTTTTATTTTTATATTGAGTAAAAAGGACCATGACTGATATATAACATATATTGAAGACTCCTGTGGAAGATATATGCTGTTTTGTATGGTATCAGAGCAAGCTAGTGACAAGTTCAAATCACTGACATTTGACACCCTGGTAGAGAAGATAGCTGACAGAGAGAAAGCTTTTGGTAAGAAGACAACCGAGCATTCTAGAGAATCACTTTTCTTTGTTTAAAAAGCAAAGAACCACACCAAATACCAATCCAATGATCATCCCAAAGGAGAAAGTAGCAAGAGAGGCAGAAGAAAATGAAACTTCAGAGGTAGAGGAGGCAGAAACAACTCCAGCAAAAGATCAGATTTGAAGTGCAAGCGTTGTGGAAAGATTGGACACACAATAGATCAGTGTTGGGCTTCGTGGGACTCCATCAAAGACAGACATAACCAGAAGAAAGATGACAATAAGAACCAAGATGCTAGTAAATCTTCAGATTCTGCTCATTGTATTGTTGCACATTGTAATCTTGGTATTAATGAAATGATTTCACTTTCATCTTACACAGATTGTTGGCTACTTGATACTGGTGCAACATCACACATGAATTTTAGAAAAGACTATTTTGAAGAACTTAATGAAACAATAAATGGCATAGTTTACTTTGTAGATAAGTCAAGTCTTAAACCAAAGGGAATGGGCACCATTCGGCTGAAGATGCCTGGATTCTCTGATATCTTGTTGAAGAATGTTCTTTATCTTTCAGAGTTGTAGAGAAAC
>LPNX010958011.1:34073-164732 GCA_001517045.1 Pseudotsuga menziesii | reverse complement strand
ATGTAGGAAGCTGAAAAGGCTGGTCGGAAGATGAAACTCAACCAGCATATGTAATGTATAAATAAATGATTTTGCAATGGAATATATGAATTCGAGAGTTATTCCACCTAACACTACAAAACATCCATATTGTCATGGGAGAAAAGGGTATATATAAGAGTACCAATGCAAGATTCTCCATATAGAATGTTTTGTTTTGATATTTATTACTATAGTGCAATTCATATATAAACATTGACATTTATTACTACAGTGAAGTTCATTCTATGTTGACTTGTACATTGTGTTGGGCTGCAAAGGCACCCCATCTTTTGGTTATGTGCATCGATGCATAGTCATTAGCCTTATTCCTTATGAATTCTCCTTTTCTTTAGTATGTGAAGTGTGGGACATGGAGATAAGGCTACACTCAATTATTCCACACCCCACCATATGCAAACACCTCCACGTGAACCTAAATCTAGATACTTTTTCAAATCATGAATCAACCTTTTGCATAGCCTTTTCCCTGCGTCATTGATTCCATTTTTTGGTGAAATAGTTAAGGCCATTAAAACTACAACTTTGAGCAATAAATTAGAACATAAAATAAATTAAAAGAAACAATTTTAGTATTAGCAATCCATTCAATTCAATGGGGAGGTAGCATCGATACATAAGCATAGAGGAAACATGGTAGAAAAAAAGAAAGAAAGAAAAAAAGAAACTACTATAAATCAAAGAGAATGTTCCAGTTAATAAAGAGCCACTCTCTTCAGTAGTTATTTTGAATTTATTTTCTCTTTTTAATGTTTTAACATGCTATTGCAGAAATATTCTCTTATGTACACTTTATCTTCGTGATTATGGATGCTGTGATTTTTTTGAAATAGATTGGAGAATGATTGTTAAACATCATAAAACCTAAATTTACGTGCACAATATTATTGGTTTTCGTGCAATATCCAACACTCCAAGAATAATCGCATTTCCTAATTTTAAAATGTGCTTGGATTATGTTATAACTAACTTAATACTTGCAACATCAACATACCATATGTGCCCTCACTTATGCAATTTTGAATATAGTAGAGACAACAAGTGAACTAACCTAAGTGGTGATATGATATCCCTTAGGGTGCAGTATAATATACTTCGCAATGTAGAATGTGAAGAATGCACACAACCTTGCTACTAGAAATCCTATAGATCATAATTAAATTCCATTTTTAAAAAGAAAAAAAGTTTGAGCAAACACTTAAAAAAATATACTGATAATAATAATTTATTAGCCCACGAGGTTAGCTCAAATAGTTGCCACAAACATTATTGGGCATTTATCTAGTCCTGTGTTAGTGGGTTCCTAGTGTAAATCCCCTTGGGTTAGGTGCACTAATATATGTTGACGATTTTGTTGGGAATGCAATCCACGAATGTGGAGAAGCATTGCTTTGGTTTCCCCACAAGCCTTTTCTTGAAAATAATAAAATAATAAAATAGATTATGAAAACTTGCTCTTATCATGATGCAACAAATACCTTATCCCTAATCTATAAGTATTTCCAATAAATGAGGCCACTTTTCAATACTCAAATCATAATCCTTTTCACATGGTTCCAACTGCCATTAGAAGCACCAGAGTTATAAAAAAAAAGGATATATCTAAAAAAAGAGTTATAAACCCAAGCAACTTTTAAGTTGTTCAATCGAGAGAAAGGAGAATTATTACGAGGAGCTCATGGAAAATGATGTGGAATAGAATCAAATTATTCCAATTTACTCCAATGAATTGATACAATGGATGCTATTTGAACATGACTTGCAATTTCAATGTGAATCGTGTGAGTTGTGGTTATTGTCTATTTCATGTAAATAGGTTATGTTATTTTGATGGAGCAAGTAATGAGATAATCACATTGTTGTTCTGTGAATGAAAATAAAAAAAAACTGGCAAACTCATTTGTAGCAAATAATTGTAAATTCATTTTATATCACATGAAAACATAATCAAAATCAGTTTGTTTAGAAAATATGTGACTTAAACCCGCATCAAATGTGGGCATAAGTTTAATTCCAATACCTTGTGAGGAGGAGCATGTTCAACCTTTATTTTAAATGAAGATGCCCTCTCATTCTATACATTTTCCTGTTATATGCTTGAAACAAGTGCCCAAGAGTTCTCAATAATGCCTTATTAAGCTGGCACCATATAGTGAAATATTTCTATTGTAGATGAAAATTCATTTCCTCATGATTCCAAGCAAGAAATAGATGGGAAATTAAATAATAGCTATGTTATAGCAGCTATGGTTTAATGTTTGGCACATAACATTTTTTCAAGCACCTGAAGCATTGTTCATTTTGGAACACCTTCCCCCAGAAACACAAACATATATAAATAAGGGGACTTAGTATACGTGGACTAGTTGAACTTGCACTTGGACTTTACATGATTTTGACTATTGGAATTTTAACGTAACTTGGTGTACATGTAAAATTTGATGTTGATTCTCCCCATTAATTCCATGCCAATCGACATAAATCCAAGGCCATGTGATCCACAGGTTTCTTTTCCACAGTGGCCATATCGTAATGTTTGATCTCTTTCATTGTACAACAGATTGGTTTCTACCACAAATGCTTATCATTTTGATCTTAACAGAGTTATCTTTCATGGCTCTTCTAGCTAGAACATAAATGACCTAGAGAATGGTTAGATCACATGGAAGGGCACATTGAAATGGATCATTACAAGAAATTGGTTGAGACCCATGCTGGACTGCAGAAAATTGTGAGAACCCACTTTAGACAAGTATCGTTTCAAAAATCTGTTTCCAAAAAGACTATGTTCAACATGAAAGATACAAGTTACATCATGGTAGGCTTGGAATTTGACGTCGTATGAGATGTATTGGGAAAATTTAGATGTATTTTACACGTAAGAATAGATGATACATGTCAACATATATGTAACAAATGCCAAATTTAAATACTAAGCTAGGTTAATTAATGTAATTAAACTAAGAGGTAACTTGAAAAGTCACCTCTCTTCCCCACTTAGGGTATAAATTACCGGGGCACCTACCATGTAATTCATCTTCTACATTTATAAAATATACATTCTACATTACATTCCTTGTTTGAATCTCTTTTCTTCTTCCATTGGTATTAGATCCTCTTGGGTCTCGGCACTACACCACCACTTTCCTTTCATTCCTTCATCGTTTTTTTCTTTCACTGCTCCCAATGCAACTCACTCTTACCATCTAACCATATCTCTACACTCCCATCTCTTCTGCGCTACCCATTCTTCTCCACCCAACACTGCATCTCCATCCTCCATCATTCTCTCCACTAACCTCTTGCTCCCGCTGCTACTTCCTCCATCCTCCATGATCCATCATCCTCTCCACCCAACACTACATCTCTATCCTCCATCATCCTCTCCACTCAATGCTTTCTCCCATTGTTGCTTTCTCCATCCTCCATCATCCTCTCCACCCAATGCTGCCTCTCCATCCTCCACCCTCCCGTTGATGTTCCATTCGCGTCTCCTCTCTGCCACCCTTCCATCACGCGCCATTCTCCACCATCCGCCCACCTTCCACCCCTCTCTTCCAGCTCCTTCTCCCACCTTACTCCCTCTCTTCCAACTCCCTTCTTCCACGCCCCAACCTGTATCACCTTCGATGCTCCATTATCACTGTCGTTCTGCCTCTATCGCCGCCTCCATCATCCACGTTCATCCATGGTCGGCTGTTATTTAATAAATATTATTTAATATACCTTGTTTATTAATAACATTTATTATTTAATATACTTTAATATTAATAATATTTATTAATATTAATATTATTTAAAAAATATATATATATATTATAATAATAATAATAATTATTATTATTATTATTTAAAAAAAAAATAGTGGTGGGTTGGCATCATACGACAAATAAAAATAAATCCATGTTCAGCACTGGGAAGATTCCAGCAATCACCAAATCAATGGACGCTCGGTTCGATCAAATTAATGAGAAGATTAACAAGAATTATGAGGAACTCCGGGAAAAGATCAAACAAATCAGTGACAATTTGACATCAAAGTGGACACAATTTACGTCACAAATAGAGAATAGCTTCCTCACTCTACAGGAAGACCAAAAGAAAAATCAAGCAGTTTTAACTGCATCTTGGAAAGATTACAAATATCAAATGACCTCCAACCAAACACTCCCAGAACACTGGAGAAGTAAGATCCTCTATTCAACATGTCGTCCTCAGCCTCATATACACAAGGACTTCAAATACGGGTGAAATTCGAGTTTCCCAAATACAACGGGGATGAAAGACAGTGCATAGCCTAGATTAACAAAGTCAAGGAATACCTAGACATCCACAACATCCATTATGACGACGAGAAAGTTAAATATGCCTCCATGCATCTTATAAGGAAATGTTTAAAAATGGTTCTTATGGTGGAATAATACTTCAAGAATATGTTCTCACAACTGGGTTAGCTTCAAGAATGACCTCATCAAAATTTTCCAGGGCGTTGAAGAAAGAGACTTCTTTTCCAAAATCACAAGGTTAGAACAAAAGAACAATTTCAATGAGTACACCTATGAATGGGAAGCACTGTGAACTCAAGTTCTAGAGTTAACCGATGACCAATGACTATATACCTACATACATGGTCTAAAATAACACATTTGTGATGAACTAGAGTTACATAACATCTCTACCATGGAGGAAGCGCAACGTACAGACATGATTATTGAAAGCAAATCCATTAATACAAATGTCGACCAAGACGACCCCAAAAAGAACCCCCTCTAATCAGCATACACAAGAAATCCAAGATATACACCACTTCAAATTAGGGAAGGAAAAAATCCCAATTTAGAGGCCTAGAGAATAAAGGAAGGGAAATGTAAGTTCTGTGGAGACAAATGGGATCCTAAGAACATATTCTTACAAAATAAATGGTATGCTTGTGAAGCAGAGTTGGAATTCAAGGAACCAATTGAGAATGATGCAAATAGCCAACAAGACTACCACCCAGGAATCAAGGATGACTCCCCATAAATCTCATTAGCCGCTATTATAAGAATCTCCTAACTGCAAACATTGAAGATTAAAGGACATACAAAAAATAATAACGTCATGGTTCTCATCGACTCTGGAAGCACCCATAACTTCGTTAATGTCAGCGTTGCTAAAATATTTAACCTATTTATTCGTCTAGTTCCTAACATGAAGGTTATGGTAGCAGATGGAAAGAAGATTGACAATGTGGGAAAATGTCATAAGGTTAAGTTACAAATGCAAGAGTATAACTTAGAATCAGATTTCTTTGTGGTACCATTAGGAGGAGTTGACATAGTATTAGGAATACAATGGTTATAAACCTTGGGTACATACTCCGCAAATCACCAAGAACATTTTATTGAATTTCATGCATCCGGGAAAACACACAAATTATATGGGTTCCAACCACTTCCAACACAGCTGATTACATCACATCAAATGGAAAAGCTACGTCGAAAAGACGCACCAACGTACATACTTCAATGTCAAGAAAAGGAGAATCTAACAAGTGAAGGAGATATGGACAAACAACCAGAGATACAAGAGCTGATTCGAAAACATCACAAGGTGTTTCAAGAGTTACCTATGGAGCTCCCACCAAATAGAAAAAACGAACATATAATTGAAATACAACTAGGGACAAAACCTTCCAGTAACAAACCATACAGATATCCACATCAGAGACGTTGCGATAGTTCACGTAATCATTGTCATCAAATAAGCTTTGAGGACAAAGCTTCCCTTAAGGGCAAGGCAATGTAACAAATGCCAAATTTAAATATTAATCTAGGTTAATTAATATAATTAAACTAAGAGGTGACTTGAAAAGTCGCCTCTCTTCCCCACTTAGGGTATAAATTACCGAGGCACCTACTATGCAATTCATCTTCTACATTTACCAAATATACATTCTACATTACATTCCTTGTTTTCATCTCTTTTTTCTATTTCTATTGAAATATTTCTATTGTAGATGGAAATTCATTTCCTCATGATTCCAAGCAAGAAATAGCTGGGAAATTAAATAATAGCTACGTTATATCATCTATGGTTTAATGTTTGGCACATAACATTTTTTCAAGCACCTGAAGCATTGTTCATTTTGGAACACCTTCCCCCAGAAACACAAACATATATAAATAAGGGGACTTAGTATACATGGACTAGTTAGACTTGCACCTGGACTTTGTGTACTTGGAATTTACATGACTTTGACTATTGGGATTTTAACCTGACTTGGTGTACATGTAACATTTGACATTGATCCTACCCAATAATTCCATGCCAATCGACATAATTTCAAGGCCATGTGATCCACAATTTATTTTCCATAGTAGCCATATCATAATGTTTGATCTCTTTCATCGTACAACATATTGATTTATGCCACAAATGCTTATTATTTTGATCTTGAAAGAGTTATATTTCATGGTTATTTTGACTAGAACATAGATGACCTAGGGAATGGTTGGATCACATGGACAGGCACATTGAAATGGATCATTACAAGAAATTGTTTGAGACCCATGCTAGACTGTAGAAAACTGTGAGCAACCACCCTAGACAAGTATCGCTTCAAAACTCTTTTTCCAAAAAAACTATGTTCAACATGGAAGGCTTGGAATTTGACGTCGTGTGAGACGTATTGGGAAAATTTAGATGTATTTGACATGTAAGAATAGATTATACACGTCAACATATACGTGTATGAAAAACTTAGGACCATCAATTTGATGTCCAATTGTATCCACCACCCGTAATAAATGCCAATACCCGCAAGCATGGCATTTTATAAGTTAGCATTGAGACCAAAGTACTAGAGGCAGATTGTATGTTAATGCCAATTTCCAAATCAGATTTGTAATGGACTTGGCATGATGGCACTTGGCACTTGTTTGAAAATCGAGGATCTAGTCTAGTTTAATCTAGTTCCTTCACTTTAATGGAATTAATGGCTCAGATTATCTGACCTTGGTAGTAGGTAGCTAGAAGTTGGAGTATGTCGGTTGTGACTTGAGTTTGAGGCTCTACCATTCTCCCTTCAGCTTCAGGTTGTATCAAAGGTAGAGCCACCATCTGTGACTATTCTCTATTCAGTGAGTAATCTCTCTCTATGGCTCATCCATGTCTCATTCATGACTCTTAGAGCCCTCTGGATCCCGGTCAAAATCTTTCCCAGTATGGTATAATCGTCACGAGTCTCATTTGTTTCTCTCTTGCTAAGACTCCTCTACCCAAGATTGAACCTAGTGAGATGCCTCTGCCCAAGATTGAACCCCATGCCCACTAAATCATATCTAAACGGTAAGTACCCACTACCCACCATTCTATTTCATTTGTTTTTCTATTCCTAGTGGCCAATTGGTTGTGTTTTAACAATAAGGTTTTTGTTGCAGTCTTAAATAGATAATGCAGTCCTATGAGAGATAACAAGTTGGAATTTGTGTGCACTTGAGGGTGGCCATGGAAATTGGAGAAGTGTAGAGACCTCGATTTTGGAGTCCAGTGGAAGGAGTTTTTGTCATTTCACTTCTCACCAAGAATAAGCTATTAAGGATGTAAGCATTCAAAGATCACTTATACATATTCCAGGACACTCACTAAATCATTTGAAGTTAGACATATTCTCATTATCATGATTCAAAGGATTCGATTTTGATTATCCATGTTCAAGGATACATCTCTAAAATCATCTCAGTTTTGGCGAGTTGGATTTGAATCCCCTATTTAGACGTTTAAAAATATGATGTTATTGGTAGCTGAAAAATATTGAGGACATGACTTCCCTTCTAGTGCTATTCAGAGGGTGTAGAGAAGAGAATCAACCCTCTAGCTCTGTCTATGAGGCTCCTACAAAACACTAGATTTTTCAAGCATACTCCTTTCCACTCCTACATAGTCCAAATAGCAATTGCATACACAACAGTATACACCATTTTTGGGTGGAGGAGAACACTTCAGCCACAGATTTAATTTCCACAGAGGGCAAGAAAAACCCACTAACACCAGGCCGTATCCCAGGGACGTTTTGGTCCTAACGTGGCCAAAAATGAATTCATCAACAACACTCAAGAGGATGTGGTGTCTCCTTAAAATCGCTAGGCAACACAAAAACGATTTTCAGCTTGGTAAACATTGGGAAAATGCAACATAAAACGTTGGGGAAGAACCCAACCACAACAACATCACTAAAATGAAATTCTCAGACTCTAGCAAAATGAAGAATGACTGTCCACGAGAGCAAGAAATACATAGAAAATCCGAAATTGTGGATTCCACACATAGCAACTTCCTAGTCGCTTGAGGGAACCCCAATGTGGGTGAATGTTAATGATAAAAATTCCCAGGAGCCCAAATCATGAAGGAAGAACATGCAACGAGCAAAAATTGTGGAGGTAAAAACAACTCCTAAGCTTCCCTGCATGAGCAAATGAAGAACGTGGGTGTATGGGAAAATGGGCATGTATTTTTGGGTGATTTCTTGCTCCAAAAGTCAAAATTGATTTTCCCCAAATTTGAAATTGCTGCCCATACTCTTCCCATCCCCATGCAATAACTAACTCAACCACATTCTGGCAGAATTTAATGATTGGGGGAAAAGACAAAATGGGTAGTTGACTGATTGATGGGTTCTCCCTTTGACATTTGGATTTTCCCCATTGCCCCAAAGTTGTAAATAATTTTCCTCCCTATTCCTTAGGAAAACCACACCATTTTCCTTACATTTCATACCGGTTAAGTCTACGCATAAGACTAATGACATTGTAAAGATATTCATGAAGGATATTTTCAAATTGCATGGATTGCCTAAGACAATGGTCTCTGACAAAGATGTCAAGTTCACTTCCAATTTTTGGAAGGGTTTGTTTTCATATTTGGTTACAAAGTTGAAATTCAACACTGCCTACCATCCTCAAACTGATGGGCAGATAGAGAGAGTTAATCAAGTGCTTGAAGACATGCTTCGCATGTATGTGATGGACAAACCCACCAAGTGGGAAGATTACTTACACTTTGTATAATTTGCTTATAACAATGGATAGAAAGCATCCTTGGGGATGAGTCCGTATGAAGCTTTGTATGGCAGAAGGTGTAGGACACCAGTGACTTGGGATAATCCAGTGAACAGGGTTGTGCTTGGTCTAGAATTGCTCAAGGAGATGGAACAGGAGGTTATAAAGATCAGACAGAATCTGAAAGCAGCCCAGGACAGACAGAAAAGCTATGCAGATAAGCATAGGGTGAACAGAGAGTTCAGTGTAGGGGATCATGTTTACCTTAGAGTGAGGGCAAAGAAGAGTTCCTTGAAGCTTGGAAGTTGTGCCAAGCTTTCACCTAGATATTGTGGGCCATTTGAAGTGCTTGAAAGAATAGGGCCAGTTTCATATAGACTTGCATTGCCTTCTAGCACTAGAGCTCATAATGTTTTTCATGTTTCTTTGCTTAATAAATATGTACATGATCATAACCATGTGATAAATTGGGATGTGATTTAGGTGGAACCCGAGGGAGAGTTCCAAATCGAGCCAATGCACATCCTCGACAGGAAGGTCACAATTATCCGGAACCGAGCCATAGGGCAGGTAAAGGTGCAATGGGAGCACTACGGTCCTGAAGAGGCTACATGGGAGCTGGAGGATGCCATGTGATTGGCACATCCATTTTTGTTCAATTCTGCGGAACACTGAGGTGAAACCAGTGTAGCATTTTGTTCAATTTTGTAAAGCACTGAGGATAGTGCTGTTGAAGGGGGAGGGGAATGTAACCCCTCAGTTTTGACCCCGTTTGCATTAAAAATGTATATGATGTATATATTGTAATTCACCATGGTGTGGAGCTGAAGGAAAAATCCCCACCATCGATTTAATTGTTTTATGTTCCGGCGATTAAAACTGTTGTCGATTGTATATCATGCTATCTAGCACATATTAATTTTGGGAATCATGTAAGCATGCATTTTAATTAAAATACCCAAAACCAGCAATGTCAATGCAACCATAATGAAAAGGGCATGATTTTCCTAAGGATAGGGAGGGGGAATTATTTGACCTTTGGGGCCAATGGGGAAAAGCCAAGTGTCAATGGATAAACCCATTTAGTTGTCACCCATCATTTATCTTACTCACCTTTCCTTGTCTCATTCAACTACCAAATTAAATCCTCTGATGTTAGTTGGGGCAGTTATTGCATGGACAGTGGTGTGTGGCAGGACTGTCAGTCCTTTCCCACACACACACTCCACCAGGGAGCTCATTCATCCTCACGTGGGAAGGAGAAGAGGGGACCCCATTCTTCCAATTTTCCATTCTCACGTAGAGACGACTGTTTTCTCTCCTCACGCACAAGTTTTGGGATTTTCCTCACACAAAGAACTGGGAGAGTTGCCTTACCCTCACGATTTTGCTATGTGTAAATCTCATTTTTGGATTTTGCCATGTGTAGTCACTTTGTAGGTTTTGTGGGTCTGTGTATATGAATCCATCTCCACGCTGAAAATTCTGTTACGTTTGATTCCTTTCCCGATTGGGATGTGTCTTTCCCATTGTTTTTAGTGGAGGAATCATGGTTGATGTTTTCCCCATGAGTATGGGTTGTTGCTGAGTTGTTTTGGCCATGTTAGGGCTAAGAAAAACTCCAGGATTGTCTTGCTCAGTCTAAGCTGGGTATCACCATTTTGGCTGCATTGATATTTCCCCTTTTTCTTCCCCGGGGCTGAGAATTGCCCTATTTTGCTGTCTGTATGCAGTGGTTGGTCTTTGGGAGACTCATAGACAGAGCTAGAGGTATGTCTTTCTTCTCCACACCCCCTAAATAGCACTGGAGGGGAAGTCAAGTTCCGAGGGATTGTGTAGCATAGAAGGGACCGATTCCTTGTGTTGGGTGTGTGTGGGCATGGGGTCTTCACTTGTTTACCAATATCCTATCACGTTAGTTCATATTGTGGGTTTTAAAATTATAAAAAATCAAAACAATATATTGCAGGTATTGAGGGGATGAGGGGTTTAAGGTGGGGGTAGGTAGGGTCATTTATAAGGATTGAGGTATAAAAAGGGGTGCGGAGGAAGTTTTAAGTATTGGGAGGGGGTTTCAACAAAAAGAGTTTGGGTCAATATCTCTCGAAATTAAGGGTATTCTTTAATATCCCATGATCGCACGTGCTATGTGAGAGGTTCACTAAGTGAAATCCCCGTGTGTGTGGGTGTCCTAGAAGTCAGGATAATTCTGGTGCAGGTTTTCTTAGATCTTTAGTGAGCTCACCAGCTTAGCAGTCATCTTTTCCTAGCTCCCTGATAGCCTGATAAACCCAACTGTGTTGGCTTGGATGAATTTTGTGGTATCCTTGGCTATGTGTGAGCCTGCTTAGTTTCCTTATTCCTCATGGGAATCATGCCCAACTCGGGGGTGGCAGTGTTGCTGAGAGATTAAGGAGCACACTGGCCTATGGTTGGGTGGAATGTTGCAACGACATAGCTGGTTGCAGGACGAGTTTGTTCATAAGATAAGTATTCTTGACTATTTCATCTCTGCAAATTGTATTTGATTTTTAATGAAAATGATGAACATGCTAAATGCTTGAATGTATGGTTTTTCTTTCGTTGTATGGTAAGAATGTAGGCATGTTTTAGTTCAAAGCATTCTGTTTTTATGTGTATGTTCATGGGGCTAGTTTCCCAGGTAGATAGTGTTATGGTAGCGTCGTCTTCATTGGTCAAAGGTTCGGGGACATTACACTCTAATACCATGTAGAAATTATAAAGCCTTGATAGCATAAGGAATTTCATAAACAAGCTAAGGATCTAGGCACACAATTAACATCATAGAGAATTGTAGAGAATTAGCATAAGGAGATAAGAAGAAGAATTAATGAACACATATTAATGAATGATCAATAAATTATAATTGATATTATTACATAGGTAATACATCCTTATAAATGAAAATGGAGTTTCTAGAAGACAACTCAAGCTAGCTCATAAAGTAGGCTTACTAATAATGATAAACCCCATAGTTAGCTAAATCACTTTCCTAATCTATCAAGCACCTCACAAATTAGCAATAGTATGTGTAAGTCATGATGAGTGAATAAAATACTTTCTAATCCTAGAATATGGAGAGAAAATAATGGAGGATGGGTTGGAAACAAAAGGTGCCAGTTTCCTAGATGACTAAATTTACCTTATCCACAGAAAAGCAGGATAAAGCAAAAAAAGAAGAATAAAGTAGAATTTGCTGTAAAGAGCTGTTACTAAATCTTGATGGCCATAAAGTGCTCAATATCAACCTAGAATCACAAATAAATCATTCTTTGGATATAGATGGCAAGTGTTGACTCTAAGGTGCAAGTGGATGCCAACTATCTAAGCTGGTGGGTAGGAAATTAAACAAATAATGATTAATTATTTTATCAGTGGGTTTATGATATTTCAACACCATCATACGACAATTCCTCCCAAAGGGGAAATCCCACAAGAAGAGATCAGTCACTATCATTCCCCACATCCTGAAAAACCATTATCTCCTCCAAAAATAAGTTGATATCAAATGAAACCCAAGTTAGAATTATCAAAATTCAATGGAAAAACAAAATGGAGCATGGCATGGATCAACAAGGAAGAAGATTTTTTTCTCCATACACAATATCACATCAGATGAAGAAATGATAAAATATTCCTCGATGAAACTAGGAGATTAGGAATACAACTGGTATATGTGGTGGAAGATTACAACACGAACAACTAAGCTCAATTGGAACATGTTCAAAAATGACTTCTTTAATAGGTTTGAAGATTTAAAAGAAAAATACTTCTTTGCAAAACTCACCAGACTACAGCAGAAAAATGACGTCTATGAATACACTGACGAATGGGAATCCCTAGCGACACGTGTGCCAAAAATCACAGACAGTCAATGGCTACAAACTTATGTGTAGGAATAAAACCATATATCAGGGATGAACTAGAGCTAATAAATGTCTTAACCTTGGACAAGGCGAGACGCAAGAAAAAATTCATTACGTGGAACAAAAACCATGATAAATATCGAAGGTTCATCCAAAATACCAAAACTGACACCAAATACTAGAGACCATATCTATGAAGTGACAACAGACCCACCTTAGAAGTCCAACGAATGAAAGAAGGAAAGTGTAAATATTGCAGAGAGAAGTGGGACCCAAGACATAGATGTTTGAAAAAAGAGACCACCAAGAACCTATATCAATGTGAAGCAGAAGAGGAATACAAGTTAGACAACGAGGAATACGACATAGAAGAAACATGTGACATCAAAAATACTTCATCGAATTCAGAAGATGAAGAAACACCCAACATATTGATCACAGCCATAACAGGAATACACCAACCATAGACATTAAAACTTAAAGGGCATATAAAAAATAACAATGTTTTCATCCTATTCGACACAGAAAGTACCCATAATTTCATTCACATAAGTGTTGCAAAGAGGCTTAACCTTTTCATATATCCAATACCCAACATGAAGGTAATGGTCACATATGGAAAGAAGATAAAAAAAAGTGGGAAACTGCCACAAAGTTAAGCTGCAAATACAAAACTATAACCTTGAGTCATAATTTTATGTAGTACCCTTAGGAGGAGTTGATGCAGTATTAGGAATTTAGTGGCTGCAAACACTAGGCACCTACTCAGCAAACCACCAAGAAAACTTTATAAAGTTTAAGTGGCAAGGAGAAAAATACAAGTTGTATGGGTTCCAACCCCCTCACACACAAATTGTGTCATCCCACAAAATGGGGAAGCTAATTCGAAAGGGTGCACCAGCGTATGTTGTACAATGCCAAGATATGGAAATATTAACTTCAGAAGTCGTTAAACCAAGTCAACGAGAGATCCAAGGACTAATACAAAAGTAAAAAAGGTATTTTAATATCTCCCCATGGAGTTACCACCAGAAAGGAAGATCAAGAATGTCATCAAAATCAAGTCTGGATCAAGCCACATCAATGTTAAACCCTATAGGTATCCACACCATCATACAACAGAGATTGAAATATTAATCCACGATTTACTCAAGTGTGGAATGATTACAGAAAGTCGGAGTCCTTATGTTACACCAATAGTACTGATACGAAAGAAGGATGGGTCATTTAGGTTATGCATCGACTATAGAGGAATAAACAAGAGAACTATTAAAGACAAATTTCCCATTCTATTTATCGATGAAATGTTGGACACACTGCATGGTGCAAGGTAATTTTTAAAATTATACTTAAGGTAGGGATATTACCAAATCATAGTAAGGCTAGAATATGTGGCAAGGGCAGTTTTTCAGACCCATGAAGGACATTATGAGTTTAACGTAAAGCCTTTTGGGATAAATAACGCTCCAACGACATTTCAAGTAACCATGAATAACCTATTTCAGCCATTCCTAAGGAAGTTTGTACTAGTTTTTTTTATGACATCCTCATATACAGTAAGACATATAAGGACCATCTTGTACATCTGGAACAAGTACTCTTTATTTTAAAATAAAAACGGTTCTACGTCAAGATGTCCAAATGCACATTCGGTAAGGAAGAAGTGATCTATCTTGGTGTTGAGTCCTAGAAAATCGCAGGAAACAACAGCAAGGGATTCTCCCCAGTCAACGTTCCCAACTAGCCCGTGAATGTTTGGAAAAGGGAATCCGTCCGGTTTGCGGTCCGGCTACCGTAGGTCAAGTAACAAAAGGATTTACCGGTTGCGGCCCGGTCCACTGTATATTTTTGTATTTTTGACTTAATGTATGATATGCATATGCATAATTAACCACACAAGATGATAAAGGATGCAAGGAGTATTCACAACGTGATGCGCAGGATCTTACCTCTCGTCTTAGAACTCACAAGCATCTAAATCACATATGCAACAACAAAGTAAAACTATCTATCTATCTATCTATCTATTCCCGGGGAGCCAAATTGTAACTTATTTATGAGTAATGTGTATTGTGCATGTATTATAAAGAGAAATTACAGATAGCTGATATTCCTTCCTACAACACATGAACGATTAAATATATTTAGACAATCAGATAGCCAATTGTTTATGAATAGCATACATTACTCATGGTGGTAATTCCACAGAATCAACCAAAAATCATTCAAACAAGAACATAGGTTCTAAGAGTTAGAATGATCTCACAGTTAATGGACAAAAAGATGGAAAAACAAAATAGTTCATCTTTCCCCATTCCACAGAATAACATTTGAAAGTCCCACCAATCTTTCTCCAACAGGCAAACAATAATTCTTTATTGCAAAAAAAAGTAGTTCTTCTTACAATATCGCTTTACATGTCTAACTGGGAAAAAGCCCCTTCTTCCTCTAAGTCTTCTATATTTATACAAAAAGGATGAGACTGTTGGGCTGCCCACAAATGACTGTTGGGCTTGCTTCCCAAAAATTTCACTTTCCTTAAGTGTTTACAAAATCGTTATATATTACAAAAGTGAATGATTATTCACGAGGAGGGCCCAGCTTGGGTATTTAGGAATTTCTTCCATGCCACAGTCTCAGATGCAATGCCTTCAAATGTGCAAGGTTCCAAAAACTAAATGTTTATCTCAAACTTTGTAGCTTGGTTCTTGATGGCCTCGATTCTAGCCGCACTTAGACGAAGCTGATCCTCCAATAGATGCACACTGATGGCGGAATGTTCTACTTCATTCCTTAAGACCTGGTGGTCGAGGGCCTTAATGTGCTATATCTTTGCTTCCTCCTCTTGATATCTTTTCTGTAAAATCTCCACAAATGAGTTGTGGTCTGGAAAAACCTCTAGCCTATGCTCGGCTTCCACAAGGCACCGGTTGTAGGTAATTAGGAGCCTTCTGAAGAATTCGGTGCATGCTCCTTTAGTCTTTCTAACAGCTTTTTTGAAATCTTCTGCTGTGCTTATGGAAAACTCTAACAAGTTGTAATCCCGCTTCAGGGCCTGTTGATTTTTCGAGGGCAGCTCTGCAGGAGTTTCTTCATTATTTTCCAGTCTTTCCATTCTTGCGGTCAGGACTTCCATGACATCCTAAGATCTATCAACAAAATAAGAGGAAGTCTCCAGAATTTCCTCTAATCTTCCATCTATTTGCAAAACTTTGCATCTCTTTTCTTCCATGGCATTTTGCAGCTGAAGCATCTTGTCCTTTTGTGCCAGAACATGTTCTTTGAAAGGTTTGAGGTCAACCTACTGCTCTTTTGCTGCCTGTAAAGCTGTTGTCAGGGAAGTGACCTGTTCTTGAAGTCTTTCCTCTTGCTCTTGGGCTTTCTTCTCATTTGTCTCCAAGGTGGTTTTCTGCAACTCTAATCCTTCTATCCTTCCCAGTAGCTGTTCCTTTTCCACCCTTAACTCTTGATACTCTTGCTGCACTCTTTCCAGGCACTCTTGTGCAGTTTCACTAGCTTGTCTCTCTGCTTGGAGGAGCTACAGTTCATCCTTTGAAGACCTTATCTCCTTTTTCATGTCCTCATATTTTCTTTTCATCTTATTGCTTTCCTCCCTCTCCTTTCTCAATGTGTCTTTTAGTTGAGCAGAGGACCTCTTGGATTGCTCCAAGTCTGTCATAATCTTGTCCACATTATCTTCCGAAACATGAATCAGTGCAGCTCTGGATCTAATGGTGAATATTAGGTCTCCGCATGTTCCAAACACAACGGGCGTATCTGTTATCATTTTTTGGGGCAGACCTCCTGTTTCAATCTTCCTTTCCGTTCTCTTCACTATCCTCTTTGTATCCTTGTCATAGAAAACAGTGTTAAAATCAGGTATTTCTTCCCCTTTCTTTTGTTCAAAGGGGACCAACTTTAGTGTAGGGACCACAGGCTGTCCAGGTGTGCTAGCAGTCGGTACTTTTGGATCCTGAACCTCGGGGTTCTCCATGTCCTGGGTCTATCCTCCAGCTACATCAGAGGGTGACTATTCTGTTTTTGACTAGGTAAGCTTCAGCCTCTCTGCTTCTTGTCTCTTAAGCTCCTCATCAAGCTTTCTTTTCCTTTCTTCTTCTTCATTTCTTGCCTCTTCCTCTACTTTTCTAGCTGCCTCTTATGCAACCTTTCTTTTTTCCTCCTCTTCTCCTTGCAACCACCCTGCAGCTTCTTGTGCCAACCTTTGGGCTTCCTCATTTCGCTTCCTGGCTTCTTCATCAGCTTTTGCTTGTTCATCCAGCCCCTTCCCACCTTTTGTGGCTATCTTCTTCTTGAACCTTCTCCTCAAGGCTGTCATATTCAATGCATTTCGAAAGACAGATTCTTCTCTATCCCAATGGTGGGTGTATTCGAAATGGACGTTGTGCTCTTTGCAGTGTTTAGCCACTTTGCTGTGAGAGTCATTTCTATGGAAGGGAATCTCACCAAAATGAAACTTGTCCAATTCTTCTACAAATTCATCTGCTTTCTTTACTCTGTTAAATTTATAGCTCCCTAACTTGAAAGGCAAAGGGGGATAGGCAGTCTTCTTATGTTCAAATAGAAAAATCCCAATGCCATCCAGGAATACCTGTCTAACTGCCTCTTTATGAATGATGTAATCTGTGGCATATTTGGGCAGTAGGGAGGGTGCTCTGGAGCCTCCAAACATCCTGAAGTAGAGTCCATCTTCAGTCAGGAAATAGTTTGCATATTCTTCGACTACCTGCAATGCCTCTTGTAACATGCAGTCATATTCCTTCAGAAAAATGAGAGTATACAAGGGTATGATGAACTGTTCACAAACCTCTCGGTAATGACTATGGTATTTGTGTGCCCATAGTGGTTTGTATGCATTGTAAATAGGCATCCTCTCCCTGTCCCAGATGCATCTTAGACCAAGGAAAGGCTGATTGCACAATATACAATCAACAAGTATGGAACTCATATAAAATTCAGACCTCTTTTGGGACACTCCTCCCAAAGCTGAGGCCATACAAGCTGAAAGACTGTTTGATACTATGTTAGCCCAGTTGAAAATGGTCCCCTGGGTTGCAACATAGAAAATAATGGGTATCCACTCCAATTTGAAGCTCTTGCCATGAGCTCTTCCAAAAATTATGTTAAGCATTAGGGCGATGAACCTGTATGGGGCCCTTAAGCTTGCTGTGTCATACTCTCCAGTAGCCCTAGTTTTGAAATGCTTTCCAGTAAACAACATTCTTTTAAGGGTCTCAACAAGGTCCATTCTAATGTTGTTCAACCAATCGTCAGACAAGAATACTTGAACTTCTGGCAGGTGGTAGGCCAGTGCTACATATCCTAGGCTATAAGCAGCATAGCCTTGTTTGTCAACATTTTCCAGGATCATGGTAGTTACATATTCCCGGGGCAGAATCCAAGCAATCACTTCAGAGCATGGGAAAAGCTCTGGTCTAGTGGCAATATTCATCAGTGAAGATCTCTCTATATTGGCATAAATGCCTTCTTCTTCCAAGCCCATATCAGGCACCTCTCGGCGCGTGATCATTCTATATATCTCTCCCCACTGGTATTCAGGTTCTACACCAGATATACACTTGGTGTCTTCATAGATGTATTCAGTTTTGGTAATAACTTCCACTTCGGGCTCCTCTTCAACAACAGGGGCCTTCTTCTTTTTCCTTTTCGACATTTCGATTTCGGAATCTTCCTGTCATATATGAAATTATAACATTAAGCCATTTCCATATAAGTTGCAAACATTGAGACAATAGAGTGCAGTGTTTCACTTCATCTATGTTTAACATGACAAAAATTACTTAAATGAAGCAAATATGTGCAAGCTAACACTGCTGTCTAATGCCAAAACAGTTCTATCAACAAATTTCGAGCGGAAAATAAATCTACATTAACATGCAAAAAACTTCGGCTCTCTGCGGGCGCCATAATCATCGCGCTGCGCGGGAATGACAGAGGAGACTATGCAAAATTTTGACGATGTTAGCACTACCCATGCAATCTATGGTCGACAAAACTATATGCAATGATATATCCTCTTCCACTGGCTTGGGTTCAAAACCGAATTTGCGTGGAACGACACGATGAACTATGGTTGTGGTTTGAGGGCGCGGGTAGCACGAAAACAAAAAAGGGGGTCAACCATTCCAAACACCATAGAAAAACCATGAAAACCTTCCCTTACCCAAAAGAATCATCACACAGGGAAGATTGGTGCAGACAGCGTAACGGCCATCTGCACCAAACCCCCATTCACTAAGCGCAGGGCCGCATAACAAACAGTCGCGGGGAAAATACCCTGTGGGTCAAAATGCCCCCCCCTCCCGACAGATAGTCACGCTACAACATCCTCAATATATAGGCATGTAACTAACAGGCCAAGGGAAAACAGCAGTGAGAAAACCCAACTATAGAAAAATCAACTAACAGCTTGAACGAATGGGATAATGCAATGAGAAGCCTACCTGGCAATGCTGCGTGGATGGCGGGAAGAAGGGCGGTCAAGCTTCCATAGTCGAGCCACCTGGACGTGGGTACCGACAATGGGGTCCTTGCGAGCTCGAGAGCACGACAGCACACAAGAGCGACAAATCACGACAGTTGGAAATAGTAATAGAATAATAAACGCTGTTTGACCCCATATATATATATATATATATATATATATAGACAAACATAAGAGGCGAGCGAAAAATAAAATTGGACGGTGGAAGACAAGCGGATCGGATGCCATAAGGATAATTCCTTCCGTAATGTCGAGTGACCAAAACACTAATCTATCCATAAGACATTTTCCTTGGAACTTCGCAAGACTAATCGTCGGAAAGATAGCGGAAGCAGGAGCCGCAACGACGGAACCATAAAGGACACGTCAATCCACAATGTAAAGTCTTCATTGGAAGCGAAAACAACTAAAAGATCAGAGAGATAGCTCTTTTCCCATCCACAATGGTGGAAGCCCAAACCTTAAAGCTCGGTGAAAACACATTGCGAGGTCTGAAAAGTCAAGGCGAAAATCGGGAGACTCTACCATCTGCCGTCCGCAACTGCGGAAACCAAAGTAACAATACGTTCCGACTCGAAACCAAAGGGCAGCCGACAAACGCACCGGAGAAGAATACGAGGCTGAAACTTATTATTCCTCCGCAATGGCGGGGTTGCAAGAAAATATTCTTTTGACTCACAAAATTGAAAATGCTTTCTAAGGTAATAAAAAATCAAAAACAAGCAGTGGACCGTTTCAAGCATCAAGAAAAAACCTTTGTGAAGAATGATTAAGCCAAATGAAAGAAACAAATCAAGCTAATATAAGCAAAGGAGGGTCCCGAAATTTTTCAGAATTTTGGGAAAATGTTGCAGCTGCAACAATTGGCGACTACCTGGTGAACCCCAGATTTCTGACTTAACTTCTTCCCAGTGCAAGACCGTCTGAATAAAAGTTGAAATCTTCTAGATGTTTGTATTCCTAGGCTGGCCAACCTATGCATTTAAATCATTGAGAAGTAGTCCATTCTTTGGGAAATGGTAACATCAAGAATATTTGCAAGTCTAAATAACTCTTTTGAGGCCAAATAAGTGAGATTTATTTTACCCATCCTTAGGTAGTTTCCAGCTTGGACACCACATGATTGTAACAAATAGTAAACAACACTATCCATTTGTTCCTCATTCCCATGCCAATTGCACTTTTGTGCTATTTGAACTTTAGTTCTTTTTTGAGTCCTCCATCTACCTTTCTTTCTGAATTTTATTCAGGCTCCTGTATCCATAGTGTCCTTTTGTGTGAGAGAAGAATTTACTTTTCATCTCACAGACGGAGAGGAACTTTTGGCAATTTGAAATTCATGCTTTTGATACTTTGCTTTGATATGTATTTTTCTTTAAGGAGTTTTGACTCTTGATAGCTTTTATCTTTTCTAAAATCATGGCGTGGGATCATTTATATATGATATACTGTCTACCTTGTTTCCTTTCCGTGGGTCCTCTGCTGTCACTCCCTTGGACACTTTAGATGTGAAATGGATGGAGCCTCGAAATAGTCACTCCAGACCTCTAAATTCTGAGTTATTTACAGGGATTAAGTAGAACTTCAATGAATGCATGGCCAATCAGGAACACTGCTACTTGAAAACATTCTATATTTTAACAGCACAGTCTTGTGCTCAAGATTTCAGTTAATTAAGAACCCTGGTGTTTCCATTGCAACCAAAATTTTGCCTCTTTATTCAAATCCAAAAGAACTAGCAACAAAGCATTAAACTAAAAGAAAACAAATCAAAAGAAAACAACATCAAATCAATCAACAAAAGAGAGCAGTATCAAAGCATTAAAGAAAAACAACATCAATTTATTTATGTACAAAGCAAAAGAAAAAAAAATGTGTGCCCGCCCTTAAAAATTATTCAATCCAGTGAGTTAAAGGGATAGGATGTAGTGTAGGCCAAGAAATCTATCCATGGTCTAAGTGTACCATTTTTGAAATCGAAACCATGTCCACTAGTCTACAGTCATCCTTTTCAGCCTGAGGAAGTTGAAGGAGCTCAGGTTGAGTGTCAATTCTAGAACTGGCCTTGCTTGAGGGATGATGTCTTAGTTTAAGCTCAGTTAGATAATTTCCCAGGACAGAATCAATAGATTCATTACCTTCTCCTAGCTTAGTGACCGTATGCTTCATGTAAGGTTCTCTCAAAATTTTAATCTGATTTGGGGTACCCTTGAGAGGTAATAATAAATGAGACCAATCTGAAGCAAAATAATCTTTTAACCTGGCAAACCAATCTCAGTTCAGAATAAGCCCATATCCATCCAGTATGTCAGCCACCATAATGTCAATAAATTGGCAAATCTTGTTATTTGCAGAAAAGCGAATAAGAACATTTTTCATTTCTCCCACTACTTTGACACCTGTGATATCTAATTGCACTACTTCCTAGGCTATGGACTCTGGCTGTCCATTAATATTTTTGCAGACCTCAAGTGGCATAACATTCACCGATGATCCAGAGTCTACCAACCAATTATGCACATTATGATTCATCATTTCTAGGGTCAAAAGAAAAGGTGGGGTGTCAGCCTTTTCTTCCCAACCTGGTTCTAGGTCTTCTTCCCCCGGTTGGTTTTGAGTAGGTAAATCCCTTTTAAGCTCCTCAATTTCTTTAGTGTTTCCTTCATCAACACCTTCCACATGTTTGACAAGCTCATTGATTGGATCTGCTTCCTGGTTGACAGTAGTGACTTCAAGTGTTTTATCTTTAACATTCACAACTACCCGTCTCTTGACATTCTCTTGCAATTTTTTAATATTTGAAATTATTGCATTGTCTTTGATTTTTAGGTCTGTATCTTTTGTTGTTGTTGGTGTGTATTCATATTTAAGAGCATTCTCTTCTGTGTTGAAAAGCGAGACACCATTCCATAAAAACATGGTATCATTATCTTGTTTTTCTATGGTCTGGTTCTTCTCTTCTTTTTTACTACTGTCTTTAGTCAATTTAGAGTCCAGCAGCTTATTCATCACCAATGTCATCGAATTTAACCATTGAGGGCAATTATTTTCTGAATGAGGTTGTTGGTGAAAAGTGTAGAAATTATCCCCCCCTACATCTGTTATGTTCATTGATGCTAAATTTGGTGGAGGTATTTTACATTGGTTGCTATCCTCTCTTTTTTGGTAGTAGTGTTTGTAAGTCCTCTGAACTTCCCTTTCTTTCTCTAGGTCTATTATTCTGTTGGATAGTTTCTGAATCATTTTCAGCATTCCCTGATAATCATGTGATTGTTCATCTTTAGGTTTAGACAGCAATAAGGCTCTTCTCCTGGTAATTTTTTCTTCAGGTAGATCGGGATAGTCTGCTACACTTTCTTTTTCAGCCTCTACCCTTTCTACTTCCTCATAAGTCTCTAACAACGTGGGTTGTGCTTTCATTTTGGCAAAAATAGCTAACTCCGGACCTAGGACAGAGGTATAATATTCAATTAAGACCTTGTCTGAGGGTCTGTCAGCTTCAGAAAAGTTCTTTAGGTATGTTGAAAATATTTGAGTGAAACTATGTACCTTCTCATTCTTCTCTTTTTTTAACAAACCAAGACCTTTCATCAGTGAGGCATGTGTCTTCTGGGCTGCGTATTTACCTCTGAAAATCCTTTCAAAAGTGTCCCAATCAGGAATAGAGTTTGCAGGCAAACCGAAATACCAGGATGCTACTGCTCCTTTAAGGGTATACGGGAATAATATACAGACAACATCTTTGTGCTCCCCAGCCCTTAACCCTTCTACTGCTAAATAGAAACTTTGCAAGTGGTCATCTACAGCAGTCTTTTCATCGGGGTCAAACTTAGGTAGCAGCTTATCAAAATCTTGAGGTAGGTTATGCAAAGGAGGTGTGAGGTTTAAAGGTGATCTAGCTCTCCAAGTCGGCAGTGGGTTGGGCTGATTCACGTTTATACCAGCCATGAGCAAAGGTGAACGGACAAGACTCTGAGCAAGAAACACCGTAAGATGAAACTGGGCTTACTTACTTCAAAGGTAGAACCAAAACCTGTAAGTACTTGGGTTAGGTCGAAAGCTTCAAAACATCTGCTGGTGAGGTAATCTTGGGAAAATAAGTTTCCACGGCTAGCCATGCACTGGCGACCCTCCTTCTAGCACCAGAAACTGTTGAGGCCTGGAAAATCGTAGGCAACCCAGCAAGGGATTCTCCCCAATCAATGTTCCCAACTAGCCCGTGACTGTTTGGAATAGGGAATTCGTCCGGTTTGCGGTCTGGCTACCATAGGTCAAGTAACAAAGGGGTTTACCGGTTGTGGCCCGGTCCACCGTATATTTTTGTATTTTTGACTTAATGTATGATATGCATATGCCTAATTAACCATGGAGGATAATAAAGGATGCGAGGAGTATTCACAACGTGATGCGCAGGTTCTTACCTCTCGTCTGAGAACTCACAAGCATCTAAATCACATATGCAGCAATAAAGTAAAACTAACTATCTATCTATCTATCTATCCCCGGGGAGCCAAATTGTAACTTATTTATGAGTAATGTGTATTGTGCATGTATTATAAAGAGAAATTACAGATAGCTGATATTCCTTCCTACAACACATGAACGATTAAAGATATTTAGGCTCTAAGAGTTAGAATGATCTCACAGTTAATGGACAAAAAGATGGAAAAACAAAATAGTTCATCTTTTCGCAATCCACAGCATAACATTTGAAAGTCCCACCAATCTTTCTCCAACAGGCAAACACTAATTCTTTATTGCAAAAAAAAGTAGTTCTTCTTACAATATCGCTTTACATGTCTAACTAGGAAAAAGCCCCTTCTTCCTCTAAGTCTTCTATATTTATACAAAAAGGATGAGACTGTTGGGCTGCCCACAAATGACTGTTGGGCTTCCCAACTCTTTGCTTCCCAAAAATTTCACGTTCCTTAAGTGTTTACAAAATCGTTATACATTACAAAAGTGAATGATTATTCATGAGGAGGGCCCAGCTTGGGTATTTAGGAATTTCTTCCATGCCACAATCTCAGATGCAATGCCTTCAAACGTGCAAGGTTCCAAAAACTGAATGTTTATCTCAAACTTTTCAGCTTGGTTCTTGATGGCCTCGATTCTGGCCACACTTAGATGAAGCTGATCCTCCAATAGCTACACACTGATGGCGGAATGATCTACTTCATTCCTTAAGACCTGGTGGTTGAGGGCCTTAATGTGCTGTATCTTTGCTTCCTCCTCTTGATATCTCTTTTGTAAAATATCCAAAAATGAGTTGTGGTCTGGAAAAAACTCTAGCCTCTGTTCGGCTTCCACTTGGCACCAGTTGTAGGTAATTAGGAGCCTTCTGAAGAATTCGGTGCATGCTCCTTTAGTCTTTCTAACAACTTTTTTGAAATATTCTGTTGTGCTTATGGCAAACTCTAACAAGTCGTAATCCTGCTTCAGGGCCTGTCAATTTTTCGAGGGAAGCTCTGCAGGAGTTTCTTCATTATTTTCTAGCCTTCCCATTCTTTCGGTCAGGACTTCCATGACATCCTGAGATCTATCAACAAAATAAGAGGAAGTCTCCAGAATTTCCTCTAATCTGCCATCTATTTGCAAAACTTTGCATCTCTCTTCTTCCATGGTAGTTTGCAGCTGAAGCATCTTGGCCTTTTGTGCCAGCACATGTTCTTTGAAAGGTTTGAGGTCAACTTGCTGCTCTTTTGCTTCCTGTAAAGTTGTTGTCAGGGAAGTGACCTGTTCTTGAAGTCTTGCCTCTTGCTCTTGGGCTTTCTTCTCATTTGTCTCCAAGGCGGTTTTCTACAACTCTAAGCCTATCCTTCCGAGCAGCTGTTCCTTTTCCACCCTTAACTCTTGAGATTCTTGCTGCACTCTTTCCAGGCACTCTTGTGCAGTTTCACTAGCTTGTCTCTCTGCTTGGAGGAGCTACAGTTCATCTTTGAATACCTTATCTCCTTTTTCATGTCCTCATATTTTCTTTTCAGCTTATTGCTTTCCTCCCTCTCCTTTCTCAATGTGTCTTTCAGTTGAGTAGAGGACCTCTTGGATTGCTCCAAGTCTGTCATAATCTTGTCACATTATCTTCTGAAGCATGAATCAGTGCAGCTCTGGCTCTAATGGTGAATCTTGGGTCTTGGTCTGTTCCAAACACAACGGGCGTATCCGTTATCATTTTTCTCGGCAGACCTGCTGTTTCAATATTCCTTTCCATTCTCTTCACTATACTCTTTGTCTCCTTGTCATAGAAAACAGTGTTAAAATCAGGTATTTCTTCCCCTTTCTTCTATTCAAAGGGGACCAACTTCAGTGTAGGGACCACAGGCTGTCCAAGTGTGCTAGTAGTCGGTACTTTTGGATCCTAAACCTCGGGGTTCTCCATGTCCTGGGTCTGTCCTCCAGCTGCGTCAGAGGGTGACTATTCTATTGTTGACTGGGTAAGCTTTAGCCTCTCTGCTTCTTGTCTCTTAAGCTCCTCATCAAGCTTTCTTTTCCTTTCTTCTTCTTCATTTCTTGCCTCTTCCTCTGCTTTTCTAGTTGCCTCTTGTGCAGCCTTTCTTTTTTCCTCCTCTTCTCCTTGCAACCACCTTGCAGCTTCTTATGCCAACCTTTGGGCTTCCTCATTTTGCTTCCTGGCTTCTTCATCAGCTTTTGCTTGTTCATCCACCCCCTTCCCACCTTTTGTGGCTATCTTCTTCTTGAAACTTCTCCTCAAGGCTGCCATATTCAATGCATTTCAGAAGACAGATTCTTCTCTATCCCAATGGTGGGTGTATTTGAAATGGACGTTGTGCTCTTTGCAATGTTTAACCACTTTGCTGTGAGAGTCATTTCTATGGAAGGGCATCTCACCAAAATGAAACTTGTCCAATTCTTCTACAAATTCATTTGCTTACTTTACTCTGTTAAATTTATAGCTCCCTAACTTGAAAGGAAAAGGGGGATAGGCAGTCTTCTTATGTTCAAACAGAAAACTCCCAATGCCATCCAGGAATACCTGTCTAACTACCTCTTTATGATTGATGTAGTCTGTGGCATATTTGGGCAGTAGGGAGGGTGCTCTGGAGCCTCCAAACATCCTGAAGTAGAGTCCATCTTCAGTCAGGAAATAGTCTGCATATTCTTCGACTACCTGCAATGCCTCTTCTGACATGCAGTTGCATTCCTTCAGAAAAATGAGAGTTTACAAGGGCATGATGAACTGTTCACAAACCTCTCGGTAATGACTATGGTATTTGTGTGCCCATAGTGGTTTGTATGCAGCGTAAACAGGCATCCTCTCCTTGTCCCAGATGCATCTTAGACCAGGGAAAGGCTAATTGCACAATATACAATCAACAAGTATGGAACTCATATAAAATTCAGACCTCTTTTGGGACACTCCTCCCAAAGTTGAGGCCATACAAGCTGAAAGACTGTTTGATACTATGTTAGCCCAGTTGAAAATGGTCCCCTGGGTTGTAACATAGAAAATAATGGGTATCCACTCCAGTTTGAAGCTCTTGCCATGAGATCTTCCAAAAATTCTGTTAAGCATTAGGGCGATGAACCTGTATGGGGCCCTTAAGCTTGCTGTGTCATACTCTCCAGTAGCCCTGGTTCTGAAATGCTTTCGAGTCAACAACATTCTTTTAAGGGTCTCAACAAGGTCCATTCTGATGTTGTTCAACCAATCATTAGACAAGAATACTTGAGCTTCTGGCAGGTGGTAGGCCAGTGCTACATATCCTGGGCTATAAGCAGCATAGCCTTGTTTGTCAACATTTTCCAGGATCATAGTAGTTACATCTGCCCAGGGCAGAATCCAAGCAATCACTTCAGAGCATGGGAAAAGCTCTGGTCTGGTGGCAATCTTCATCAGTGAATATCTCTCTATATTGGCATAAATGCCTTCTTCTTCCAAGCCCATATCAGGCACCTCTCGGCGCGTGATCAATCTATATATCTCTCCCCACTGGTATTCAGGTTCTACACCAGATATACACTTGGTGTCTTCATAGATGTATTCAGTTTTGGTAATAAATTCCACTTCGGGATCCTCTTCGACCACAGGGGCCTTCTTCTTTTTCCTTTTTGACATTTTGATTTCGGAATCTTCCTGTCATATATGAAATTATAACATTAAGCCATTTCCAGATAAGTTGCAAACATTGAGACAACAAAGTGCAGTGTTTCACTTCATCTATGTTTAACATGACAGAAATTACTTAAATGAAGCAAATATGTGCAAGCTAACATTGCTGTCTAATGCCAAAACAGTTCTATCAACAAATTTCGAGCGGAAAATAAATCTACATTAACACGCATAAAACTTCGGCTCTCTGCGGGCGCCATAATCATCGCGCTGCGCAGGATTGACAGAGGAGACTATGCAAAATTTTGATGGTGTGAGCGCTACCCATGCAATCTATGGTCGACAAAACTATATGCAGTGATATATCCTCTTCCATTGGCTTGGATTCAAAACCGACTGTGCGTGGAACGGCGCGGCGAACTACGGCTGTGGTTTGAGGGTGCGGGTAGTACGAAAACAAAAAATGGGGGCAACCATTCCAAACGCCATAGAAAAACCATGAAAACATTCCCTTACCCAAAAGCATCATCACACAGTGCAGATTGGTGCAGACAGCGTAACGGCCGTCTGCACCAAACCCCCATTCACTAAGCGCATGGCCGCATAACAAATGGTCATGGGGAAAATACCCTGTGGGTCAAAATGCCCCCCCCCCATGGACAGTCACGCTACAAAATTCTCAATATATAGGCATGTAACTAACAGGCCAAGGGAAAACGATCGTGAGAAAACCCAACCATAGAAAAATCAACTAACAGCTCAAACGAACGGGATAATGCAATGAGAAGCCTACCTGGCAATGCTGCATGGACGGCGGGAAGAAGGGAGGTCAAGCTTCCACAGTTGAGCCACCTAGATGCGGATACCGACAACGGGGTCCTTGCGAGCTCGAGAGCATGACAGCACACAAGAGCGACATATCACGACAGTTGGAAATAGTAATAGAATAATAAACCCTGTCCGACCCCATATATATATAGACAAACATAAGAGGTGGGTGAAAAATAAAATCAGACAGCGGAAGAGAAGCAAATCGGATGCCATAAGGATAATTCCTTCTGCAACGTCGGGTGACCAAAACACTAATCTATCCACGAGACATCTGCCTTGGAACTTCGTAAGACTAATCATTGGAAAGATAGCGGAAGTAGGAGCCGCAACGGAAGAACCATAAAGGACACGTCAATCAGCAATGTAAAGTCTTCATCGGAAGCGAAAACAGCTAAAAGATCGGAGAGATAGCTCTTTTCCCATCCGCAATGGCGGAAGCCCAAAGCTTAAAGCTTGGCGAAAACACAACGTGAGGTCTAAAAAGTCAAGGCAAAAATTGGGAGACTCTGCCATCTGTCGTCCGCAACTGAGGAAACCAAAGTAACAATACGTTCCAACTCAAAACCAAAGGGCAGCCGACAAACGAGTTGGAGAAGAATAACGAGGCTGAAACTTATTATTCCTCCGCAACGGTGGGGTTGCAAGCAAATATTCTTCCAACTCATAAACTTGAAAACGCTTTCTAAGGTAATAAAAAATAAAAAACAAGCAGTGGACCGTTTCAAGCATCAAGAAAAAACCTTTGTGAAGAATTATTAAGCCAAATGAAAGAAACAAATCAAACTAATATAAGAAAAGGAGGGTCCCAAAATTTTTCTGAATTTTGGCAAAATGTTGCAGCTGCAACACTTGGTCACATAATATCTAAAGAAGTAGTCAATGTAGATTCAGAAAAAATCAAATAGATCACATACTGGCCCAAACCCACTAACATGTCCAAGTTAAGGGGATTCATTGGGATAACAAGATACTATAGAAGATTCATCCAGAATTATGCGCACATAATCACACCCTTATTCAACCTTCTAAAAAAGAATGCATTCCAGTGAAGTGAAGAAGCGGATAAATGTTTTGAAGCCTTGAAAGGAATTATGTCCTCTACGCCTTTACTAGCTAGCGCATACCTCTCCAAACCATTTTTGATAGAATGTGATGCTTTAGGTTATGGGTTGGGAGCAGTACTAATGCAAGATGAACACCCAATAGCTTTTGAGAGCAGGAAATTAAATAGGCGAGAACAATTGAATTCTACATACGACAAGGAAATGTTGGAAATTATGCAATCATTGGAAAAGTGACGACAATGCCTCCTAGGGAGAATATTCATGATCCACACATACCACAATAGTCTTCAATACCTACTTTAATAGAAAACATTATCCATGGAACAACATAAGTGGATAGAAAAATTTGATGCCTTCGACATGGAAATAATACACAAAAAGGGGAAGGAAAATGTAGTCGCAGATGCACTCTCCATAAAAGATGAGGATATTACCTCTTACTCCATTTCAATTGCAGTTCAATAATGGATAGATGAAATATGAAGTGAATACACAAAGTACCCATAAACAAGAACTATAATTAACAATTCCAACCATGACCCCAAGTTTGAATGGAAAAACGACATCCTTTGGTATAAGGGGAGGATTTATTTAAACTCAAACTCTAAGTTCAAGGTTTAAGGTAATGAAGGAATCCCATGATTCACCAGCCGTAGGACACGTAGGATTCTTCAAATATTATTATAATGCAAGAAGGCCATTTTTCAAGAAGGGAATGCAAAAAGATATCAAACAATATGTGGAAAAATGCGACAAATGCCAGAGGAACAAAAACAAAAATGTATTAACCCCAGGGTTACTCCACCCCCTACCCATTCCAAACTAGAAATGGGAAGAGATATCAATGGACTTCATTGATGGGTTATCTCCATCGGAAGGAAAGGACAAAATCTTTGTAGTGGTCGATCGATTAACCAATTTTTCACACTTCATGGAAATAAAAAAATAGACATGGAAAAGTAAATTGCAGATATATTTTTCAAGAATATCTACAAATTACATGGATTCCTAAAATTCGTCGTCAATGATAGAGTGGAAAATTTAATGGGAAATGTTTTACAGAATTTTTCAAACAAGTAGGCACATCACTCAATATGAGCTAAGCTTACCACCCCAAAACAGATGGTTAGACTAAAGTCATAAATAAATGCTTAGAAGCATATTTACATTTTTTTGTAATAGATAAGCAAAATCATTGGTCTCAATGGTTACACTTAGAAGAATGGTGGTACAATTCAACATACCACACCTCCGCAAAAATGACCCCCTTCCAATATTTATATGGGTATGAACCTCCAAATTGGAAGGAGTTAGTTCTAAACGACGCTAATGTTCTAGAAGTAAGGAACCAACTAGAGAAATATCAAAAAATGATTGAATTACTCAAGGATAACTTAGTCATGGCACAAAACTATATGAGGAAAGAAGTAGATAAACGCAGAACCGAAAGAGAATTTGAATTAGGAGACTAGGTTTTCGTAAGACTCCAACCCTATAAACAAGTATCTCTTAAACACGGAGGAAAAAGAAAATTTGGCCCCAAAGTTCTATGGACCATACCAGATTACCAAGAAGATTAGTCAAGTTGTGTATAAATTACAATTACCTGATAAAAGTTGTATTCATAATGTTTTCCATGTATCGTGTCTGGAAAAAATGTTGGGGAAACATCAAACGGTGCAAACAATACTTCCTATGTTAGATGACAAAGGAAGGGTCATTTGGGAACCAAAGGAAATAATTGCAACCAAAGAAATAATGGCTTTTTCTCGAACACTTAAGGAATATCTCATTAGGTGGAAGAATTTTCCAGATGAAGACGCATCATGAGAGACAGAGCAGTTTTGTCAACAATATTAGTCTTTTCTTTTGATTTGAGGACAAAGAATTATAAAAGACAGCGGCAATGCTATGTATCTAAGTGTTTAAGAGAAATTAATTTAAATATTAAATGTAATAGTAATTATCTAATCATAGGGTCACACCATTTCATTGAAATGGTGTGTTTAGACCTATAAAAGTTCTTCTCTCTTATTGTAAAAATCACCATTCAATTATTACTATTTCATTGTGGTTAATTCAAGTTTGTGGGTTTAGAATTCATTCGCTCCATTGGAGTGCATGACAGGATATTTTGACATATTTATGGCACTGGTATTATCACAATTTATTACTATTGTGTGCTCATACTTCACAAGTAAGTCTTCTAATGTCTACTTCATCCAAATGACTTGAGTGAAACATGACACAGTAGCAATGTATTGAGCTGATGTTGTGGAGAGTGAAATGGAGGATTGTTTCTTACTTAACCAAGATACTAAACAATTTCCCAAGAAGAATGCTGCTCCACTGGTGCTTTTTTGATCATCAACACTTCTTGTACAATTCGTGTCAGTAAATGCTTTCAAGATGAAGTCTTGACTTTTTGGGTACCATAACCCATACTCTATACTACCTTTTAAATATTTGAAGAAGCATTTTACTGTTGATACATGTGTTTATTTTGGGCTTGACTAGAATCTAACAACCAAACCTACATCTTGCATCACATCTGGTCTTGTAGCTGTCACATATAGAAGGATTCCTAGCATGGATCTATACATGGTATGGTCCACTTCCAAAGACTCATCATCCTTACTTAATTTACAAACTGTGATCATAGAAGTACTAAAAGGTTTGGAGTCTTCCATCTTAAATATTTTAAGAATGTCTTTGATGTACTTGGTTTGATAGATAAAGACTCCTTTATTTGATTTATATATTTGTAATCCCAAAAAGAATGTTAGTTCACCCAACATTGACATTTCGAATTCCTTCTTCATTTTAGAAGCAAAGTTTACACTTAGTATTTGTAAATTGCTTCCAAATATGATGTCATATACATAAACAACAACAATGATCATATTTTCATCTTTGATTTTTAAGTAGAGATTAATTTCACTGGATCCTTTCTTAAATCCTTGTTGCTTTAATTAGTTGTCCAGCCTTGAAAAACACACTCTTAGAGCTTGTTTGAGGCCATAGAGTGCCTTTTTCAATTTACAAACATAGTCTTTGTTTTCTGATAAGAGAAAACCTTCATTTTGTTCAATATAAACCTCTTCTTCTAGTTTTCCATTCAGAAATGCAGACTTGACATCCATTTGATATACTTTAAAAATTTTATGGCATGAAGATGCTTTAAACATTTTGATTTCTTCAAGTCTTGTTACAAGGGCATAATTTTCTTCAAAATCAATCCCTTCCACTTGAGCATACCCTTTACATACTAATATTGCCTTGTTCCTTATCACTTGACCATCTTGATTGAATTTGTATTTGAAAACCCATTTGGTCCCTATAATATTTTTTTCTTTGGGTCTTGGGACAAGTTCCCAGGTTTTGTTCTTCTCAATTTGATCCAATTATTCATTCATGGCTTTGACCCATTCATTATTCTTGCTCGCTTCTGTAAAATTCTTAGGTTCCACTACTGAGAGTATGGCTTGTTCATTAAATAGTATTTGTCTCCTTGTATTGACTCCAACATATTTGTCACCGATGATATGTGTCTTGATATGATCCTTTTGTACTCATCTAGATAGGGTTTTTGTATCATATCTTGGAGAATCTTATTGAATTTCCTTTGTATCTTCCTCCTCTAACTCTTCTTCTTCATCATGAATACTTTTATCTTTTTGCAGGTCCTCCTTTTATTAGTCATTTGTACTTACATCACCATCACAACTTCTTATTCTTCTTGGTTTTATGTCATATATTCTTACATCTTCACTTTCTATGATCTTGTGTAACCTTTTATTGTAACATCTCTACGCCTTCTTGGTGGATGAATATCCTAAAAACATTCCTTCATCAATCCTAGAATCAAACTTTCCAAAATCATCCTCATTCCTTTTAATGTAGCAATTGTTGCCAAATACTCTAAAATACTTCACTGAGGTTGGTCTTCCATACCATAGCTAATAAGGATTCTTGTCCTTATTCACTCTGATTTGTCCTCTATTAACTATATAGGCAGCTTTCTATAATGCTTCTCTCCAATATGCAACTAACAACTTTTCTTCATTAAGCATTGTTCTTGCAACTTCTTGGAATTTTCTATTCTTCCTTTCAACAACACCATTCTACTGAGGAGACTTTGCAACTGAAAGTTTTATTTTAATCCCATGTATCTCATAAAACTCATTGAACTCATTTGAGGTAAACTCTCCCCTGTTTTTTGATCTAAGACACTTGATTTTCTGATTTGTCTCATTTTCAACCATTGCTTTGAATATTTTGAACTTTTCAAAAGCTTCTCATTTTTCTTTGAGAAAAGTTACCCAAGTCATCCTTGTGTAGTCATCAATGAGCAGCATAAAATAGTATTCTTCTTGCATACTTTTAGTCCTTGATGGTCCACAAAGATCAGTGTGAACTATTTCCAAAGGATGTGAGGTCATATGTTCTTTTGTTTTGAAGCTAGATTTAGTTTGATTCCCATGTTGACAATGTCTACAAACTAAGTTTAGAGGTTTCACAATTTTAGGCAAGTCTCTCACAGCTTCTTTGTTACATACATTGACAAGGTTATCAAATTTTAAGTGTCCCATTCTTCTATTCCATAACCAACTTTCATCAACCATACTCAAGTAATATTGATTTTCATTTTCTAGGATGTATACATTACTTGAATTTCTTACAGCAGTGCCAACAATTCTTCCTGAGTCCTTTTTATCTAATTTCACATTTCTTAGAGTAAAAAATATAGATGCTCCCTTGGTCACATGTTTGACTTACACTGAGGATATTAGGCTTAAGGTTTTCTACCAGCAACACATTTTCTGCTTTGATCTTACTATTAACAACAGTTGTACCTTTGCCAATTATTTTGGAAGACATATTATCTCCAAATGTGACTCTACCCTTATTATCTTTTCTTAGTTTTATGAATTTGTTTCAGTCACCTGTCATATGTTTTGAACACCCACTATCCATATGCCATATATTTTATTTCTATCGTGCGCATAGGGCAATCATGGATCTCTCCTTTTCTTCCTGTTTCCTCCAATCCTTCTTTTGTTTTTGTCTTGAAACTCATTTTCAATAGTCTTCTTTGTAGGAGTCATCAGTTTACAATCTCTTGCCATATTTCCATGGTTATTACATGTGTAACACTCTAGGTCATATATTTGAAGAAGTGTAAAATGGTTACGATTCCTTCCTTTTGGTTTGTCACTAGGCGAATTCTTCTTGTATTCACGAAACTTTCCATAGGCTATGCAATTTAGGGCTTTGTGACCAAAGTTATTACATGAGTAACAATGACTAAGGAAGATCTATTGATATCTATTTATCATTGGTTTCTTATGCATCACATTAATCATGTTTTTGTCATGATATATTGGAATAGATTTCTTGCTTTCTTCCCTCTTAACTGGGCTCTTTAGTGCAATAACATATATTCTTTTATTTCCGCCTTGGTTTGTGAAATAAGAATATTTTGGCCTATATCATAGTCCAAATTTATCATTTGAAGGTCTTTGGATATTTACATATCATCTAATATCTTTAAGCTGCCCTCAAATTTTGATTTCATAGCTTCTTCATCAAGATTTTTCCTAAATTGCATGATCTCTTCTTCAAGCCTTTCAAATTATTATATTCTTCTTTTGAGCTGCAAATTCAGGTCCTCTTCAATCCTTTTGGCCTCCAGGAGTTGATTTTCCAACTCGCTAATGACATCATTTGACTTTTTGTTCTTTCTCCTTCATTTTTCAATTTCTTCAAGAGTAGTAATGAGTTCATCTTTTAAGTCTACTTCACCTTCCTCATTTGATTCACCATTCTAAGCTTGAGTATCTACTCCCATGAATATAATTTATGTTTCTTCATATCCACTTATATATTCATCTTCACTATCTTCCATAGTGTAAATAATTTTATTTTTCTCATAGTACTTCTTTTTGTTTCCCATTTTACCCTTTTTGAACTTCTTTGAGGCTTCTTTCTCATCACTATGATCTTGTTTAGAGTAAGGAAATTTTGAAGCAAAGTGTCCAAATCTTCCACATTTAAAAAACTTTAGGGGTAGATTTCTTTTGTATTTTCCAGTACCTCTCTCAAGTTTTTTAATAAAGAGGGCTTCTTTATCATCTGAAATATTTGAGTGGTTTTTGGATGGGGATTTGGACTTCTTTGATTCATTTATGGCTTTGAATGTTGCTTCTTTTATTGAAGAATCATTATGTCACATTCTCATCTCATATGCAGTGAAGATCCCATGTAGTTCATCTACTGTTAAGGTATCGATGTGATTTCGTTCTTCTAGAGTGGAAACCTTTGAGTCATACTTCATTGGCAATGTTCTTAGTACCTGATTGACTACTTCTCTTTCTTTTAATTCTCCTCCAAGGCCTTTAATAGTATTTACAACTTCATCAACTCTTAGAAGGTATTCTCCAATATTTTCTTCTTCTTTCATGTTTAGGCTTTCAAACAATCCTTTATATGTCTGAAGCTTGGATTATTTGACTTTGGATGCCCCTTCATAGACAATATTTAACTTATCCCGAGCTTGTTTGGTAGTCTTGCATTGCATGATTTTTACAAACACAGAGTTTGTCAATCCACTCAATATGGAATTCAGGGAATTTTCATTACCCTCATATTGGTCTAGTTCCAATTTGTTTGTAGGTATGTTGTTTGCTATTTTATACTCCTTTTTAGTTGCTTCCCAAGCCTTCCATCTAAGAGACGTCAGATGGAACTTCATTCTCACACTCTAGTATGCATAATTTTCTCCTGTGAATAATGGTGGTCTGTTGGTGGCTAAGACTTCTTGTTTATCCCTAGTGGTTTTTAAGTAGGATATTCCTTCCAGAGGTTAAACTGTGGTGAAGGAACCTAGATCTGATACCAATTGTTGGAATATTGGACAATACTGAGAGGGGGGGTGAATCAGTATTGATAACTTTTAACAATTTAAATAAATTATAAATTATTCATTAACACACATGATCAACAAGAACACAAATTTATCAGGGAATACCAATTGGGTAAATCACCAATACTTCCTATTACTGCAAAATTGTATTTGCAAATAATTTATGCCTTCTTCTACAGACAAGGATGGCACTACACCCTATTTACTAGAAACTACTGGAAGGAGGCTACAACCCCCCTGGTTTTATTAGTTCCTACTAAAATGATGATACTACACCTTATTTACTAGCTACTACTGGAAGGAGGCTATGAACCCTTCTTTTTATCAGCTGCTACTGAAAGGATTCTACTACACCCTATTTACCAGCTACTACTTGAAGGAGGCTATGACCCCCTTGCAATCTTGTAGCCTGCCCTTGCACCACCCTACCGCCCTAGTTTGATTTCATCATACTTCCAGATATTCTTTATGTTTTCAACCTTTTCATTGGTTTTTCTTTGGTCTCTGTCTACTGTTGCTACTGTATAGATATTGACCATAGAGACAATTTATTTCACTCAACAGTTTGTCTATAAATACCTTCTAATATGTTTTCTACTAACGCATCTCCTCACAGTTGCGCCTCTTCATTCTTAAACTGTGCCTCTTCGTGAAAACACAATTCTTCATTTTAATAATACTTTAACTCTATTTAGGTTTATTAGTCATGACTATCTGCAACAAAAATATTTCTAAAATTTCCTCTCTGCATTGATAATTCTACAAAAGAATTCCTTCCGAATTTTCCTTTTTTCACAATGATATGTCCACAACAAAAAATCCTTCCACAATGACTTTTCTGCAATTGCGGGTTATGGATTGTGGACACTCGTTTTTCTCAAAAGATCCTTCCATAAATACCTTTCTGCAAGGTACCTTCCACACCATTGAATTCTTGCACACTCTTCCATGACCATTGATATGAGATCAGATGTGAATTGTGGATTTGTAAATCTAAAGAATGAATTCAACAATTCCCATTCCACAAAACTTCTTTCGTGTCATCGATATATTGCAGACTCTTTTCTGACCGTCGATCTTAGATTAGATGCAGATTATGGATTGTGGGTTTTCCAAATTTCTTTGAATGATGCTTTCGCAATTTTCTTCCTACAAATATTTCTTTTGCGTCGTCGATTTCATGCGGACTCTCTCCTGATCGTCGATCTTAGATCATATGCGGATTACAGATTGCGGGTTTTCCAAATTTGTTCAAACTACTTTGGCACCATCAATCTCTTACGGAGTATTTCGTGACTGTCGATCTTGCATATTGCATACTGCAGATGTGCCTTATAATATTTTTGAAATGGGATTCCGCAAATCTCTTTACTAATATGGGTCTTCGAACTCTTCAATTCACTATAATTTTTGGGAATGTTATTTTCCATGCTTACTTTACAGATAGTTTCCCTTGTCATCGACCCTGTCATCGATATACCATCTGAATTGTAATTCCTTTATCTTACATTGAGTTTTCCTCGTCGCCATGTTTATTGGTTATTTATTTATCATTGTTGAACTCTTTTGACATCAATTGACAACTATTTTCAACACAAAGAACTATTGTTGGAGCATCAGCTGTCAATTGTAGTTTTTCTGGATGACACTCGCGATCAGTTTTAAGCATCCTGGTTATATTTTCTCTGTATTCATTGTTTCTCAACAACTCACTAAAATGAATGGAAATCTTTATTTTGGACAATTTAGACTGTGAATTGAACGAAGAAACTGATCTTTCAACTTCAATTGGCATTTGTTGTTTATTTTCTTTCATTGTTTCTATTTATTTTCTAGAACCTTTTGTACAATATTTTCTTTTTGTTTTTCTATTTCCTTTTATTTTTGTTTTTCTGCATTTTGCTAACTACTAGAAGGTTGATTTGGAGTAGGCCTTCCTTTATTATAACTACATCTCTACTTCTCAATTTTAGTTTCTTCTAGAAATCATCTATAGCATTATGATATCCTCTATGATATTGCTCAATTTATAAATCAAATGTATTGCAATCAACTTCATGAAAACATAATATGTTTTCCTCTTCTGTGAGATAAATTTCAGAGTCTAAATCATCAAAATGATGTATTTGATTATCTATGGGGTCATTTATTCTTCCTCATCAACATAATTTTTTGGAAATGAGGGTCTTATTTGTTGGTCTTCACCATTCCTGGGATTTATTTGATCTCTATCTCTCTAATCTAAGGGGGAGGTGGAGGTATTATGAAATTTGGATGTCTGATTTGAGGCTCAGGTTGCTCTCTATTTGGAGTTCTGTTATCCAATTCCAGTATGTCCATCAACCTTTCCATTGTTTTCATCAGTATATCAAATTTTGCATCAGATGAGGAATATTTAGAGGCTTGATTTTCTTCCCTAGTTTTCCTCCTATCTACTTCACTCTCTATTTCATTTTTCTAGAAGCCATCGGGTTATCTTCCACCTCCAAAGAATATTTAAACATAGAAGGGACATTATCATATTTCCTCTCTCTCAATAACAGAGAAAAATCATTATCAAATGCATCAACATAATGTTATTTAGTAACTCCTATAAGGGGTTTAATATCAGCTTGAATTGAATTTTAACCCCTCATAATTCTGCTAGATAATTCATGCACTGACTCAAAATTGTATTTCTTTAAATTATTATACTGATTTAAAACCTGTAGAGGACTCTTTTTGTCTTCCCACCTATCCAGAAAAAGAGCTTCAAAATATTTAAAAGTAGCAATAGACCTTGCAGGAAGATCATTAAACCACCTTTTAGCTTCCCCATATAAACTTTGTGCAAATAGTCTCATTCTAGGATCATAATAATCCACTTCTTCCATATCAATAAAATCATCAAACTTATCCATATGTTGCCTAGCTATGAAATTTCCCTTCCCATCAAACAATGAAATTCTATGTAAATAGTTAAGTGGTAAATCATCCAACACAACAAGTAAGGCCAATGGAACAAATCTAGAATCCATGGGTCTAGGAGGGTTATGAACCATAGGAGGATTTTGAATAATTATAGGAATTTGAGGTTGAAAAATATGTATTGGTGGATTTGTTTCTTTTGTATTTACAGTATTCTGGAGGTTTTTCCAAAGTGAATCTAACAAATAAGACTAAAGTCTATTTCAACTTACTTCAATTTGTTTTAAATATTTTTTAGACTTAGATCTTAAGAAATATTGCTCAAACTTTATTTCCAATTCAAAATATTGAAAGCTGAAAAAAATATTCTTGATTCTGAGAAGATGACCTTTCTATTTGAGAAATGCCTACTTGTTTTTTACCACGCCTTCTCCTAATTAAGCTTTCTGGGTTTTCCACTATATAAAGATTCAAAATTAGGGTTACCTCTTGTATGTGCTCTACTAAAATCCATGATGCCTTCTTTAGAATACCCTCTTGAAAATCAATGTGGAGTAGCCAGGGAAAAAACACAACCGATTTCAAATGCAAGAACCTTTATTTTCCCACAAAAATTCTATCTTCTTGAATAACAATGTCATTCTTCACAGGGAAAATTTGAACTCTCGTTCCCTGGAAATGGAGTAAAAATGTTAGCACTTAGAATTTACCCCCGGTTGTGAAAGGATAATACCAAGGTAACCAAAAAACCAATATTTAGGAAGAAATTTGGCTTCTTTCTTTCCAGAGAGGGATCTCTTAATAGATAAACTCACGGGATGGAAATATTTGGAAAGCAATAAAATTTAATAGTAACTGTGGCTGAAACTAGTGCTCATTGGGCATAGGGTCATATATGAAAACAAGTGTAATAGTGCTTTGCAATGGAATTTAAAATAAAGTTGGGGTAACTACTTCTTTACAGTCGAAAAGTTGATTGTCTAGTGATAAGGAAGAACAAGGAACACTCCATTAATATGGGTATCAAACAAGGATGAATCCAATATTAACTTTAGTAGAAAATATTTGTGAATGCTTGAAAGCAAAGGATCAGAGCATATGATTATGAATTCTAACCCAATATAAACTCATTCAAACATGAAAGGATAACACAATGGAAAGATAAACAGGAAACACATTCACATGAAGGAGAGAAAGTACATATTTTAAAGTAAATAACGCAAGAATCTATGCAAAAACACCTGCTCGACCCTGAAATATTTATTATCTTTGAAAATATCTTACAATACATTGCAAAATGTTTCTTAAATACATAAAAATATCCTTGAGCTAATAACTACTTATATGATAAAAATAGGCAAAATAACTTCCTTATTACATTTGTGATTTGGTCCCTAACAAACTAACTACTCAGAAATTTATTACAATTTGTAAAATAAACTAATCTTTAACATTCCTCGAGATTTCTTCATTGATGCAGCTTGTACTTGGTCCTTCCAAATTTCTCAATTATCTTCCACTGATCCACAGTTGGAATCTCTAGATTGTTCATTTCCTTAGCCAGTATTCATAATTATACGTGATCCACATATGAAATTTATGGAAATTGAGTACAAACAGCTCTGGAAGTGTTAATTATTTCAAAGTCCAATGCCAGTTTCTCTACCATAATTTTTCTTGAAAGTGAGTGGTTCATATCCTTGAACTTCTTATGATGCAATCTGCATTTTACTAGCATATCCTAATATTCCAACTGAGAGAAAATTCTACCACCTTCTTCCCAAAAATAAGGAAAACCATTTTGAAAGAGTGACACAAATAAACCTTTAAGAACATTTATTGGATGCTGCATAATGTCAATTTTATCCTACACAGTGTCTACATGTTCATGTTTTCCCACTACCTTCATGATCCATGTGATCACGGTGATTCTGTATTTTATCCCCATGGTTCTCAAATCATCCTATGACAAAGCATTCAGGAAATTAATAGTGTTCTTAGTTGTATCTACAAGTTTCTTATTTAAGGCTTCTTTCGCTGCAGTGTAACTCTACTTGGCATCATTTATGACCATCTCTTTGTCCAAAATGTAATTTAAATATGGTTTGAGCTTAACAGCCTCAACAATAATCATATCCCAAATGAGTTGTCTTACTCCCTTTATTGGCAGTTTTCCAGTCAGCTGCTTTGCCAGTTTATCATTTTTATCCAGCAAATATTTACATTTACTTCCCAATGCTTTCCTTTCTTCCTCCTTTTTCAAAGTTGCATCCTCTAGATTTTTATTTTGGTTTCTTAGACCAACAATTTCCAAATCTTTTAAACTCACCTGGGACATATCTTGTACAATAGATTATGTACTTGTCTTTGTAATAGGCTAAGATACCTATACCTCATCTTCTTTATTTTTATCCTCTATCTCTTTTTCCATAACGGATTGTTTTTCTTTTAAAACATTAACATTTTCAACCAAAAGAGCCTTCTCTTTTTCCCATTCTTTCTTCTCATCATTAATATACAGGAACTTTTCTTTGTTATCACTCATTTCATTAGACAGTATCTCTTTTTCTCTCTCCAATTCAGTCAATTAGGAATCCTGAATCAATTGTGTAGTAGATATCTTCAATTTCTTATTCAACAGCTGAATTTTATTTTCCTTTTATACAAGTATTTTTGTGTAACTTCTCCCTTATTGGATTCATTATCAATGGCAAGAAAAACTCCTTCATTAGAGGAAATTTGGGGTCTAAAATGGGCCTTATAAGAAAACATGCCAACAATAAGTTCTTGTGAGTTTGAATTCAAGAACCAATAGAATTTCAATAAAATGAGTCAACCATAACGATTGAATTGACATATTTGTCATAAAAAAAACTACTTTTTTATTCGTATTTTCAACATATATCTCTGTGTTTTTCCTCAAATTTCGATCAAGAGAGCTCGTTGGATGCGGAATTTTATTATGCATCCAACGAGTACCCACACTACATACTTTTGACGGACCCCTCTACCCCAAAAATAAGAAATACCTGAAAAAATGTGATGAAGACATCATCATCACATTTTTTCAAGTATTTCTTGTTTTTGGGGTAGCGGGGTCCATCAAAAGTATGCAGTGTCATTACTCGTTGGATATTGTAGAATCAAATTCCGCATCCAATGAGCTCTCCCGGTCGAAATTTGAGTAAACACACAGGGAGATATGTCGAGAATACGAACACAAAAAGTAGTTTTTTTCTTTCTTCCTCCAAAATTAATAAATATTATTTTAACTATCATTTTATTATTTTCCTTAGGAGGCCCATTTTAGACCTCAAAATTCCTCTAATGGAAGCTTCTGAATATGCTGTTGGTATGCCTTATTTTTTAGTATTTCTTGCCTTGGCTGATTTTTAATCTTGTCCTTTGTAGATTGCAATTTAGACACTTTCATAGTGGATTTCAAAAAATTACAATAAATTACATCCTGACTAGTCTTCGTGTGTAAGTGGATCATATCTAGTACTAGGATGTTTTCTAAGTTCAATCTCATTTAATCTCCTTTATTCTTGGTATAAACTGCTAATTTTAAAGTTTGGGATGTTTTCTAAGTTCAATCTCATTTCATCTACTTTATTCTTGGTAGAAATTGCTAAGTTTAAAGTGTTCTTAGAATGATCAGTAACAATCACTAAAGAAACCTCTTTACTAGAAATTTTTCTGACATCTACATATTGGTAACACACAAGTATGTCGACAGGTGTTCACTCCACATATTTGTCGACAATATTCAACGCAATCTCCTTAAACACCAGCTCGGATAGGTTTTACCCTATCCAGCAACATCTGCGAAGCATATGCAGTATCACCTGAGATGTCTGGGGGAGGGTTGAAGGAAACACGTTTTTGTAGAAGGAAGAGTACTTGTGCACTATGTCTTATTCTATCGCAGTAATACTCAGACATCTAGAGGTTTACAAACATCATTCACGAGATCTACTTATCAATATTTGTAGTAAGTTCAATCATCACAGCAACATAACAATGATAAAAAATACATCAACATATATGAACCCAATAGATACGAAAATACTTCGCATGATTTAGACATAAGAACACATAGATAGCACCATTACAGATTACAAAGAAATAAACAGTAATTCCATCATCAACATTCTTGTTATATTAGTTTAAAAAACCATCATAGATCCCTAGATTGAATAGCCTCAGACCACAGAAATAGTGATCCATAGATCAATCGATCACATACCAACAAATTCCATTCACCCAATTCCTTAATGACTCTACTCCTAATTCAATTTATAGGATTAATCCATTACAAAATGGTCCACCTAGGCCAAATATCTAACTACTTTGGACCAAAACTTCTAACTAATGTGACCAAATCGTCCACACTTGCCAGTGTCTTCTTCAGCACAATTGAGTCTTCTTCTCATCAATGTATTCTTTGTTTCACCTTGCACATCTGATCCTCTTTCCAATAGATCCCCATCACAAAATTGTGGCTCGTCCTCAAGCCACCTCAGCTGGACATAGATAGTGCATTCAACTTGGACTTGAAATTATGATGCTTCGTTTGAACTTGTTCAACTGCTTCCTTTATATTTTCACCAAGTGTTTTCCACTCCTCCGTATCTTACTTACTAGGGTGCTCATCATATAGCTGCACCACTTTGGCTCGTGCATCCTTCATGTTTGTAAGTCCCTCCGTAGCTTTGAGCGCTAGCTTCTCTGTAGTCTCTTGGAATTCATCTAACTTAGCTGTCCTTCGTTGGTGTCACTCTCATTCCTTTTTGATGCATTGTTGCACTTCTTTCAGCCTGGCTTCCTTGGTCACCTACATAATTGGGGGTATTGTCTTGAGCGATCCCCTCATTCTTTTCAGTTGCGCTTCCGCCTCTCTAAGTTGTGTACTCAACTGTTGGAGTTGGTTGTCCTGGATGATACTCATCCAAAGTTGTGTCGTTTCCTTTGTCTTTGATTGGGAAAATTTTTCCATATATTATAGCTATGATGCCACTTCTTCTATTACACTCATTCGCTCTATTAGTTTCTCCAGCAGTGTACTTGGCACTGCTTGTGCTTGTAATTCCTCGTTCTCTTTCTTCAAATCTACAACTATTTGTCCTAGTCACAATAGTTTTTCCTCTGTGAACATTTCTAGAGTAATGTTTGGGATATTTGCACATGTAACCGACTCTTTCTTTCTCCAACCTCTTCTTGTCATCAAATTCCTTGGCCTTTTCATTCACCACTGCCTCTTTCTCCTTCTTCATTTGTTGAATCTATTCTTTTGTCATCGTTACTTGTTGTCGAGACTTGACCAATTGGTCATGCACTATCGCCTCACGATCATGAATTTCGTGGCTCACTTTATTCTAGAGTCTATCCACTTGATGCATCAGAAGCTCATTGATGTTAAGGCCAATTAATTCAAATTTATGCAGGGTTGAATCAACATCTTTGTCCCCTGTCGTTAGTACTTATGACAGAATATCGATCATCCGCACTTTCTTATCGATACTTATCTCAGTTTTCCTTTGTAACAAATTTGTTTGTGGTACCCTTGTCCCTAATACTGCATTTGTCAGGGATTGCAACAACCCCTTTACCTATTGAAAATACTTTGTAGCATGTTGTTTTACCTGATCTTGGATCTTGCTGGTCGTTGTAGTAATTGTGGCCAGTGTCCTACTTACCTAATCATCTGAAATTTTCATTGTATTGCTCCCTTCTCCTTGTTCAAATCTACACTTTGTCCTCCCCTCTTCTTGTTTCCTCTCCATCTCTGAATTTGTTGGAGTCGTGGATGATTCTTCCTATGAATCCTCATTAGAGTCCTTCACTTGCTCCTAGTCAACTAGAATGTCTGGTGGTAATCTCACTTTTGTGTCTGAAAACTCATCATTGGTGACTGAAACCTTCCATTCTGGCGTCCATTCATCAATAATGTCATCCAACCTTCCTTTTTCAACTTGTATTGCATCGCTAACCGCTAGTTCTCCATGTCATTCATTTCCTCGATGTGGATGACATGTGGACCGATTGTGAATCACATCAGCTTTCTATACTTGATCACGACTGCATCTATGAGGCATGGGACCTTCCATGCCACTTCCTAGATTCCATCCAAATATGAATAGAATTGGACACTGCAATCTATTTTTCATGCATTATCTTCAAGAGCCCATAGATTTTGATATCGTGCTTCTCTACTTGTTTTAACTACTTTGACATCCATCCCTTGATAATACTTGGGTTCCATCCAACCCACTAGTGCGATGAATATCAGTAGTCATGAATAAGTGAATTCTCTTCTTCCCTAATGCACCAATATGACATCTTCTATCAGTTGGTTTAACAAAAATAGAGCCCCCAATTCATTTGAACTCCTATTGTGCATTTATTCGTGCATGCAATAACTCCTGAAGTGCACTGGTTCTATATGTTCTTGCACACAATTTTTATTTCTTATTAACCTTGTAGCCAACTGTTTGTCATTGTCCTTGCCCCGGAAGTACTGGGATGGATTGACGACTACCTTGAGAAATTCGGTGATCTATGAGATCAAGTTGACTGTGATGGGTACTTTTGTATCCAACCATAAATATCCTCCATGGAAGCATGACAAAAACTTCTTCATGCATGCGTTAAATGTTGTCGAATGCCCAAAATGCGGCATGTGGGTAATGGCCAGTTGGCCCGACTGCTGGAACCCCAGTTCCCATTATGTCGGTTCTTTGGTGAGAGGACATCTGTCCTCATGTGCACAATGTTCATAAGTCTTCGTGGCACATTCTGGATACACCATAATGTCATGATCACTATAGTGCAGCTTCTGCATATGCGAAATGATGTTCATTGTAACATGCACCCCCTTCGGTGTTGTCAGCATATTGATGTTGAATCTCTGATTTTTGGTGATAAAAATCGGTGTTACATCTGGATTCCACGGCGGTACGTAGCCCAGGATATCATAAATTGTTCATATTTTCCTCAATGTGGAGTCCTCCCCTCCTGTCGTCGATGGGTCGGCTCTTGCCTCTGCTTCCTTGGTTAAACTATGGGTTGATTTGGTTCTTCGTAGTGGAGAATTTGGCCAATTTGCACTCGTCTTCTTTTTGGGTGGTCTTGATAACATATCCTAAATTTCTATCCTCTCCTCTACTATCGTCACACCTTGCAATGGTGATCCCTGTGTGCTACCGCTCGAAATGATTTGATCCATAGCTACCTATCTATCTCTGTTTCTCTCTTCGTTACTCTCCTAAAATTTCCTTTGCTCAAATTCATTCTCATAATATTCACAATGGTTCAATCCAATCCCCCCTTCTCAATTCTTATAAAATCCGTTGAGCCCGTGCGATTGATTTCAATCATCATATCCAAATCCTTTGAATATTGACCAAATCCGTCGTCGATTATGCAAATACAACGGTTTGATTTCTCCATAACTGTGCATCTTTTCCACTTGTGTCGTCACTCATTGGGTTCAACTGTTGCATTTATTATCCGATGTGACCATATTGCACCTTGTCTGGTATCATCGAGCTCCATACTTGTTGCGATTTGTGTTGTTTTTCTTTTTGTTTGACCCATTTTTGTTGCGATTTCCTGCTCCTTGCGATCTATTTTCCTTTTTTTTGTTTACTGCGTGGCTTATTAGTCATGGTGTCACACTTGGCTATCCCAATAGGGTTTTATCTAGCTTCCATTTACTAACTTTGGACATAATCTCTATCTAAATGTTGCAATTGTACTGCACCTCCATCGGTGATGAAATGAATCACATAATTTCCTAACCAATCCATTTGTAGCTTACATGGGTGCTTTGCGAACTTGTTGTCATATAAGAGAACCATATCTCTGTGATTTTCTGCTCCTTGTGATCTCTTTTCCATTTTTTTTTGTTTACTGTGCATCTTATCAGTCATGGTGTCGCACCTGGCTATCCCAATAGGGATTTATCCAACTTCCATTTACAACATTGGCAATAATGCTCCATCTAAATGTTCCAATTACACCGCACCTCCGTCGGTCATGAAATGAATCACATAAGGTCCTAACCAATCCATTTGTAGCTTACATGGTTACTTCATGAACTTGTTGTCGTATAGGAGAACCATATCTCCACATTGGAAGTACTTCTCCTTCACATGGCATTCGTTCCATGCCTTCTGTCGATCCTTTTCCACTTTCTTATGGAAATCTATGATGAACTGATCCTCCTCAAGCTGTAACAATTGTGTCAATCGTTCTTCAACCACTCCTTTATTGTTGATTCCTATCATTATTTTTATGCACATGATGGGAACAATGTACTCCATCGGCATTACCTCTTCTTGGCCATAGACAAAATTGAATGGTGTTTTTTGCGTCTCATCAAGTCAATGCTTCCATGTCATTTTTCATGCCATCACTTGTTCAAAGGATGTATTTTCTACAATCTACTTCTTCAGTAAATTTACCCTCCTACAAAGTTGTTCGTCTCTGAGTCAATCTCATGATTGTTCCATCACTTCAAAATCAACTTGTGTTCCATGTTTCGTTTCGATGATGGGGGAAACATCATGATTCTCCTTAAATGAGTCTATTCTTGTCGAATTCATCACATTATCTAGGAATTAGATTTAGAAACCAAGTTGACTACATTGAAGCCTGCATACCTCAATGGCAGGTTACCTTGCTTTTGACAACAGGTTTTCATCAATGATCTCTGATTGAAAGATTTTATCAAGTGTTCGACTCCAAAACCTTTTTTCACAATTGAGGGAATGTACAGAGATACCTTTGAAATCATTGACATTCATTAGAGGAAATTTCAACTTAAAATAGGCCTCCTAAAAAAAATTAATAAAATAATAGCTAAAATAATAAAATAATATTTATTAATTTTGGAGGAAGAAAAGAAAAAAACTACTTTTTTGTTTGTATTTTCGACATATCTCCCCGTGTTTTTCCTCAAATTTTGATCGAGAGAGCTCATTGGATACGGAATTAAATTGTACATCCAGCAAGTATGCACTCAACATACTTTTGACAGACCCCACTACCCCAAAAACAAGAAATACTTGAACAAACGTGATGATGACATCATCATGTTTTTCATGTATCATCACGCTTTTTCAGGTATTTCTTGTTTTTGGGGTAGTGGGGTCCATCAAAAGTATGCTGAGTGGGTACTCACTGGATGTGGAATTTAGTTCTGCATCCAGTGAGCTCTCCTAATCGAAATTTGAGTAAAAACACAGGGAGATATGTCGAAAATACAAACAAAAAAGTAGTTTTTTTATGATACATATCCCCAAATTTATATTGAAAAAGTGTTTAAGACCTATACGATATTTCAAATTTAAATCAATTTCATTGGATAACACATGATGACATGGAATTTGAATTAGAGTTAAACGATCCATTTTGAGTTGAAATTTCCTCTAATGAATGGTGATTTCCCTCAAACTTGTTAACAATATACATCAATGACTGGTAATCAAGTGGTTTATACGATGTTCAACCTTAAAACATCTATTCACATGTTTAGAATCATATTGTTTGGGGATTGGAATGAAGACCCTAAGTGATTAAGTATTCATCTAAATATGTATCTATTCTCAGGTTGCGACAGAGGATTATTTGAAGTTATGACATGGATCCATGTTGTATGTTTGGTGGTTGTTTGCCGTATTGAGTTTGGATAACATGGATCTACTTTGTATATTTTGTAGCCATGTGTTGTTTTCAACATTATTATTCATGGATCTATGGTGTATTCTTGGTAGCCATAACAGAGTCATCCTGATGGATATGCAATGTATCGGTCTGCAGCCGTGACTGAGTCATATAAGTTAGTTACTGGTCGTATATCAAGTGTAAGATCATATCTCTTTGCCTTTGATACCATACTGATTTCTAGAAAATTATTTTACCCATCACATCCTTCTAGCTTCATACTTTGGGGGGGATTCTGTTGCACCTAAAATGTACATTGATGCCTAAAATCCATCGAAACACTTGGCCAAGGATTCTTTTGGACATTTTTTCTCACCTTTAGACTGGTTGGCGCACCTTTCCTCCTATGAAAAAGCACTAGAGAGGGTTGGAACACCTTATCCATTGACATTAGGCACCACTAGAGCCTCTAAATTTTATGCAAAGTGGAATTGCACACATACCCTCACTGCAATAAGCGTCAGCAAGATTTAAAAGGAAAAAAGAGAAGTTTTGAGAAGCTTCCAAGTGAAATCTCTCATGGAGGATGTTCCTATCTGCTAGGAAGAGCTATCATTTGACCTTCGAGCCCATAAGGATCATCCCCTATCCTCTTCCCAAAATATCTCATCTCATATGAGCCTCCTTTGGCCTATAAAAGAAGGCTTCATGGACTTTGTGAGAGGAGACCAAGGAGAGCATCCTTATGTTGTTGGATTGAAGTTTGGTATTGAGGCAAAGTTGAATGTGTTTTGTGAGCAAAGAGATTTTTTTGTAATCATTTGATTTGTGTGAGTGTGTCAAATTCCTTCTAGAGACAAAGCTATCGACATCAAGGCTTTGGTTGTAGCTTTCCCTTTTTAGTTTGATTAATACAAAAGTGTTTCCCTTTCCCATATATGAATTGTGTGAATATCAGTCATTTATTATTATATTCCTTGATCACTAATATGGATTTTTGATCTATCTTGTTACTCTTATCCCTTGTCATGTTTCTGATGTTTCTTTACAGGTATTATAGATCGTATGAATAATAGTGAACCAACGCATAGAGCTTTTAGATATGAGTTAAGAGAGTTATCTTATTCAAGTAGATTAATTATATAGGGAGAGGACATACTATTGTGACTTTTTGTTCTATACTTGTACCATACATGCTAGAGGAACAAGCAGTGTCCACACTGGTTGAAGAATTCCTACAAACAAAATTAGTGACCATAATAGGGATGAGATCCAATCAAATTTGGGATAGATCCAGTTAGATATGGAGTAGATCTAGTTATATATAAGATTTTGGTAGCACTGTTGCTTATAAACTTGTGATTCTCTTTGCTTGACTCATTTGAGATGTCAAGGTGAGCGATCCACCTTATCATCTTTGCAACTACTTCTTTTGAAGTGTGCTTTACTTCTTTATCAATCCAGCTCAGTCCACCATTGGTTTCTTTGGTAGGTGACTAGCATTTTTACATCTCTGGATCCATTGACGCACCTAGGTAGATTTTACAAAGTTCCAACCCTTCCTTGGCACCTACTGCACTCTAACAAGAAGCATCGCTGGCACTCTTTTTCTCATAGCGTAGTGTGACACTAGCACCTATACACAATCTACATTGTGCATCGACCACTTACTGGCACTCTGGTGTAGCCTTACACAGTGTGCCGAGGTAGGTCTGTCAATGTTTTGAAGCTTATGTTTTGATGTGTCATGTTTCTCTTGGTTTTTCTTTCAATTTTATTACTGTCTTTTTGCCGAGTCTGATGGTTTGATCACCTAACTTAACTTCTTGAGTTTAGATCCAAAAGTTTTCATTCATAAAGAATTCATTACTAAATAAATTGTGTGTAAGTTACAGTTTTGGATGCATGACTTGTTTGTTTCTTTCTCTGAAAAATGATTGTAGGATTATGAGGAAAGAAGATCTATAGCCTCTTTTGCATAATTTTTTAGCATTTTTATTTTTTGAATTATATTAAAAAACATAAAAATATAGTTACCTTCTTTTTCTTTGATTACTCTTGGTTTTCCTAAGTAGTTATAAAAATAGTTCTTTATGATTTTGATTAAGGAAGCATAGATTTTTAGACATTGTAAGCTCTTCTTCCTTCCTCCTTTCAGAGGTATTATAGTGTTAATGGTGAAAAAATCTTATGTGCTTGGAGAATTGTTAAAGATCTTGAATTTTAAATCATTGAAAGTAGCATGGCATCTTTTTTTTAGAGAATAGGTTTCTCCCTTGCTCTAGTTAGCATTCGTTGAAGAGAATAGTTGCATTGCATATAGATATTAACTTTACATATTGATCTACATTCCACAAACATTCACTAACCATCAAGATAAAATCAACGGTAGCCTAGGATAAAAAAAAATAGTAATTTGAGTGATAGGGTAGAGACATGTTACGGCGTCATAAAACATAGGAGTTGTCGTTATTTACCTACATTGCATTTCGAGGATCGTGTGGTTATTCCATGTACTATTGATATATCGAATGACCTTTCATGTACCCTTGAGGTATATCGAAATGTACTTCACGTATTGGGAGGTATATCGGAAGGCCCCTTTCGAACGGTTGTGCATTACACAACACTAATACCGATTCGAACTCCCATGTACCTTGAGTATCTCACAATACCCCTCTAGGATACCCCCACCAACTGAGAAAATCCTTTTGGGCGTCTTGTTGGATAAATACACCAAGAACATCACTCAAAGAGATACTACGCACATGTTGTCCAGGTAGTCGGGTATTCAGGCAAGGGTGTGGTCCCAATCCTCCTTGTCACATTTTACTATTGGACCCTGCACTATATCGTGAGTTGTGACAACTTGACAATACTAGTGAGGAACCAGATATTATAAGTCCATCCTTTCATTTAAGTTTGATTGTGTACTTGGATTGCATAGGTTTTTTTGTGTGTGATCTCTTATTTGTTTAGATATTTAGGGTAGAAATTTTCATCCAACACCCTGGTTGATCTACTTGCGAGATGATCTCGTAGGTTACAGGGCTTACCACCTCACTATCCTCCTATCATGGAAGGAAATGAAGGTGAAAACCATGGACCAACAAAATACTGCTAACTCTCATGTAGAAGTATTTCCAATCAATAAATCTAGGGAATAATTTTCTTCTTATAATAACCCTTTATTAGTCCCACAACCCTCTACCTGTTAGGAACCCATGTCAATCCTTCTCTTTACCGTGTTAGTATATTGTTGTTGGACACATATGATTTGTAAGTCGTCCCATAGTAATTGTTGATCCATAGTTTGTGTTATTGTTGTTGGGCGCATATGCTTTGTAAGCCGCCTGTAGTATTTGTTGATCCATAGTTTATTTGCCCATGGTTTTGACCCATAGTATTGGCGCATGGTTTTGATCCATAGTTTATATTGGCCCATGGTTTTGACCCATAGTATTGGTGCCTATTTTTAGTATATAAGTATGTGTTGAGGCCAAGGAAGGCACCGTGAAGTTATTTTGTATTGAGCTTGCTCAAAGGAGGTTGCCCCCTCGAAGTGGCCTGCGATTAATATAAAAGTGATTTTGAGTTCTGCTGCTATATCGTGTATTTTGATTAATTATTTGCTGTAGGGTCCTGACATCTGGTATCAGAGCACTTTCTTGGGCTCGTTGGGTGAAATTTCTGCCCAAATTTTTATTTTTATTTTTTATTTATTTATTTATTTTTTTATTCCGTTGCAGGTTCGGATCTGGGAATAATCCCTATCTGCTTAACTGTGGGAAGTACTTGGGAATAAGCCCTAAAACTCATTGTGAGGAGTACCACAGGAACCCCGAAGTAGCTGTCCCATTGAGAGGACCTGCTAGCGAAAAGGGCAACGACCCCTACCTAATTGACTAGTTCCCACCCATGAGGTAAACCAAGAGCTGTCGTTTGTGGCCAAGCGGTTATCAGTTTTACCTAAGCCGTGGAGTGAGGGGTACTGCCCCAATACGTAAGCCATCAGACAACATTGGTGGCCGAGTGAATCCCTTGAACCGATAGGAAGCCGCACATACCTGGGGTCCATATCTATTTTCAGTTGCACAATCGCAGATTTTCTTTGTCCAGAACTGTTGCCGGTCAGTTCCACACCATTGCAGATCCATTTGTTGCCGATCACTTCCATGCCGTTGTAGATTCCACTGTTTTCGATCACTTCCATGCCGTTGCAGATTCCACTATTTTCGATCACTTTCATGCCGTTGCAGATCCCTTCCTGAAAAAAAAAAAGAAAAAAAGAAAAAGAAAAAAAAAGGTATAAAATTCTGTTTTTTGGCCATATCTCCTTGGTTTCAACTCTGTTTTCCCTGAAACTTCATTGACACCTCTGCAATTCCATTCTGCATATTTCATTCCTGAAGACCCTATCCCAAATTCCACTTCCCAAGACCTGAAATCCCACATTTGTCTATTTTTTGGGTTTGCCATAACTCCTTCGATTTTCACCCAAACGCCTTCAAATTTTGCCACCGTATTCCTTTTCTTCATTCTGCTTCTTTGTCCCTCTCTACCAAATTTTCTCATTCTTTCACCCCGCTCCAAAAATCCCCATTTTTTTCTTCCCTGTCCTTTCGACAGTGTCCAAAACTTACTCAAACCCACATTACCCTTCCGTTTTTTTCCCAAATCCAGATTTTCCTCTACTGAAATAGTTTCTGTTTTTGTTTTTCTACCCACTCCCCACACTAAACAAAAATAAAAATAAAAACTCCTGGTTATGGTTGCCACCCGCACAGGAGAAAAAACCATGGAGGAAGCACTTGCAGCCATCCAAGCCAAACTCCAGGAACTGGATGAAAAATTTCTCAGTGTCCATCTTGAGCATTCAGCTATGAACACCAGACGACAGTCTGAGTATTCATCAGACAATGGGTTCTCTTCTTCCAGCAATTTTCGTGGTCCGAAGCTAGATTTTCCTCGCTTCAATGGTACTGATCCGACTAGATGGATTTATCGTGCAGAATAGTATTTCAGTCTTCATAATACTTTTGATGTCAACAAAGTTCCACTTGCCTCCTTTCATTTGGAACAGGAAGCTCTTCAATGGTATCGTTGGTACATCAAGGCTCATGAAGAGCCAAAATGGCCTGATTTTTGCCAGCTCCTTTTGCAACGATTTGGTCCTAGTGCTTTTGATGACTTCACAGGAGCTCTCACTAAACTTCGCCAAATTGGCACTGTGAAAGAGTATCAAACTGAATTTGAGAAACTAGCTAATCACACCGAAGGATTACCTGATGACTTCTACCGAAGTTGTTTTATCAGTGGTCTAAAGGATGCAATTTGCTCTGAGGTCAAAATGTTCAGTCCCAACACAATGATGGAATCCCTGGGGTTGGCTAAGTTGGCAGAAGATAAGCCGGTAGCCCAACAGCGCTCCAAATCCTCTTTTGTTCCCTTCTGAAATATGGGTTCTCAACGACCTCCCATTCCACCAGCTCCTTGCTCACCTCCAATCAAGCATTTGTCTGAAACAGAGATGCAGGCACGTAGAGAAAAAAGGGCTTTATTATAATTGTGATGAGAAATTCAATCGGGGACATCGATGTGTTCAACAAAATCTCTATCTCTTGGATGTGGATTCTCCGCCTGCCTCTGAAATTGGTGAAGAAGCTCCCGATACAATGGATGCCCTGGTTGACATTCAGGAACCGCCTACTGACCCTCCATCTCAGGACGACCAGCCCGAGATATCCCTCCATGCTTTAGCTGGAGTCACGGCCCCCCAAACAATGCGGGTACGCGGTTACTTCAAGAAGCTTCCTCTTACAATACTCATTGATTCTGGCAGCACTCATAATTTCATTGACCCTCGGATCGCCAAACAAGCTGATTTTTTTATCCATCCTTGCTCCAACTTTGAAGCCATGGTTGCCAATGGGGGCACCTTACCTTGCAAAGGGAAGTGTCATAATGTGCGTATCTCTATGGGAGATTATAACCTCTACTCTGACATGTATGCCTTGACCTTAGGCGGATGTGATGTGGTTTTGGGCGCTCAATGGCTGCGCACACTTGGCCCCATATTATGGGATTTTGCTGAACTTTGGATGCAGTTTTCCCCTGATGGACACAAACACGCATTGAAAGGATTACAACCAGGGTCTCTCAGCATCATCAGTTCACATCGCATGGAAAAACTTCTTAAGAAGAGTTCTCATGGTGTCATCGCTCAGCTCCATTCCATTCAAATGCAGCCATCAGTGGCCCCCACTACTCCTTTGGATCTCCAACAAATTCTGGATCGATATACAGGTGTTTTTGCTGAACCAGTGGGACTTCCACCTTCACACCCAGAGGACCATTGTATTCAGCTCCTTCCTGGAAGCATTCCTCCCAACATCAGGCCCTTCACTATTGCGAGTGATGCTTGTGGCAATGGACTTGGTGTTGTTCTCCTTCAAGATGAACACCCCATTGCGTTCACCAGCAAAGCCCTTTCCGGTAAGAATTTAGCTGCCTCTACATATGAGAAGGAAATGATGGCTATTTTGCATGCAGTACAAAAGTGGCGACCCTACCTCTTAGGGAATCATTTCTGCATCAAGACTGATCACCAGAGTCTGAAATATTTCCTAGAACAGCGTGTATCCTCCCCAGCACAACAGAAATGGGTTAGCAAACTCATGGGTAATGACTATGAGATCACTTATAAGAAGGGTAAGGACAATATTGTGGCAGATGCCCTTTCTTGCACATTTGATGACCAAGGTTCTCTTTCCGCGATTTCTATGCCTGTTCCAAATTGGTTGCAATCGGTTCAACAGGGTTATGTCAATGACTCTTCATTATCTCAAATCATCCAACGTTTGGAAAACAACCCTTCTATTGTCCCACATTACTCTTGGGATGGTGCTTCACTAAGATACAAGGGTCGTTTGGTGCTTCCCCAGAACACAGCTCTTCCACCATCTATCTTCTATGAACTCCATGCTTCTCCGTCAGTTGGGCACTCTGGTTTTCTCAAAATGTATGAACGAGCACGGCGCAACTTCTTTTGGCAGGGCATGAAAAGGACAATTCAACAGATGGTGGCTGAATGTGATACCTGCCAGTGCAATAAGGGTGAAACAACACCCCTTCCGGGATTGCTCGAACCCTTGCCCATAACTACCCGGATATGGACAGATATTTCTATGGATTTCATTGAAGGGCTCCCTAAATCTGGAGGGAAGACTGTGATTTTGGTTGTGGTTGATCGCCTCTCCAAATATAGTCATTTTTGTGCTCTCAGCCATCCCTATACAGCCTCCTCCGTTGCTCAAATTTTCCTGGCCCAGATCTTTCGTCTTCATGGAATGCCTTCTTCCATTGTCTCGGATCGTGATGCGACTTTCACCAATCATTTTTGGACAGAACTCTTTCACCACACTGGCACCAAACTGTAGATGAGTTAAGGTTATCACCCACAAACGGATGGTCAGACTGAAATTATCAATAAATGCTTGGAAACTTATCTTCGTTGCTTCTCCTCTGAGCAACAACATCAGTGGGCAAAGTGGCTCCCTCTTGCTGAATGGTGGTACAATACCTCTTACCACATTGCCTCTAAAATGACTCCATATGACGCAGTTTATGTTCAGGCACCGCCAATTCTTCTTCCTTACACCCCCAGCAGTTCTCCAGTTCAGGCAGTTGACACGGTCCTTCGAAACCGCGATGAGGTTCTTCGCATTTTGCGTGAAAATCTTCACATGGCAAGAAATCGCATGCAGCAACAAGCTGATCAGCACCGTTTTGAGTGCACTTTTGAAGCTGGTGATATGGTTTTTCTTCGTCTCCAGCCTTACAAGCAATCCTCACTAAAACTCAAAGGGCGTCATAAGCTCGCTCCAAAGTTCTATGGGCCATATAGGATTCTTTAGAAGATTGGGTCTGTTGCTTATAAATTGGAACTTCCGCCTTCTTCCCGCATTCATCCAGTATTTCATGTCTCTTGTCTGAAGAAATTTCTTGGCACCAACATCAAAGGCCAAACTATTTTACCAGAACTAGATAATGAAGGATCCATCTTTTTGGAGCCGGAGGCTGTCCTCAATAATCGCACTCGTCAACTTCGCTCTCGCTCTATCAAAGAAGTCTTAATTCAATGGCACGGAATGTAACCCGAGGATGCTACGTGGGACCACTCCTTTAGATTCAATGATAATTTCCACATCTAAAGCTTTGAGGACAAAGTTTTTCTAAGGGGGAGGGGATGTTAGGAACCCATGTCAATCCTTCTCTTTACCGTGTTAGTATATTGTTGTTGGACGCATATGTTTTGTAAGTCGTCCCATAGTAATTGTTGATCCATAGTTTGTGTTATTGTTGTTGGGCGCATATGCTTTGTAAGCCGCCTGTAGTATTTGTTGATCCATAGTTTATTTGCCCATGGTTTTGACCCATAGTATTGGCACATGGTTTTGATCCATAGTTTATATTGGCCCATGGTTTTGACCCATAGTATTGGTGCCTATTTTTAGTATATAAGTGTGTGTTGAGGCCAAGGAAGGCACCGTGAAGTTATATTGTATTGAGCTTGCTCAAAGGAGGTTGCCCCCTTGAAGTGGCCTGCGATTAATATAAAAGTGATTTTGAGTTCTGCTGCTATATCGTGTATTTTGATTAATTATTTGCTGTAGGGTCCTCACACTACCAAAGACACCACCTTTCATTTTTGAACGGAAGGTCAACTTGGTGCATGAGATTGGGTATTTACTCACCCATTAGATGATACAATGGTAGCAGAGTTTTATCCAACTGCTCCTTTTTGGGGGACTTCTCTAGGTCATGTTATTTCTTAATATGGGACCACTGGACCTTCCTACACTACTCTCATTCGAGAGGCCCCAGCGAATCAAGAATTCTTCTATCTACTCCACCAATCTATCAATCGTCTGCATAATATAGGAGAGAATATAAAGAGAAGAATCCTTTATCCTCTACTCCATCATTTAGGAACAATCCCACCTGGATACCATGCCCTTTCATCATCTCAAGTAGCTCCTGGCTCAAGGCCACCAATCCAACAAGTGGTTACTTATGACCCAGGTCAACCCTCCATTCCTGTTTCACTTACTCAAAATTCCCCATTGCTTTCTACTCCCCTGATAGCTTCCACGTCTAGAGGGAAACCTCCATCTCAAGTGTTTTTACCTACCAGGGGAACCATTTCTAGCATGGGGAAAAACCTAGCGGTAGTACAACCAGTAGTTAACACCCCTCCAATAAATACCAATACAATTATACCCTCTTCTGGCCAGGTACAACCTTCATGGGTTCAACCCGTTGTTAGTCAACTTTCTTGGGGCTATACTTACCTTGGAAATGAGTCACCCACAGTTCATCAAGCCTATCAACCAGCACCATCGGGAGTTGTTTACCTTGGGATTCCTTACCCTGTGAATGATTATGTCACATGGCGAAAACTCAATTGGTCAAATGTCCCACCACCTAGAGGACCTTTTGTAAATATTGCTAGAGGTCTTTATAGGACCACCTGGAGGGACACCTTTTGGAGGCCCCCCTAGAGGTCCACCTGGAGGACCACCTTTTGGAGGCTCCCTTGGAGGACCACCTTTTGGAGGTCCCCCTCGAAGGCCACCTGGAGGATCACCACCTAGAGGTCCAGCATCTAGAGGACCACCATATGGAGGACCACCATCAGGAGGCCCACCACCTGGAGGCCCAGCACCTATACGACCACCACCTAGAGGGACCAACACTTAGAGGACTCCCAACTAGAGGACCACCCCCTGGAGTCCCACCTCCCTCGAATGGTACACCAACTAGAGGACCCTCCAATGGCTCACTTGGAAATAAACCACCTAACCAACCTATCATGGGGATATCATTTATGCATGTTTATCAATCTTCTTATGGTCCTACTAGTCCATGGATTCCATATAAGTATTATCAGTACCCCCAACCTAATCAACAATTACCATTTCTAGCTACCTTAGATATTCCAAATTTGGATAGAATGATCAATGACCCGATACACCATGATCCCTCGTGGTCGGCCATCCTGGTTAAGCTACCCTCAGACATACCTGAATTTGATGGAAATCCTTATGAGGCCCCAAAAAACCCATGTAACAACCTTTCATTTATGGTGCTCATCCAATTCTCTGATGGATGGTTCAATCCGTCTACGTTTTTTTTAGAGAACTCTCACCAGAATAGCTAAAAAACAGTATATCGAGCTACCTCAACATTCCTTCTAGGATTTTAACGCCTTAGCAATGGCCTTTTTAACACATTTTCAATTTCCAATCTGATACGAGACAAGTAGAGACTTATTGATCTCGCTTCGCCAGACTAATTCCACCCATATATCTGATCATATACATGAATGGAGATGAAGATGTAGGTTGATTAAGGCTCCCATTCCTGATTAGCTACTCATCGATTGGTTTACGAAATATTTACTCGCCCCCATTGCTGGGGATGTTTCCATGGGATTTGTTGTTATAGAGGAGCGGGACATTATCTGTGCTCAGTACCTATACTTGGTCTACTCCTAGTCAGGAACTTGGTACGACCTAATTCCTCATGTTCCTCATCCTACTTCATATCCTTCAAGACTTGCAACAAAGCCACCCATCGATGGCATTCTTTGCTTAGTCCAAACACAATCGTAGGCTAAATCTGTGAAAAGTAAAAATCCACCAGTCTCACCTACTAGTCAACCTGTTCCACCCTCCAAAAATATTTCTCCTCATGTTGTCTCCATCCATGTAAACGTGGTTCAGTCCACTGAATCTTAGGGAGGAAAGAAAAAAGGTAAAAAAACACAAAATCCTGATGTTGATTCTAAGAATAAGAGAATGGAAAATTTTCCCTGCCTGATTTGCGGAGGTGACCACTTCACTAAAGAGTGTCCTCATCGTGAGGGAGTTGACAATTTTTTGAAAACTACTCCCACGCCAACAGTCTTGACAGATCCTTTCCCTAACCAACAACAATTGATTGACCATAAATCCTTTCATGGGACTTCTTTGTCTTCCTTGGATGAAGTCAAAATGATGTCAAGTGAATCAATTAACCTTAATACTCGATCCTAAAGCTATAACCCTCCTCCATAAAAGAAAACTAATAATTCTCCACCTAGAAAAACTTCACCAAATCCACCAGTCGCACCTGCTAGTCAACCTATTCCACCATCCAAAACTATTTCCCCTCATGTTGTCTCCACCGAAGTAAACGTGGTTTAGTCCACTAAATATTAGGGAGGAAAGAAAAAAGGTAAAAAAACACAAAATCCTGATGTTGATTCTAAGAATAAGAGAATAGAAAAGTTTCCATGCCTGATTTGTGGAGGTGACCACTTCGCTAAAGAGTGCCCTCATCGCGAGGAGGTTAACAATTTTTTGAAAACTACTCCCACACCAACAGTCTTGACAGATCCTTTCCCTAACCAACAATAATTGATTGACCATAAATCCTTTCATGGGACTTCTTTGTCTTCCATGGATGAAGTCAAAATGATGTCAAGTGAATCAATTAACCTTAATACTCGATCCCAAAGCTATGACCCTCCTCCATAAAAGAAAAATGATAATGCTCCACCTAGAAAAACATCACCATCCACTCTCGCTCTTGTTAACGGTCTTCAAATTGAAAAACCTACTCTTTATGCAATTATTCTACCACATAAGAGTACACTTCAAAAATCCATACTCAATCCTAATGCACATGCCTCGTAATATAATATAGTGGAAAATATGGCTCAATCACTGCATGCCATGTCAACTCTCGAGGTACTCGAAACATGTCCTGCACAACGAAAGAATTTTCTATCAATCCTCAAAGCACTGGATCCTGAAAACAATAACATTATTGCTTTCAAGATGGATAATTTTAAATCTAGGCTTTCCTATCAATTGGATTTCCAATTGTCCAAGAAATTTATTGGAAATATTATCCATCGTACCGTATTGGACGAGGGAACCTCAACCTCGGTCATGTCTTTATCCTATTGGAGAGCTATTGGTTCTCCTAAAATTAATCATTCACCCATGACATTAAAGGATTTGGATGGTCATGGCTTTCAACCTTATGGATTACTTCCCTCTCTCATGTAGAATTGGGGGGGAAATCAATCTCCATTCATGTTGAAGTTGTTGACGGTCATTTAGATTACAATCTTCTCCTAGGTCGAAACTGGTTTTATGCTATGCAAGTTGTTGCTTCATCAGTTTTTGGGTGGTCCAGTTCCCATTCCAAGGAAATATTGTTACTATTGATCAGTTAGATTTGTGTTCACTCAATGTGACTTCAAATACTACAAACAATGTTCCACTTTTGGCTTCCACACCCCCCCAATATCAGAACATTGGATTAGGTCTTCTCAAAGATTCCTCACTTATGGGAATCTTTTCGTTATCTAATCCTCCTCTTGTTTTGTAGCCAGCATCCGTGAACATGATTTCTACTTCTACCATAGATAAAGGAAATTCCAAGTTTTATTCGACATCAGCAAGTCCTTTTGAAGAAATGTACCAGGCTATTCAAACCACTAGTGATACCACCATCGACGACCATTTTTGGTGGCTTCAGATACCTATCACCAACCGTATTGGCCAGACCCCCCCCCCCCTCATCCCTAAATGATCTTTTGCATACCCTCCATTTTTATGAGTCCATCATGGAAGTTATCTCCATAAATGAGATTCCCTAGAAAGATCATCACCACTGATCTTCTTTCCTTCCCCATTTCCATATGGTAGAAGCATAGTTTGCATCAACAGTTTCATCTGATATAGTAACTCATCCTCAGTCCCCAATCCTCACCCATGAGATCGAGTCTGAGGGTAATTTAAGTAACATTACCAAAACCATTCCATTTGATTAGTGAAACCTGGTATCCCAGAAAACATCCAGATATGCCAGAACTCTTCCCCTTCAGAGATACAGTCTTATACGGCCTTATTCAAGGAATTTAGAGATATTTTTGCTTGGACCTATGAAGAAATGCCAAGGATATATCCCTCTATCGTAGTTCATGAGATTAGACTTCCCCTGGTGCCAAGCCAGTCCGCCAGAAGCTCCATCAAGGACATCCAAGGAAAGAAGCAGCCATTAAGGAAGAAATTCAAAAACTTCTTAAGGCTGGTTTTATTTACCATGTTCCTTTGACTGGATGGGTATCTAATATAGTCCATGTTATTAAGAAGCATGGTACTATTAGGGTTTGTATTTATTTTCGGGATTTGAATCGGGCGTGTCCGAATGACAAATTCCCTACCCAGTATATCAATCAAATCATCGACAACTATGCCATAAGTGTCATATTTTCATTTATGGATGTATTTTCTGAATATAATCATATTGAGATACTCCCATCATATCAACACAAGACAGATTGTATCTACCCATGGGTAACCTTCGCCTATAGAAATATGCTTTTTGGTTTGAAGAATGATGGTGCTGCCTTCCAACGCGCTATTTCATATGCTTTCCATGACATTAAACACATTGTAGAGCCCTATCTTGACGACCTGCTGGTTCGTTTCAAGTAATGAGATCACCATGTTGATCATCTCAAAGCTATTTTTCTCAGATGTCGCCACTATAACATCCAATTAAACACACACAAGTGTGTTTTCTATGTAAGAACTGGTCGAGGGCTTGGTTTTATTGTGTCCAAGGATGGCATCCACATAGACCCTTTACTTATTGAAGCTATCCTGGCTTTACCCGCCCCAAAAAACATTACGGAACTACAAAATTTGCAAGGGAAGGAAATTTTTTTATGTCATTTCATCTACAATTACGCTGAAAAAACACGCAGTTTCATGCGCTTATTAAAAAAGGACACCCCCTTCATTTGGGATGACTTGGCGCAACATGCATTCAATAATCTCAAACATGCTATTACGCATGCACCTATTCTGCAACCACCAAATTATACCAAGGATTATTCCATGTATATTGTTGCATCCCTTTCGACCATTGGTATGGTTTTAGTTCATATGGATGAACACGATCAGGAGCATGTGATCTATTATCTTAGTAAGAGTCTTTTAGAATCTGAAACTAGGTATTCACATGTGGAGAAACTTTCTTTGGCCACGGTCATCACAGTCCAAAAGTTCTGTCACTACATTTTGCTCCACACAACCACAGTATACGCATATTCTAACCCCATGTATTATATCTTGACTCGTCAAGTACTTGGGGGAAAATACTCACGCTGTATTGTAATTCTCTAGGAGTTTGAGTCGGAATTTTCCAAATCTAGTTGTAAGAAGTCTCCCGTCTTCGCTGAGCTTATGTGTGACCTTCCCTACATTACTGAGAGAATAGATCCCATTGACTCATTTCTTGATGAATTATTGTTCCTCATTAGTAAGTCTGACCCCTGGTATGGAGATTTAATTCTCTATCTCTAGACACGGTGATATCATCCCAATACAACTACGTATTGGGTATTTTTGGCCTTTGATCTTCAAATATTGCATTGAAACCGTCAAAAATTCCCTCCATGTCAATTATTCACATCAAAAAAGTGTAACACCCAGGTTTTGACCCCATTTGCATTAAATGAATATGATGTATATATTGTAATTAATCGTGGTGTGGAGCTAAAGGCAAAAGCTCCACCATCGATTTGGTTGTTTTATGTTTCAGCGATCGAAATCGTTGCCGATGGAATATTGTGCTATCCGGTACATATTAATTCTGGCATCATGTAATTATGCATTTTAATTAAAATGAACCCCAACCAGCTATGCCAATGCAACCATGATGAAAAGGGCATGATTTTCCTAAGGATAAGGAAGGGGAAATTATTAAACCTTGAGCCAATGGGGAAAATCCAAGTATCAGCTGTTAAACCCATTTAGTTGTCACCCACCCTTTTGACTTACTCACCTTTCCTTGTCTCAATCAGTCAACTACTACATTAAAACCTCTGTTGTTAGTTGGGTAGTTATTGCTGGGCAGTGGTGTGTGGTAGGACTGTTAGTCCTTTCCCACATGCACACTCCACCAGTAGACTCATTCACCTTCACGTGGGCATAAAGAGAGGGGATGACCCCATTCTTGCATTCTAGCCCCATCCTCACGCAGAGCCAGTCGTTCTTCTCTGCATGCACATGTTTTGGCATTTTACTCACGTAGAGAACTAGGAGAGCGGCCTCACATACATGAATTTGTTGTGTGTGTGACTTTTATGGTTGGGGATTTTGCTGTGTGTATTTCTCTTTGTTGTGGTTCTGACCATGTGAATTCACCTCCACCTGGGTTGTTCTTCCTTCCTCACGCAGCTGAGGAATCACCGTTGGTTTCATGCACGTTTTTGGGTTGCTGTGGGTTCTTATTGAATCATTTTGGCCACGATAGGGCCAAGAATGATTTAGGAAATCGAGTTTACCAGTTAGAGATGCGTATTACCCATAATGTCACCTCGGTTGTTCTGTGGTGTTTGATTTTCTTCCCCAATAGCGATGAATTATTGTTTCACTGTGTGTATGCAGTGGTTGGTCTTTGGACTATGATGGAGTGGGGATGAAGGCTTGGTATGCTTGATAAACCTGGTGTGTTTGGGAGCCACATAGACAGAGCTAGAGGGATGGATTTCTTCTGCACAACCCTTGAATAGCATTGGAAGGGAATTCAAGGCCTGAGGGACTGTGTAGCAGAGAAGGGACTGATTCAGGGAAAATTTTAGCCCAGTGGGCTATTTTTCTATGTTTTTCTCCCAAAAAAGATTTTCCATTTTGCATTTTTTGAAGCCTTGTTTCGCCCAATTTTGATGGGGTAAAATTTTTTCAGCCTAAATATTGCCAAATTATTATATAAACGATATAAAATCCTTGGAAATTAAAATATTTTTTTGAAAAATATCGCCAATCATTTTATGTTGGTATTTTAAGAATTGGTAATATTTGCCAACTGTTATACACTTTTAAATAAGTATGGTTCCTTAAAATCATCCCTGGACTGATTCCTTGTGTAGGGTGTGTGTGGGTGTCCTAGAAGTCCGGCTAGTTCTGGTGTAGGTTTCCTTAGCTCTTTAGTGAGCCACCAGCTTAGCATTCAACTTTTCCTAGCTCCCTGATGGCCTAATAAACCCAACTGTGTTGGCTTGGCCAATTTGTGTATCTTTGGCTATGTGTGAGCCTGCTTAGTTCCTTATTCCTTGGGGAATCATGCCCAACTTGGGGGTGGAAGTGTTGCTGAGAGATTAAGGAGCACACTAGCCTATGGTTGGGTGGAACGTTGCAGTGACGTAGCTGGTTGCAAGATGAATTCTTCATAAGATAATTATTCTTGACTATCTCATCTCTGCAATCATATTTGATGTTTAATGAATTATGATGAACATGTTGATGACTGAATGTATGTTTTGCTTCCACTGTATACTAAATAATTAGGAATCTCTGCATGCTTTACTTCAAAGAATTTTAGTTTTTATGTATGTACATGTTCATGGGGCTAGTTTCCCGGATAGTTAATGGTTTGGTAGCATCCTATTCCCCGATCGGAGGGTCGAGGACGTTACAGTGTGGTATCAAAGATCATGTTGTAGCATGGGCCTCAATGGGTCGTGAAGAATCAGTGACAGAGATAAGATACCCTCTTCCCAACAAGGGAAAGATCAGAAATCAGAGAAATGACAGGAAAATTTTAGAAAATTTTCTAATTATTTGAAATCATCGGATGGCTTAGGCTGAAGCCCATCTGATATGTAAGATGAATTATCCAGAAGTTTATCCGATTCACCAGATAACATAGACAGAAGACAACCCGACAAGGAACAGGTGGAAAGAAAATTTTGAAAATCAGTGCAAGTTTACTACTTGTCGGTGGTCTCGGCTGGAAGGAGCTGATGGTATCGGCTGGGTTGAGCCGAGACACAGCCAACAAGGACCCGTGGAGGAAAATTTTTCAAAAATTTTTCAAAATTTTCTAAGTATCAAAATCTTCGGAAGGCATTAGCAGAAGCCAGCCGATACATCGGCTCAGTTAGCCGGAAGGGCTTTCGATGACGCCGGAGAGCGAAACCTGAAATTTTTTCGAAAATTTTCGAAGTGTCAAAATCGACGAGAAGTGTTCATTGAAGTGGAGCCGAGGTGTCGGCAAGGATTTCCTGAAGGAATCCAAAGAGGCAGAAAAGGATAGATGATCGAGTAGCTGATGCGGTGGAAGAAGAAAGAAGAAGATAAAAATAAATTTTCCGAAAATTTTTCTAAGTCCAGGCAACGTCAGACTAATTTAGAGGATCGGTCAGCTGATGTGCGTCGAAAGGCAGAGGAATATTGGTCTGTAACATCAAAAAAATTTAGAGGATCGGTCAGCCGATGTGCGTCGAAAGGTAGAGGAAGATCGGTCCGCAACGTCAGAAAAATTTAGAGGATCGGTCAGCCGATGTGTGTCAGAACGCATAGGAAGATCGGCCCACAACGTAAGAAAAATTTAGAGGATCGGGCAGCTGATGTGCATCGGAAGACAGAGGAAGAATGATCTCATGTGCATCGGAAGACAAATGAATATCAGTCCGCCAAGGTATTGGAAGTGTAGTCAACTAGTGATCTGATACATCAGAAGGATAGTTGGGAAGGGATCCAATATAAGAAAAAAAAATTGAGTTTTTCAGTGGGATTTTCAGCAATTTTTCAGTGGATTTACAGGGAAAAAGGAGGGAAAATGGCAGTGATCTTATGAGCTAGATTGCATGAAAATCAAATATTTACAAGCCCCCTTGACCCCCGTCGTCCCCCTGAGACAGTCATTCTTTGACGAAAAAAAATTATGTGTTTTGGGAAAAGTTGTCATCTTATGATTTTTCCAAGAGAAGGTATGTAATTCTGATTTGTATAAATGTTATGCAGCTAACAGTTGTGTTACTTACACATTTGCAGAATCATAGTCACCTTCAAGGGCAGTATTCTAGGTAGTGTAGTTTGGTAAAGTAAGTTGTGGTTTAGCCATGAGAACCCATGATGGATATGATGCTCGTGATTCCTATGAGCGTGCACGGGATGCCATGGGAGAAAATGTTCGAGTTGGAAATGATGACATAGAGTCCAATGGAAGGAGATTCCAAGAGACACCGCCTGACATTGTAGCCACCATGAGAAGCTTGATTAAAGCCCGGGAAGAGAAACATCAGTTGAATGCTGCTATGTTGCAGAGTTTGATAGAATTGCAAAGAAAGATAGACTTTGGAAAGGGTACAGTAAAACCAGAAGGCAGTAAGAGCAGTACTAGGAGAAGAAGAAGGACTTCTAGTAGATCATTTGACTCAGAGGAATCCAATGGGGATTCAACCTCTTCTTCTCATAAGGGAAAGAGAAAGAGGCACCATAGGGATCACTCTTGGGATGAATTTAAGAAGGCTAAACCTCCTACATGTGACGGTGAGGTAAAGACTGGACAAGAGGCTGAAGCTTGGCTTCTTGGGATAAAGAAGTACTTCCAAGTTCAGGATTATTCAGGAAACATGAAGGCAAGGGTTTCCATATTCAATCTGAATGGAAGGGCATCCATTTGGTGGGAGCACTTCAAGCAAGTAAAGAGGATCGGTGAAAGGAGACTTAAGTGGAAACAGTTCAAGAAGTATTTCAAGTAGAAATACCTCTCCGACAGGTATTATGATGACAAGATTAAGGAGTTCCATGAGCTGAGATTGGGACAACAGACCATGGAAGAGTATGCAAACAAGTTATTAGAATTGTTGAGGTATGTAAGGTATATCAAAGATGAGAAGGTGAAGGTCCAGTGTTTTCTGAGTGGATTACCTCAGTCTTACAAAGATAGAATTGAGTTTTATGAACCTAGAACTCTTGAAGAAGCAATAAGGAAGGCTAAGTATTGCTATGAGCAAAGAAAAGGTAAACCTGATTACCATAAGGCATGGAAGGATAAGAAGAATGAGAAGTTTGACCAAAGAAAGAAAGGTTTCAAACCTTCTAACTTCAGGAATCATCGAAAGCAGCCATCCCAAGCTGCGAGTAAGCCAGTTGGAGTGATAGGAGAAAATCCTAAAGATCCACAATAGAATAGAGGACCACTCCAATGTTGGAAATGTGGAGGACCCCACATGCACAGAAGTTGTCCACTCGAGAATGAGAGTGTAAGGCCAGCTTACAACATTGAAGAAGCAGAAATAGTGGGTCAAGTAGCAAGGACAGTCCCTGGGATTTATGCAGCACTGGAGGACCGCCAGGTAGATCACCAGTCAACTATGGTTGAAGTTGCAGGTAAGATTGTTGATCAATATGTTTCTCTTTTGATTGACCCTATTTCTACTCATAGTTACATTACTCCTAGAGTAGTGGAGATTTGTGCTTTTAAGAAATTAAAGCATAGAAAATCTTGGTTAGTTCAGCTAGCCACTGGAACTAAGAAAAAGGTTAGTGAAGTGGTGGAGAAATGTTCATTGGTCATGAGTGGATTGGTCACTTGTGTAGATATGAATTTTCTACCACTTGGTTCCTATGATGTTCTCATTGGAATGGATTGGTTAGAATCTCATAGGGTAAAGCTTGACTGTTACAATAAGACTTTTGAATGCATGGATGAAGAAGGAAACCGAGTAGTGGTAAAAGGTATTCCAAAGGTGATTTTAGTAAGGAAGGTTTCAGCAATGCAGTTGAAGAAGTTCTGTAGGAAAGGTTGTCAGTTGTATGCAGATCGTATTTTGGAGGCAACAGAGGATGAAACTCCTAGGTTGGAGGACTATCAGGTGTTACAGGAATTCAAGGATGTGTTTCCTGATGAGATTCTAGGGCTTCCTCTAAAGAGGGACATTGATTTCACAATTGAACTTGTGCCAGGAGCAGCACCCATGTCCAAGACACCTTACAGGATGAGTACACCAGAGATGCTAGAACTGAATATGCAACTGCAAGAGTTGTTGGAAAAGAAGTATATCAGGCCAAGTGTGTCTCCTTGGGGAGCACTAGTTCTGTTTGTAAAGAAGAAAGATGGTACACTCAGGTTGTGTATTGATTACAGACAGTTGAACAAAGTTACTGTGAAGAATAAATATCCTTTGCTTAGGATTGATGACCTCTTTGATCAAATGAGAGGATAAAAGGTATTTTCCAAGATTGACTTGAGGTCTGTTTACCATCAGGTGAGAATCAAGGATAAAGACATTCATAAGACAACCTTCAGAACAAGGTATGGACATTATGAGTTTGTAGTGGTACCATTTGGTCTCACAAATGTACCCACTACATATATGTGCCTTATGAATAGTGTCTTCAGCACGTATTTGGAAAAGTTTGTTCTTGTTTTCCTTGATGACATTCTTATTTATTCTAAGAATGAGGAAGAACATGAAGAGAATTTGAGATTGACATTGCAATTGCTCAGGGAGCATCAGTTGTATGCAAAACTGAGCAAGTGTGACTTCTATAGAGATAGAATTTAGTATTTGGGTCACATTTCTCAAAATAGGGTATATCTGTGGACCCTGAAAAGAATGAAGCCATTATGAATCTGCCTACTCCAAGAAATGTGACAAATGTAAGATATTTTATGGGACTTGCAGGATACTACAGGAGATTCATTGAAGGATTCTCGAAAGTTGCACATGCCATCACTTCTTTGCAAAAGAAGGGGATAAAGTTTGAATAGACATTGAGGTGTGAAGAAAGCTTCTAGCAGTTGAAGAATATTCTCACCAGTGCACCAGTATTGAAAGTTGCAGACCTAGAGAAAGATTTTGTGGTGTGTACCGATGCATGCAGATAAGGGCTTGGAGGAGCCCTTATGCAAGACAACCACGTGATATGTTACGAGTCAAGAAAGCTGAAGGAGCATGAGAATAACTATGCCACTCATGATCTAGAGCTTGCAGCCATAGTACATGCCCTCAAGATGTGGAGGAATTACTTGATGGGTAGAAGATTTGAACTAAGGAAATACCTTTGCGGTCTGAAGTATTTGTTTGATCAGCCTACTCTAAATGCTAGGAAAGCGAGATGGTTGGAATTTTTATGTGAGTTTGATTTTGAAATCAAGCACATAAAGTTAAAAGAGAATAAGGTAGCTGATGCACTCAGCAGGAAGGTGCAGGAAATGCATGTGGCATCTCTTAGTATTTGCCAATCAGATTTGAGGTAGCAGATTGTTAATCGTACTGTTGGAGATGAAGTGTATGAGCAAGTATAAGACAAATTGCAGCAGCAAAATATTGTGAAGAGGTATGAGGGATATAAAATGGAAGAAGATGGACTTCTTACTTATAAAGCCAGAATTTATATTCCAAATGTAGCAGAGTTGAGGAGAGTTGTTATGGATGAAATCCACCAAGCTCCATATTCTGGTCACCCAGGATACCAGAAGACAATTGCTACTGCCAGAAAATAGTACTTTTGGCTAGGAATGAAAAAGGACATGGCTGAATACATTTCAAGGTGCATGAAATGTCAACAAGTAAAGGTTGAGCATCAACATCCCGCAGGTTTGTTGTAGCCTTTGCTAGTTCTAGAATGGAAATGGGAAGTTATTTCCATATATTTTATTATAGGACTGCCAATGAATTGGATACAACATGATTCCATCATGGTTGTGGTGGACAAGTTGACAAAGGAAGTGCATTTTATACCGGTGAAGTCTACACATAAGACTAATGAAATTGCAAAGCTATTCATGAAGGATATTTTAAAATTGCATGGATTGCCTAAGGCAATAGTCTCTGATAGAGATGTCAAGTTTACTTCCAATTTTTGGAAGGGGTTGTTTGCATATTTGGGTACGAAGCTAAAATTCAATATTGCATACGATCCTTAGACAGATGGGTAGACAAAGAGAGTTAATCAGGTGCTTGAAGACATGCTTTGCATGTACGTTATGGACAAACCAACCAAGTGGGAAGATTACTTACACTTGGTAGAGTTTGCTTATAACAATGGACAGCAAGCATCCTTGGGGATGAGTCCATACGAAGCTTTGTATGGAAGAAGGTGTAGGACACCAGTGACTTGGGATAATCCAGTGATTAGGGTTGTGCTTGGTCTAGAATTGCTCAAGGAGATGGAGCAGGAGGTTGTAAAGATCAAGCAGAATCTGAAAGCAGCACAAGACAGACAAAAAATCTATGTAGATAAGCATAGGGTGAACAGGGAGTTCATTGTTGGGGATCATGTTTACCTCAGAGTGAGAGCAAAGAAGAGTTCCTTGAAGCTTGGAAGTTGTACCAAGTTGTCACCAAGATATTGTGGGCCATTTGAAGTGCTTGAAAGAATAGGGCCAGTTGCATATAGACTTGCATTGCCTGCTAGCACTAGAGCTCATAATTTTTTTCATGTTTCTTTGCTTAAGAAATATGTACATGATCCTAACCATGTGATAAATTGGGATGTGATTCAGGTGGAACCCGAGGGAGAGTTCCAAATTGAGCCAATGCACATCCTTGATAGGAAGGTCACAATCCTCTGGAACTGATCTATAGGGAAGGTAAAGGTGCAATGGGAGCACTACGGGCCTGAAGAGGCTACGTGGGAGCTGGAGGATGCCATGCAATTAGCACATCCATTTTTGTTCAATTCTGTGGAACACCGAGGTGGTACCAATGTAGCATTTTGTTCAATTTTGTAAAGCACTAAGGACAGTGCTATTGAAGGGGGAGGGGAATGTAACACCTTGGTTTTGACCCCGTTTGCAATAAATGAATATGATGTATATATTGTAATTAATCATGGTGTGGAGCTAAAGGAAAAATCCCCACCATCGATTCGGTTGTTTTATGTTTCAGTAATCGAAATTGTTGTCAATGGAATATTGTGCTATCCGGCACATGTTAGTTTTGGCATCATGTAATTATGCATTTTAATTAAAATGTACCCCAACCTGCTATGCCAATGCAACCATGATGAAAAGGGCATGATTTTCCTAAGGATAAGGAGGGGGGAATTATTAAACCTTGAGCCAATGGGGAAAATCCAAGTGTAAGCTGTTAAACCCATTTAGTTGTCACCCACCCTTTTGACTTACTCACCTTTCCTTGTCTCAATCAGTCAACTACCACATTAAAACCTCTGTTGTTAGTTGGGTAGTTATTGTTGGGAAATGGTGTGTGGTAGGACTGTCAGTCCTTGCCCACACATGCACTCCACTAGCATACTCATTCACCTTCACATGGGCAGAAAGAGAGGGGATGACCCCATTCTTGCATTCTAGCCCCATCCTCACGCAGAGCCAGTCGTTCTTCTCTGCATGCACAGGTTTTGGCATTTTACTTACGTAGAGAGATGGGAGAGCGACCTCACATACACGAATTTGCTGTGTGTGTGACTTTTATGGTTGGGGATTTTTCTATGTGTATTTCTCTTTGTCATGGGTCTGACTGTGTGAATTCACCTCCACGTGGGTTGTTCTTCCTTCCTCACGCAAGTGAGGAATAGTTGTTGGTTTCATGCAATTTTTTGGGTTGATGTGGGTTCTTATTGAATTGTTTTGGCCATGATAGGGCCCAGAACGATTCAGCAAATTGAGTTTACTAGTTAGAGCTGCGTATTACCTAGAATGTCACCTTGGTTGTTCTGTGGTGTTTGATTTTCTTACCCAATAGTTGTGAATTGTTGTTTCATTGTGTGTATGCATTGGTTGGTATTTAGATTGTGATGGAGTGGGAATGAATGCTTGGTATGCTTGATAAACCTGGTTTGTTTGGGAGCCACATAGACAGAGCTAGAGGGATGGATTTTTTCTCCACAACCCCTGAATGGCACTAGAAGGTAAGTCAGGGCCTGAGGGACTGTGTAGCAGAGAAGGGACTGATTCCTTGTGTTGGGTGTGTGTGGGTGTCCTAGAATTCATGCTAGTTCTGGTGTAGGTGTCCTTAGCTCTTTAGTGAGCCACCAGCTTAGCTTTTAGCTTTTCCTAGCTCCCTGATGGCCTGATAAACCCAACTGTGTTGGCTTGGCTGATTTGTGTATATTTGGCTATGTGTGAGCCTGCTTAGTTCCTTATTCCTTGGGGAATCATGCCCAGCTAGGGGGTGGCAGTGTTGCTGAGAGATTAAGGAGCACACTGGCCTATGGTTGGGTGGAACGTTGTAGCGACGTAGCTGGTTGCGGGATGAATTCTTCATAAGATAAGTATTCTTGGCTATCTCATCTCTGCAGTCATATTTGATGTTTAATAAATTATGATGAACATGTCGATGCCTGAATGTATGTTTTGCTTCCACTGTATATTGAATAATTAGTCATCTCTACATGCTTTACTTCAAAGAATTTTAGTTTTTATGTATGTACATGTTCATGGGGCTAGTTGCCCAGATAGTTAATGGTTTGGTAGAGTCCTCTTCCCCGGTCGGAGGGTCAAGGATGTTACAAAAAGTGCACCCATCTTGCTATGTTATATCATGTTATAGCAATTGACCCTTTTGAAAAATAGGGAATTGATTTTGTGCATTGTATACCTACCTCATTCGAGGGGCATGGCTACATCATTGTGGTCGTAGATTAATTCACTAAATGGGATGAGGCTATGCCTATGTATGCTGAAGATGGAAAGACAATTTCTCTTTTTCTATTCAACCATATCATCGCCAGATTCGGGATCCCTGTGGCCATTTTGAATAATCATGGGTCACATTTTCATAATAAGATGATGGAGGAATTAAACGCTAAGTTAGGGTTTCATCATGACAACTCTACACCCTACTATCCACAAGCCAATGGCCAAGTTGAAGCTATCAATAAAGTCTTAAAAACTATGCTTCAACAAGTGGTAGGACAACCTAAATCTAACTGGAATTTGCAACTTTTTTCTACATTATGGGCATATAGGTCTACCATCAAAACATCCACTAGTTTTACACCTTTTTAATTGGTATATGGACTAGAGGCCACTCTTCCAATAGAGTGTGAGATTCCTTCTCTAAAACTCATTGTACAACCATTACCCAATACCACCTTGGAGGAAGAACGTTTCTTGTACTTAAACAAGCTTGATGAAACTCATTGCAATGCTACCTTAGCAAATGAGGCACAAAAATGATGAATGAAAATTCAATATGACAGATTCGTTCAACCCTGCTCTTTCAACGAAGGTGACTTGGTCTTGACCTGTGACCGTAAACACGATAAGTTGGAGGTTGGAAAGCTAGAATCTATGTTGGATGGGCCTTATATTGTCATTCGTGTCTTAGATAAAGATTCTTATGAGTTCATAGATTATGACAAGATACCCTTGGTAGAGCTCCGCAACGGGCTCTACCTCAAAAAATACTATGCCCAGGTCATCTAGCATAGGTTCATTGTAAATATTTTTTATACAGTGTGTTTTTTGAAAAGATTGGTTTAGTGTGAATATACGATGTGTCTTTCAGAACCCTAGTTATTTAGTTCTATGCTTAAATGAATAGATGACCACCTATACCAGTTTCGTAGATGGCGCTAATCATTAGGCCTTGAATCTTGCATTAGCATCCTGGGTAATGTACTCTCCAACAGGTGATCTGGTGGGTTCAGGTGGAACTTGTTTGGGCCCCTCAACAAACAATATCGTAGAGTATCATGTGGTAATTGGATTGTTGATGGAATCCTTGGCTAATGATGTATGAGAGATTAGGGTTTACTTAGACTTAGAGTTGGTAGTACATCATTTAAACCAAGTCTACACCATTAGAAACACCCTACTTCTTCGTACATTTCTCTTTGATCGGGTATCTTATCAACACATCCTGAGACATTTAAATGTTGTGGCATATTCCTTAGCAAATTTTGTCTTATATTGGTATCTGGCTCATAATTAAATTCATTTTAAACATTCATGTATTGGATTCTTAGTAGGCATTCATTCACACATCACATTTGCACACACATATGTAAATAAAAGTTTTTCATACATATATAAAAATTAAAGCTGAGATACAAAAATGACTGAAGCAACAAGCTTAGATCACCCAAAGTTTGGAACTATCATAGTTTCAAAATACATGTATATAGGGAATAAACTGAAGCCTCCAATGTTTCAGTATAAATACAATACAAAAATGAGGGAGCCATTATGGGATAATCCTCGTTCTCATGATAGCACACCACAGTCTGAGCCACTCGATGGAGTAGTTTCCCAAAATGGCTTGAGACCCTTGCAGTAAGGTGATGATACCGCCTAGGTATATCATCGATGGAGATATCAAGAATCCCCATAGGAAAGCGCTGGAGGTTCTCCTCGATCTCTTCAAGCTCCTCATCCGCCTCTGTGCATCGACTCACCATATCCCTGGTTGATCCTCGCCTCTCTATGGGAGAGGCCCCAGCTAGATGATAAATCCATACATCTACACAAGAAATTTTTGCACATCTCAGCATTACACCATAAAAATCACATATGAAATTAAAAAATACAAAAAAAACATGTATAGTGGTATCTTTCTTACCTTAGTCATTTCACTTCTCTCCCTCCAAGAGTGGAAGATCAGGATCATCTCGGAATTTGTTCCCATCATAGGTGTAATCCTCTACCATCAGAAGTTGGCTTCTCAGCCAATGAAAGAAAATAGACCCATAGGTGACTTTGGGGCCTCCCCCACCACCATGGCATCCACCCACCTGCTCATCCAAGGATTCTCGGCAAACAACCTACTCAGTGGAATTTGGGGTCTCATAAATGGTACTCTCTCCAAAAATAAAGACACCACTATCGCTCTGTAGCCAAATTGCTTCAGCTCCCCTCTCTTGCACTTGGTCAACTGGTATTTCAAACTAATTAGTAAACCCTTGCTCTAGTTGAATATCGTAGGAACCATGCACTCTATGGCATACAACATGTGGGCTTGCGTGGTCAAGTGAGCTGATTGGGTAACCATAACCTTCTCAATTGTGAAGGCCACGGTCCTCAAAGGCCTATCTACTATATTCTTGATGGGGATTTTCCCACGTACTAAATGGGTCCCCACTGAGAAGTCATCATCAATCAAGTCATCTATAGATTACTCACCACCTCGTGGTCCAGTCAATACTACTGGTATTCCCCTACAGGACAAACCAGTCAAGAAATAAATGTCATCCACATGCATTGTCAGAGTGTGAGTCCCAACCACAAAGTGCTTCTGATCTGGATCCCACATATGGATCATGTGTTCAAGAAAATGCACATATGCTCTCATTGCTTGTATTCTGAATAATTTGAGGAGCCCACACTCAAAGAGGGCCCTCATGATCATTGGTTCATTACTCGCTTGCAATTATCCCAACTCATGTTGTCTCTCCTTTCATATAACCATTTTCCAACTAGTTTCTCCTGCCAAAAATATTAAAACATCCAATAGAAGCATGTTGGAACAATTAAAAAGAAGAAAAATGATATAAAATTGACTATTTCTTGGGTTTTTGAAGCACCCTAGCCGTTGGTGCATTGTCTCTAGGAGAACAGAGTAGTGGCAATCTTACCCTCTATTGACAGAATGCCCTTGGCACCTTTTCCACTTTCAAGAGGTGCACCAGTGCACCTCCTGAACGGGAAAAAAGAGCCAAAATGAATGTACTTTGTCCGTTTTGGAAAGTGTCCCAAAAACCCAAAAAATTGACTTGAAAACAGAAAAATGCACCATGAAAGAAAAGGATCGAAGGTTAGCTCCTACCTGCTCCAAGTGGTTCAAGAAGAGATGTTCCAGAACTCCCGTAATCTTCAGTTGAAAATCATCTTGTTTTCACCAATTTCACTCTTCCACTATGGTAAAAATCACAATGGTAAAAATATTCACTATTCACCCCTTTTTATAGAAATTTTTGTTTTTTACTTTAAAATAATGGATCAAATATTTAAATTTTTAGGGTTTTTAAAATTCCTTTTTTATAGTTGTTATAATGAATTGATCCTAACTTTGTTTTCAAATATTCTAGGTCACATTTATGATGTGTCAGGGCTATATCATGAGTTTCTTTCGTCTTTTTCACACCTAGAGCTAAGATGAAAAGGTACCGAGTAGTTTTCATACCTTTGTAATGCTCGTTAAAATTCAATAAAAAGGTACCAAGTACACTTTTCTACTTTTTCACACTTGTTAAAACTGGATTATGAAAAAGAGGACCCCTTATGGAGTTACCTTTGAGCTCTTTTCAAATTCCTTAGACACGAAAAATATCGTCAAGCGAACTTGATGATTTCACGCTTGTAAAAGTATTTGAATGATCATCTAATCAATGGTGGTTTACCCATTTTTCAGATCTATTAGACTCGTTTACAAAAAAGGTACACTCTAGTTCATCACAACTATTAGAGTTTTCTTGGGCATCATTTTATACTTTTTTGGGCCTTGGGCACTAAATATACGAAAAATTCCATCTTGGAGTTTTCTTAGTCATTTAAGTCTCTATAAATATGAAATGACAAATGAGTTTACTTTTGTCGGACTCATAAAATCAAATGATGAAGGACCCTTTATGGGAACAAACCCCTCCTTTCTCAGGTTAGTAAAACATATGAGGACGGACTCCTCATCCAACGAGCTACAATGAGTGTTTGTTACCCTCTTTGAATTTTGTTGACAGGCCGAATTGGCATGAGTGTCAACCAAGAGACAACCCGATCCGAGATTTTTCGAGATGCTCTCAGTCGTTAGGTAGCTATCCCTGACGGGATTAAGGCCCCATTGCCTTCCTTAAGTTGTTCCTAGCTACAGGAGAGGACAAAACTAAAGCTACTGTTTATCGATTAGATCTAAACTATCCCTATGAATATACAAATAAGACTAATCAAGTTAATTAGTATATTACAAAATTGATCAGTCGAAATTAATCTACTCAATCAATTAATTTATAATACAAGGATAAAAGTTAATCAGACTCAATGAATTACAGAGATACAATATAAACACATGTACATTATTCACAAGATCAGTAAATGACCTAGTAATGGTATAAAAGTAAAGATCTGATTCAATAGATTTTCAATAAAATAACTAAAGAAAAAATATCATTAATCTATTTTAAACATCCTATCCTGATCAGGAGCGTAGAGAACATTAACCTGGAATCAAATTGCCAATAATTCTACTGTGCTAACCATCTAGAAATATTCAGAAGAAATTCAGAATTTAAACAAGATCACACAGTGAACAAGTACTTCACATGTATTGATTGACGACAATATCAAATTTACTATATGACATATATCAGCAAATCAAAACCAGCGTAAGTCGACAGATTAAGTATGATGTATTTGCAAAATTCATCAAAGAAATAATGACAAAACATAAAATGCAGCAGAGAAAGTGACAAGATCAAATGATATCATAAATACATTTTCATAGTATAAAAACTGTAAATATATATATATATATAGATATCACCAGTGAAAAGTATTGTAGCTGCTGACAAAAAATTGTCTCAAGTCACAGGAAATAATTACAGTGATCTTGTCATGTCCTGTTCCAAACTATCGACCCCCTATCCAGTCATACATGTCTTCTTTAAATACAAATTATCTCATATGAGGACAGTTCTATAAAACTGGAAGCTATAAGATCGAAATCTTAACCAATTTCATTAAAAATGACAAATGCCTCATGTCATTTTTCTATATGCGTTATAATGTCTTTGAAATTGGAAAAATTTGATTTATAGTACAAAATCATAAACGTCGAAGACACTAATGATGTAGTGACACCTGGGAAACAGCGTAGCCAATCGATCTGTCCACGAATATCCAGGGATCATCCTGAACATAAGCGATTGCCAAAATCCAAAAGAAACGCATCAACAATATCACCTGCAATGTTACATAGTAAAGAAAAACAATTAAAACACACGAAACAAAAATGAAATAAACTACAGAATGCATGAATGAATGCACACAATACCTGTAACAAAAAATAACTTGATTATCACTTGATTATAACTTCAAACCTAAAATCAATAGTAAGTACGCCTGAAACATTATAATTTTACAGGAGCATTAAACACCTGAATATTTACACCATTTGCCGGGTTCTGCGAATGCCCTTTGAATTGCATCAGGGTAACCTGTGCATTCAACTCACTGACCTTTTCCTCATTCTTATGATTCTCATTTTGGAGTTTCAGGATTCTACGAATCAACCTATTCTTATGCTTCTTTAGACGCAATAAACACTTGTCATCTTAATCAACTTTCTCTTTCATCCTCAAATTCTCAGCTTTTATGTCATCACAATGTGTTGCCATGTCTATCACTTCTTCCTCCAATCTATGAATTTTATCCAACAAACAGTTTACAAATAACGGGTGAACCATTTCACCAGTTCGATAGAACCCTGGTAAATTCGCTTCTACAGACTTTTCCTTAACTGGAGGATCGACCATAGGGTCAACTTGAAGATTCTTATCAGATACATGAGGACTATTATCGGCATGATTCACGATAGGCTCATGATCGATGTTAAGGCCATCACTAGATAAGACAGGATTCCCTTCTTCATCATCTATCACAACCGTTTTGATGTCAATGCTCTTATTCATCGAAGGTTTAACAGTGCTTAACTTGGCTGACATACTTCTCATGAACCTACCATTCATCTTAACATTCTGCCTTTTTCCATTTTGTTTGCACGAGTTGTCATTACGCTTCGGTGTCACAGGGGATAAGTTTAAAGACTCCATCATACACTTGGAAGGCGCAGGGGTACTAGGGCTACATGCAGGAGAGGGAACGCTATCACCACAAATGCTGGGGCTTACACGGCCATCAGGGTTTGACACAGGCTCGTGCACAAGTGGAGCCGGAGCTCGACAAGGCTCTTGATTCCTAACACATTCTTCAGGACAATCAAACTGACAATGACAGAAAACCAGGAAACCATTCAATTCAAGAAACTCATCCCATGACCGATTTTGCTTATTCAGCTCTCTTTCTACCAATATCCTGACCAGTCCATGATGAAACAGGCTGTGACCAATGTTCTTTGGCCCCCATTTAATGGCCGAAGACATCTTGGTCAGACTTCAAACTAAATGATAGGGAAAATTCAAAGGAAAACCGAGGAAAAAAGCCAGTAATCAAAGGTGATAGACATAAGTAGAGGATAAACGACCCTCACAGGTCATGTACCAGTGGATAACGTCAAGAATCGGCCGCCATTCCTTCTTAAAAAACTTCCGCGATACATCGGTTCTAAATGATACCTCTTGGCAAGGATTCTTTAGCATCTGTCTCCATTCCATGACCTCCATCTGCTTGTACTTGAACCAACGTTCTCTTGTCAATAGCAAACTAGTAGCCAGCGCAACCGAACGCTCATCCACTCTGAAATGGAGGTCATCAATCTTAACCCTAGCATCAGACAGCGACAAAGAAAATAGCCTGGTCACCTCAGGGTTTGAGTCCGTAAACTTGCGAATGAACGACAACCAGCCAACTGCTTCAACCTTGGCTAATAGCTCAGGGTTTCCATCAAAAATTTTCATGTCACTGGGCTCAACCCTAACCACCAGAGCCATAGGTGCGAGCGCAAATGCACGAAGTCGCACACAGAATAGATACCACAAATCGAAACCCAACAATAAACTGGAGAGCGAGCATTCAGGGTGGAAACCAAGCAAAAAACACAGGCAATGAAACCCAAATCTATGATAAACAAAATAAGACATGAATGAACACAGACTACAACCTGATAAACTCGGCATGGGCGAAGGAGAATTATCACGCAGAGAGGCAATCGAGTAAATGAAAAGTGACGGCGAAGACACCAGATGAACTCATGTTACCATTATTTATTCGGAGTACTCGACATACAACCACTCATAGCATAAGCTATAGGTGTTGAACGAGAAGGGAGCCATGACACTGAGCATGTACTGGCGATTGAATATGATTGACAGAGTTAAGTACAAGTGCAATGATACCAGATCAATTTTCCGGTAAGTGGATCGATTTCGGAGGTGATGACACAGGTGTAAACGACCATGAGGATTAAACCTTAGATGTTAACGCATACACCTTACCGTATGATTATGTAAACCTTCAAAGGTGGCGAGCATACGACGCGACATAACCATGAAACCTAACATGAAACCTTCATAATATGGAGCATATTATAAAAAAAATCGACGGTAAAAATTTATAGTATGAGCAAATATGATTCAGGTTTTTAGAAAATGAACTTAGGATAAGGTATCCCTGCATAGCACATTTAACCTTTGATGTTTTAGGACCTTGTCCAAGTTATAATTAACCAATAATGTGTGTCCATTGATTAATATTCAAATGAAGGCTTATGGTAAGAGGCGTAAAAACCAAAACTTACCCCATAATCTGAAAGGTAATTCACCCCAATAATGATTTCAATGTAGTGATTTTGTCCACTAACCATAGTTCACAAAGGTTGTAAAAAACATAGAATTTCACTGATTCAGTAGCTCACGGAATTTCATCATTTGAGTAGCTATCGGTTCTGTAGATTTGCTACAATAAATTCGAACATTTCATCAAAACAAAATAGGATTTTGTTTGATGAAATATGTTTTTTTTAAGGTTGTTGAGTGAGGGCACAACAAACTTGTAAAATACAAAAAGAGGCACTCATCCTTCGTGATGGGGAAATTAAGGGAATGGGGAACATCTTTTCATTTGTATCAATGGCAGCTCATAGTCCACCTTTGAACATAACACCTATCTGTATTTTCATTTCCGAACATTTGGGTATCTGCTTGTCCTCGAGTCAATCCATTTTTGTGAGCCATCTAACCCCTTTGATTCAATTCATAGAAAGCATTGCCATATCCTTTCATTACAATTGGTTTCTGTCTCGTCAAGTCAATGCTACCAAGTCATTTTTTGTGCCATCACTTGTTCAAAGGATGTCTTTTCTGCAATCTACTTCTTCAGTAACTTTAGCCTCCTACAAATTTGGTCGTCTTTGAGTCAGTCTCATGATTGTTTCATCACTTCAAAATCAACTTGTGTTCCATGTTTTGTGTCGATGATGGGGGAAACATCATGTCTCTCCTTCAGCGAGTCTATTCCTATCCACTTCAGTACATTATCTAGGAATTAGATTTAGAGACCAAGTCGAGTACCTTAAATCCTACATGCTACAATGGCAGGTTTCCTCGCTTTTGACAGCAGGTTTTCATCAATGACCTTCTGATTGAAATATTCTATCAAGTGTTCAATTCAAAAACCTTTACTCACACTTGATGGAATGTACCGAGATACCTTGGGAATCATGACATTAATGGTGATTTATCTCACACTTGTTAACAATATGCATCAATGATTGGTAATCAAGTAGTTTCTACCATGCTCGACATCAAAACATCTATTCACATGGTTAGGATTGTATCATTTGTGGATTGGAATGAAGACCCTGAGTGATTAAGTATTCATCTAAATATGTATCTATCCTCAGGTTGCAACAGAGGATTATTTGAAGTTATGACACGGATCCACATTGTAAATTTTGGTGGTTGTGTCCAGTATTGAGTCTAGATAACAAGGGTCTACTTTGTATATTCTGTATCCATGTGTTGTTTTCAACATTATTGTGCACAGATCTACAGTGTATTCTTGGTAGCCATAACAAAGTCATCCTCATGGATCCGCAATGTATCAGTCTGCACTCGTGATTGAGTCAAATAAGTTAGTTATTAGTATTATATAAAGTGAAATCTCATCTCTCTTTGCATTTGATACCAAACCGATGTCTAGCAAAGTATTTTACCTATCACATCCTTCTAGCTTCAAACTTTGGGGGGGATTTTGTTGCACCTAAAATCTACAATAATTCCTAAAATCCCTCAAAACAATTGGCCAAGGATTCTTTTGGACACTTTTGCTCACCTTTAGACCAGTTGGGGCACCTTTCCTCCTATGACAGAGCACCAGAGAGGGTTGACACACCTTGTCCATTGAAATTAGGTGCCACTGGTGCTTCTAACTTGTATGCAAAGTGTGTCGGTGCACATACTTTCACTACAAGAAGCGCCATCAAGATTTAAAAGGAAAAAAAAGAAGTTTTGAGAAGCTTCCAAGTGAAAGCTCTTGTGGAGGATGTTCCTATCTATTATGAAGAGATGGAATTCAATCTCCTAGACCATAGGAATCATCCCCTATCCTCTTCCCAAAATATATCATCTCATATGATCCTCCTTTGGCCTATAAAAGAATTCTCCATGGACTTTGTGAGAGGAGACTAAGGAGAGCATCCTTATGCTATTGGATTAAAGTCTGGTATTGAGGAAAAGATGAATGAGCTTTGTGAGCAAAGAGATTTTTGTGCGAGCATTTGAGTTGTGTGAGTATGTCAAAGTCCTTGTGGAGACAAAGCTATTGACATCAAGGCTTTGGTTGTAGATTTCTCTTTTAATTTTGAGTAATACAAAAATGCTTCCCTTTCCCATATATGATTTGTGTGAATATTAGTCATTTACTATTAGATTTCTTGATGACTAATATGGATTGTTGATCTATATTGTTACTCTTATCCATTGTCTTGTTTCTAATGTTTCTTTGTAGGTATTGTTGACACAGATCCATCAATAGGGGTTCATGCTCTGTCGACGCCCTTAACTCAGTGATCTCCCTGATCATCTGCCCAGATAGGTTTTACCCTAACCAACAACACCTGTGAAGCAGATGAAGTCTCACCCGAGATGTTTGAGGGAGAACTATCGGAACCACATTTCCACAGTAAGAAGGATGGTTTATGCATCTACTATTTAACTAATGCAAAATTACTTCAGGGATCCAGACAAAGGTTTACTTTCACAAATTCATATCAGATCGCATCAATGTATTCAGATTGTAGCAAGATAATTACTCATAAACAGATCGATAACCATAACATGATTTAAAACACAGAAACATCACATCATTCAGAAAGAACAGTCATACTGTGGTATTGGTTCATTCACCTTGCATCATTCAACACAGGAAAAACATAAAGAAATAAAACACAGTATTTCCATCAACTTTCGTCATGTCATATTACTTTCACAACAAAACAAAGTCTCAAAAAATCCTTAGAGTTGCGATAAAACATAAATCAATCTTCTGTAGAACACAACATTACATTCATATCTCTATTTATAGGCTTGTGCCTTTTACAAAATGGTCCACTTTGATCAACTTCCTAATTAACTTGGACCAAAACTACGAAACTATGACCAATTCCTACAAAATTATTACCAAGCTGACTCTTTCTCGACTTTCCCGCCTTGCATGTCATATTTATCCTTGTGCATCATATTTTCCCTTGCACATCACCCTTGGTGTTGTGTAGCTTATCTTCATCAAAACTACCTGCCAACAAGCCCCCAACACAATCGTGTGGCTCACCCTCGAGCCACGTCAACTGGAAATAGTGTAGCCACTTTTTGATCTTGAATCCCTCATATTGTTGTTTGAATTCTTATACCTATTCCTTTATTTTTTCACTGATATACATGCAGTCCACAACATCCTTTTCAATTGGATATTTGACCATCTTCATGGTCACTTCTCTTCAACTTTCCTACACTGCTTGAAGTGTGGTAATTGTTTTCAGAGACAGCTTCTCACCAATATCCTGAAATGCTTCAAGTTGAGTTGTGCATCGCTGCTGATGCTCTCATGCCTTTGTGACGTGCTACTGAAAACTCTTTAACCCTTCAACCTTTGTGACTTGTACAACTGGTGGCATCACTCTAAGTGATGTCCACAGTGCAACCAACTGTGCTTCCACTTCCCTCAGTTGTGTGTTCATTTGTTCTAACTGCTTGTCCTGAACCATGCTACCCCAAAATTGTGTAATGGCATATGTAATCAACTTGGCATCTTTCTCAATCTCCTCAAGGATCGTTACGACGTCTTCAATGGAACCTTTGCACTCCAAAATATTTCTCTAGAGGTCTTCCTGGGTTCACTAGTTCCTGCAAGTCTTCAAGGTTGCGCTTGAATCCTACAATGACTTGTCCTAGATTCTGTGCTTTGGCTTCTGCATCCATGTCCTTCACTATCTCGAGGATTTCCTGACAGGACAAAGAAACTTCCTTCTCCAATCGTGCCCTATCATCCCATAGTTGCGCATTCTCGACAACTAGGATGTCTTGCTCCTTCTTCAAGTTCTTGATCTCTTGCTTTGCTTCCTCTTCTTACTTTTGTGATTTCAATAGGTGATCACTAATGGTCTGCTCATAGTCGACTAGCTCCTGAGCTGCCAAATTCTATAGCCACACCAAGGTGTGCATTGATAACTTGTTCATGTCTAGTGCGATTGATTCAAACTGCTGTAGTGAGGCATCAACATCCTCACTCTGGGTTTCTAGTGCTCACAACAGAATCAACACGATCCTGGACCACTTCCCTGTACAGATCTTGCCCATCCGCTATAAAAAATTAGCTTCGGGAATTATCTCCAATATGGCATTAATAAAAGATGTCAGTTGTGACATTACCTCTATAAATCCATTAGTCGACTGATGCCTCAGCTGAGTCTCAATTGCAGTCGTCGTCGTTGTGATTTTCGCAATGATGTGGTTCACTTGTTCATCTATCATTGGCATTGTGCCATTGGCCTCTCCTTGTTCTTATCGTCTCTTTGTCCTAGTCTTCTCATATTGTTGCTCCGCCTCTAAATCTGTCAGAGTCTTCGATTATTCTTCTCTCAACTCTTGATCGCTTTCGTGTACCGGTGCTTTATCCACCAGAGCATCGGCTAGAGGACCCGCTGCTACATCTGATACCTCCTCCAAACTGATCAGCTCCCTCGATGTCACAGACCACTCATCCACTATTGTGTCAATCTCAGCATCAGTTATCTTATACTGCATATTTGATCATTGTCTCTATGGGTCCCTTCACGCTTGCACATGTATTACATGTATTCCTATGGAAAATATTATGACTCATGTGTATTTCACCACCGCTTCCTCATATAATCGTGGAATCTTGGAAGTTGCGTCTTTCAGCGCATCCCAATATATCCAAAATTGTATGCGAATTCTTGCAATCGGTCATCCTGGATGATATACCACAAGTTTTTATACATAGATCCATCGACAAGGGTTCACTCTCTATCGACACCCTTAACTTAGCAATCTCCCTAAGCACTAACCTAGATAGGTTTTACCCTACCCAACAACACCTGCAAATCAGATCAAGTATCACTTGAGATGTTTGAGGGAGAACTGTCAGAACCACGTTTCCGCAGTAAGAAGGAGGGTTTATGCATCTACTGTCTAACTATCACAACATTAATTCATGGATATAGACAAAGGTTTACTTTCACAAATTCATGTTAGATCACATCAATGTATTCAGATCGTAGCAATATAATTACTCATAAACAAATCGATCACCATAACATGATTTAAAACACATAAACATTACATCCTTCAGAAAAAACAATCATACTGGGGAAAAATAGAACATTGCATCATTCAGCATGGGAAAAATAGAAAAAGATAAAACATAGTATTTCCATCAACTTCTGTCATGTCATATTACTTTCGCATCAAAATAAGGTCTCAAAACATCCTTACAGTTACGAAAAAACAGAAATCAATATTCAATAGAACACAACTCAGCATAATATCTCTAATATCATAGCATAAGGATGATCTCCCAAAAGATCAAGATGTTTCAACATTACATTCCTATCTCTATTTATAGGCTTGCACCTTTTACAAAATGGTCCACTTTGATCAAATTCCTAATTAAATTTGACCAAAAATATGAAACTATGACCAATTCCTACAAAATTATGATCAAGCTGACTCTTTGTCGACTTTCTCATCATGCATTCCATCTATAGCCTTGTGCATCATCATTTCCCTTGCACATCACCCTTGGTGTTGTGTAGCTTATCTTCATCAAAAATGCCTGCTAACAGGTATTATAGATCGCATGAAGAATAGTGAAACAACGGACAAAGCTTTCATATATGAGGTAAGAGAGTTATCTTATTGAAGTAAATTAGTTATCTAAGGAGAGGATATACTACTGTGATTTTTTGTTCTAGACTTGTACCATACATGATAGAGGAACAAGCAATGTCCGCAATGGTTGAAGAATTCCTACAAACAACATCCATCATCCGTTATAGTTCAGCTTTAACATGTTCTTTATATCACGGGGTTAATTTGTAAGGTTGTTAATTCACTGGTTTTGCATTTGGATTTAGAGGGATTTTCATTTCACCTAAGTCACCTGAAATCCCTTTCATCGTAGCAAATTTTATCGGAAATAGATCCTAAAATTCATGCAGCAGGTCGGTGATCTTTGCCATAGTTTCCTCATCCCAGTAATCTCCAACATTAGCAAATTTCGGGTCCTCTGTCATCCCAATATTGATCTTTTGTATTTCCAATGGTTGTTTGATGTTGTTGGATGGTATTTCTGGTGCTGGGATATCTCGACTTCCCTCTGATTCTGATATGTTGATAGCTCTTGGATCATCCTCGTCGTCGGGATCCCCTGTTACATTGTATCATTCTTCCATTAACTGGGTTACAGATGTCTCTTGCACTTGTGTCGGTAATTCCACTGGAACTATTTCCAACACAATATTGTGAATGTGCTAAAGCGCTCTATGTATGATCGGATCATCATTCGCAAAGTTGAAAGTATGACTGAAGCTAACAGACAATTCTTCCCACGTAGAAATTTTCCTTTGTAGCAATGACGAAATGTACCATCTCCTTGGTATGTCATCCAATGTATGGAAAAATGCATCTACCCATTCCTCCTTTGGTTTCAAGACCCATGCAGTTTGGCATGTGACCAGATGGTTGTTGGGATCAGTCTTTCCATCATATTTATTTCCTTGGTAGCGTTCCGCTTCCCCAAATAGAACTTCCATTAATATGCAACATATTTTCCAGTTTTTTATCGATCTTTTATGTGTATCCCACCATATTTATGGAGTATCCTTCACTCCTTCTAGAACCAATAGTCATTGAGGATAAAATACTTTATCCTTGAATTTGTCAATAAAATTGGCCAAGTCAGAAAGTCCTTCATATGTCGGTAGTTCGATGACTTCTGTTGTGACCCAATGTAGTGATTGAGTGACCTGCCCACATTTCCTAATCGATACTTCATGTAACCGTTTCTGTCAGTTCTCTAATGCATCATCAAAGTTTGATGATGCAAAGCTAGTACTTCCTCAACCTAGGTCTCCTTCTGCGGTGGGATTGATATAGTCTTCAAAAATATTATAGGCATTATCCCATTCTCCTGCAACTTCCTCTTTCATTGGTTCAATGTATCTTCGACCTTCACTGGGATCTAATGGGGCAATGATACACATATCTCAATTCTCAAAAGTCATTACTCTTTTCTTGAAGTTGATAACCGCCAAATTCCTTTTTACCCAGCCAATCCCCAACAACACGGGATATGAGCTACTTTCGTTGACTATCTAAATAACATCCAAGTTTGTGTATGTATTTAATCCCTCTACTTCAATAAGTATATCGGGTACCCTGCCGATTGGAGATACCTTGGCCTGATTTGGTAGTTGCATTTGTACAGGAGACCAAATCAACTGTGGTTTCCCCATCCTTTCCCATGTCTTCTTTGTCATGATGTTTACGTCTGATCCTAGATTCAAGATGACTAAATCCACATCATAGTTGTCGATCTAGACATTCATCCACATTCCCCTTCCTATTTTTTCTTATGTAAAGAATTTACTAAGGGATCTTATCGTCCTTTCTCATGTCAGTACAACAAGCTTGTAATTTATGCTAATGCATCAAGATCTTTTGCCAGTAATAGGAATATTTCTAGGAAATTTTGCAACATACTAACCTTCAGTGATGACCCATGCATAGATGTTAAATAAAAAGTAGGTGGCATTTCATAAACAAAAAAATTAGCAGTTTTTATGTTCAGTATGTCTCATGTGTCGAAGAAGGTTTCTTTCTTAGTCTTGATGTCAAACTGTGTGTTCTTTCGAGCTACTCATCAAATATTTGGTAGGGGTCCATAGGCCTCTCGTAGCTCTTCCCTTGGTTATGAATCTAAAATTTGTTGTCTAATTTCTCGATTTAGCTAAAATATTCCCCACATTTAATCCTGCAACTTGGTTCTTAGCTGTGTTTTGGTTCTAGTTCTGCAGCGATGGTGGAACATTCTTCGCTTTCCACTTCGGAATCAGTTGTGGGGAATCCTCAACAATATGATCTGCGGTGCTGCAATAGGTACATTGAGACTGTATATTCCAGCAATCTCTTTGGTAATGGCCCAATACTGCATAACTATAGCATGTCACAGGTCCATGACCTCATCCCATACCTCCTCCGCACCCGAAGCCTCCATTGCGACCTCCATAGAATCCTCCGTGGAATCCTCCTTGTGGTTGGTTAAACTACTGTTGCTGATTAGGCTACGTTCGAGTGTATTGCGGTTGAGTATATTGTGGTTGAGAATATTATGACTGCTTCTACATCTAGTTGTACTACGATTGTTGTTGAGCGAACTATAGTTATTGTTGAACAAACTGTGGTTGTGGTTTTTATTGTGGTCTTTCTATCAGATGTTGTTCTTATCCTTTCATAAAATATGAATCCATGGTTCTCCCTTGGAGAAATTTATATGATCTGTAGTCCTTTTCTTCATGTCTATCTGATCGACAAAATTTATAGAACAAGTTCGTCGGTTTTGACACAACCTTTTGAATATATATGCATTCTTCTTACCAATTCCCTTTGGTATGACAAATCTAACACCATGGTAGTCCTTCTGGACTTGGTGGATTCGAGGCTCTTGCTTGCAGATACTCGTAGAATTTTGGACATTGATCCTTATGATTCCCTTTGGTATGCAAACAGGTGCAACATAATTCTTTGTGTATGTATCTTCCCTTCTTGATATCTTGCAAATGAATAGTAAGGTTGGATAATTGCAACTGGATATGGTTCATGACAACCCCCATTTTTCCTACTGGCAAAGATTACAACTTCATTGCAATATATAGAGATTCATTCTGGGATGCAATATTTTTTTACTCTTGACACAGATCCATCGACATGGTTTCACACTCTGACGACAACCTTAACTCAACGATCTTCAGAAGCACCAGCCCAGACAGGTTTTACCCTATCCAACAACACTTGCGAAGCAAATGAAGTCTCACCTGAGATGTTTGAGGGAGAATTGTCGGAACCAAGTTTCCGCAATAAGAATGAGGGGTTTTGCTCATCTATTATTTAGTTATCGCAACATCATTCATATATATAAGGGTTTTATTATCACTTATGCATAATGTAAACCATTAGATTGCATCAACACATTAAGTTGCAACATTATGCTTTACTTGTGAACACATCGATCACCATGACATTATTCAGAACATAGAAACATTGCATCATTCAAAATCATACATACTGCAGTATCAATTCACTCATATCGCATCATTTAATACAGAGAAAATCAAGAAGACACAAAACAAAGTATTTCCATCAACATCCACCTTGCCATATTACTTCTGCATCAAAATAAGTTTTCAGAAAACATATTCATAGTTGTAATAAAACAAAGAGCACTCTTCCGCAAAAGATCATACAATCATGTTCTGAATTCAACGTTCATCTCTTGATTGACTAAGATCGTTTATCTTAACATTACATTCCTATTTCTATTTATAGGATTGCGCCTTTTACAAAATGATCCACTTTGATCAACTTCCTAACTAACTCAGACCAAAACTACAAAATTATGACAAAAACTACAAAACATTGATCAATCCAACTCTTTATCAACTTTTCCACCTTGCACGCCATCCTTGGTCTTTGCGCATCATCTTTGGTCTTGCGCATCATCCTTGGTGCTGAATAGATTGTCTTCATCAAAATTGCCTGCCAACAGGCCCCCAACATAATCTTGTGGCTTACCCTTGAGCCATGTCAACTGGAAATAATGTATTCAATGGTTTTACTTTGAATTCTTCATATTGTTGTTTTACTTCTTCCACTTGAGCCTTCACCTTGCCGTTGATCCCCATGTAGTATTTGACATCTTGCTCTGATGGATGGTCAATGATCTTAATCGTTACCTCCTTTTGAATGTCCTATACTACTTGAAGTGCATTGACTACCTTCAATGATAGCTTCTCTCCAACATCCTAGAACTCCTCAAGCTCAGTTGTGTGACACTGTTGACTCTCACATGCCTTCGTTATGCGCTGCTACAACACCTTTAATTTTGCTGCTTTGGTGACTTGGATGACCAGGGGCATTGTTCTGAGTAATGTGCTCATCACATCCAACTGGGCTTATGCTTCCTGCAATTGTGTTTCCAACTGCTCCAACTATTCATCCTGGACCACGCTACCCCAAAAATGCGCAGTCGCATCTGTGATCAACTTGGCTTCTTTTTCACATTCTTTGAGCCTTTTCATTGCATCTTCAATGGCGCCTTTGCGCTCCATGAATTTTTTTGGAGGTGTTCCTGGGTGTAGTAGTGCACGCAAATATTCAAGGTCCATTTTGAATTCTGTAATGACCTATCCTAGCTTCTGAGCTTTGGCTTCCACGGCCATATCCTCTATTATCTGTGGGACTTCTTGATAGGAGAAAGAAATTGCCTTCTCCAATTGCACTCTGTTGTCCCACAGTTGTGCTTTCTCGATAATTAGTCGATCTTGCGCCTTCTTTAGTGTAGAAATTCAGGCCTACAGTAGATTAATTTCACTCACAGCAATTAACAATTGATCATGCAAATTATCAACAATGGAGACTGAATATGGAGCTGTAACACAAAATTATATTAACTGAGTGTACAATAGCCAACCCTGTAATAACATAGGCTGCTGAATATATAGAATACATGAGCAAATCGAATGCATGAGGAAGCATCCAAATCTAGCATAAAGCAGGCTTACCCAAAATAGGCAAATCCCCCATAGGTGTAAAAAGCTGATCCCAAATCTATCAAGGACCCCACAAATTAGCAAGGGTGCATGGGCAAGCTAAAGAGTGGTCAAATGGCAGCTCATACATGCTTTTGCATGGAGGAAAGAGTGGAGGATGAAAGGGGAATAAAACAAGTTCACCTCACCTAGTCTAGCTTTCCTTATGTGCTTTAAAAACTGGAAAAGCAGTCAACAAAGCAGAAAAAGCAGAAGGGCGCCTAGGAGGCCAGGAATAAAGCAGATTTGATTCCCAGGACTTTCCAAAGCGCTCCATGAGTCAATAATGGCAAGTTTGACCTCTATGGATAGGCAATTGACAACTTGCACATGGTGGGACTCATGGACTAGGCAAATAAGACAAAATAAATGAAATAATGTCTAAGTGGGTAAATACTATGGGTTGATTATTCTAACATTTAGGTCCTCAATATCCCGCTTCGATAACTCTTTGTACTACTGCAATTTTATTGTCGACAATCTGCTCTCAGTCGACTAGTTCCTGTCTTGCTAACTTTTGTAGGTGCACCAAAATGTGCATTGACAACTTGTTAACATCCAATGTTGTTGTTTCAAATTGTTGAAGTAAGGAATCAACATCCTCATTGTTTGTTTCCAATGAGTGTGGCTGAATTGACATGATCCTGACCCGCTTCCCTGTACTGATCTTGCTCGTCTATTGCAACAAGTTGGATTATGGCGTCCTTTCCAACATGGAATTAATTAAATATTGCAGTTGCGACTTTACCTCTTGAAAGCCCTCAGTAGATTGTTTCCTCGGCTGGGAAAAAACTTGTAGTCGCTTATGTTGTGATTGGCACAATGATGTGGTTCACTTGTTCATCAGCCATTGGCATTGTGCTTCTCACCTCTCCTTGTTCTTCTCTCTACTTTGTTCTTGTTTCCTCATATTTTCTCTCCTCCTCTGAATCTGTCAAAGTCCTTGACGATGTCTCCTAGGAATCCTGGTCACATTGTTGTACTGGTGCTTGATCTATCAGAGCGTTAGGTGGAGGACCTACCACAACATATGATACTTCTTCCGCACTCACTAGTACTCTCCACTCCACAAGCCAATCAACCACTACCATGTCCAAATATTCATCAGTCAACTTATACTGAGTGGCTAACTACTGCTTACTTGGGTCCCTTCTTTTTGATTTGCATGAACCCCCATCGCAAATATTGCGACCTGCCTATACTTTGTCACCACTTCTTCAGTTAAGCACGAAATATTCCTAGCTGTGACCTACAACGCATCCCAATAAATACAAAACGTTATCACGCAATCCTTCAATCGTTCATTCTCAATGAGATACCAAAGGTTTTGATACCTCATTCCCTTGCAGAATTGGGAGACCACAACATCCATTCCTTGGTAGTCCATGGGCTCCATTCATGTGACTAAAGCAATCAAAATTAATAGCCAATTGTATGTAAATGGTTGCTTCCTCTCTTGTACCAACATTGTGCCTTTGTCAACTGGTTGAGCAGAAAGACTGACCAGTTCATCTGTATGCCCTTGGCACACTACTCAGCACATTTTATGAGCCCAGAAGTACACTGAATGGGTCGGTTCTTTCGCACCACCTTGATGGGAAGAATCTTCGCTACAACATGAACATCCTGATCGTTAATAGTATATGTGACATACACCCATTTATCGTGATCCAAGCCATATTTCTTCTTTAGCTTGGAATCCAATATTTTGTTGTTGTGATTTCCATGAAAGTACTGCACTGGATCATGTCCTTGCATTGGTAACCCTATAATCTGAGATATTAGCTCCACAGTGACTAGCACCAGTTGGTCCAGCCACAGATAACCTCCATGAAAGCATGCCAACAACTGCTTGGCGCACGCGTTGGCTTCCACCAACCTACCAAATTGAGGCATATGGATGAGGCCTAAAATCCCCGACCTTTGCAACCCCATCGCCCACTATTGTGAGGTGTACACTATTGCGTCACTCTCTTGCCCTGTATTGCCTTTGAATGTAGTTGTTGTGCACTCAGTATACATCAGTAGATCACAGTCTTCATACTTTATCCTAGTTAAACACAACACAATGTTGAAGGTGCACTTCATTCCCATTGAAAACGTTGGCATATTAATTGGATATCTTTGGTTCTTCGTCAAATTCGGTCACTTGGCGCCGGGCTTACATGGGGGAATGAATCTAGGTATGTCTACACCGATCACCCGATTCCTTATTGTGGAGCCTTCTACTCCAATTGTTGACGTCCCCTCCTTCTCTCCAGCTTCTGCTTCCTCTCTATGCGAGGTTCGGGTGTTCCTCTTCTTCTACATTGGTGACTTGGGTCGATTGGACCCCCTCTTCTTCTGTGTAAATTTTGGCTATCCCATTGGCATTTTGACTGCCTCTTCCTCAATTGACATGCCAATGACTCGTGAATCCTTGACACTCCCACTTAAAATCTCTTGCAGCATTTCTGCACTCTAACTGACTAGAAACTGGTCAACAACACTTTAATATCGCTCTCTATGCTCTCTACTCGATTCACTCAACAAACACAATGGTTCCTTCAGCCGCAACCCACCAATTCTTATAGCCCAGGATCACTTATGCGAAATATTTCCTAATCCTCATGACCAAATCCGCCACTTATCACCCAAATCTGTCGTCAATTCGCTCAATCTAAAAGTCAAATCCTCCATAAATACGTGTCTCATTTAATGGTGATGCCACTTCATTGGTTTAACTGCTACATTAACTACCTGATTTGACTATATCATGTCCCCGCAGACTTCGCCACACTGCTTCCTAACCGCGACCTCAACACTTTTGCTTGTGTTGCCACTTGTTTCCAGTGCGCCAGCCTCCTCAATACTACCTCATGCATTTTTATTTTTTTACTGCACAATGCCTCAAGAATCACAGCACACTGGCCCCTGTCTGTAGGGCTTGATCTGGCTTCCATTCACTAGTTTAGGAAACACCGCACCATCCAATTGTTGCAACTGTACCGCACCTCCATTAGTAATGAAATTGATTGCATAAGGAACTAACTAATGCATTTGCAACTTACCTGGATGTTTCGCAAACTTACCGTCATATAGCAACACCATGTCTCTTTGTTGAAAGTCATTGTTCTTTATTTGTCGATGATGCCATGCTTTCTAACGATCCTTCTCAACGCACTGATGAAATCTTGTGATGAACTGGTCTTCTTCAAGTTGAACCAACTGAGTTAAGCGTTCTTACAGCGCCCCTTCGTCATCCATCCCTGTCGTTGCTGTGATGCGCAAAATTTGAACAATATATTCTATTGGCATCACTGCTTCCTTCCCATACACCAACTTGAATGGTGTATGTCCTGTTAACCTTTTACAAGTAGTGCGATAAGCCCATAAGATTACCATAATCTTCAAATCTCAATCATCGCGGTTTGCATTGCAGAACTTTGTAAGTGCATGCTCCAACACCTTATTGAATGCTTCGATTGTCCCATTAGCTTGCGGATGATAGGGAGTACTCTTCTTGTGCTAAATATGGAACTCTTCTGTTAGCGTACTGATAGTGTGATTAATGAAGTGACTTCATGTTGGCACCTCAACAACTTCCCTTGAATTTTTGTAAAATTAAGGGGGGGGGGGGCATTAGAATTTTGTAAATAGTTAGATTTTCTTACATTGGTTTGGTAGGTGATTATATTCCTTTCATCCCTCAATTTTTCACTCTTTGCACTAATCTGGGCTTGGTTCTCATCTCATGATGTTAGGATAATTTTGGTTGATCAATTTTCTTGGCTTCTTAATTTCTTCATCATTCTCCCATACTCCTATATAATTTTGTTTAAGTCAATCATATACTTTGGGTTGGTGTAAGATTAAATAATCTCATCTTTCGATAATCTCGATGATATGGAGTCTTAATGTATAAACACTTTAAAGAAACATCTTGGCATATCAAGGTAAACAATGTAAATGCCCCATTTTATGGTGAATGACCTAATCCTTGAAAGACTATCTATTAAAGAATGGAACTAAGTCTTTAACTTCATTTTTTTATGATTTGATTGCATTATTTAAAATTTAAATTTTTGTTTAAAAAACCTTCATTATTTTAATTTTAAGTTCTTTAACATAAGAAGAATAATTTATGCAAAGACTTATTTAACAAGATTATTTTCCCATCCCATGGATTATATATTAAATGAATTTAAAAAGGTTTCATGACTTTGGATTTAAGTTGAGCATTAATGTCTCTTTGGCAAATCTATTTTCTTTGAGACTTTTCAAGGCTAAAGCTCTTTTGTGTATCATTAATTTTATGCTTTGTGAAAATTATAACATAGTCCAAAGTTATAAAACTTATTCACAATGTTTATAATTATAATTACCTGATTTATCATATATTCATTATAGTATTATATTTTAAAACAAACAAAAAACAATTTTTATTAATTTTCGAAATAAAAATACAATTTTAGTAAAATCCACGTGCATAGGATTTTTTTCTTTTAAATGACTATTCATTCACATTGTCATTTCTTAATAATTATGAAAACTTTAATATATATATATATATATATATATATAATCCTTTCATAAGGGACAAGGTCACGTTTATTTTTGCATGAATTTGGAAGGTCAATTTTTGAAGAGTTCTGGTTACTGCAACGCATGGTAAGACAATAAGATAAGAATTTTCAAACATATCCAAAGGAAACTAAACATGTCTTACTAATGGCCGTGAAGGAGAATGTCTCTAAAGATTACACATGAGTAGATTGAAGGAAAAATATCTTGCCAAGGCATCAACATATGTTAGATGTTTACACATTACACGAGTAGATTGAGGGAAAAATATCTTGCCACGGCATCAACATATGATAGATGTTTACGTTGTCTTAGTTATTCAAGGAATTTGTGAAACGAAGAGCAGTCACCAAGTTACACTAGATTATGGGAATGTTAGCTTCATTAGATACAATGCCAAATTTCATATTTTCCAGCAAAGGTGGACGTATTATATTGAATCTAGAAAGAGTAGTTTTGTTGAGAAGACGTGGCTGCCCAATCTACAACTTTAGCAAGAAGAGAATCTATGCCAAAAATGCCACTAGTCAATACTATATCAACGCATTACCATTCTGTAGAAAATCAAGGGAACTGTTGACGAAATAAATTCTAATTGACCAGTTTGCTGAGACCGCTCCACTAAATTCTTGACAATGACAATGAAAGATGCTACGAATCTTGAGGTTTGTTGGTGAAGGTTATGAGGATGCAATCAAATCATTGGGAAGACGGATCATTTTAAAAAGCAAGTTAAAAGTAAAAACAAGCAGTTGATTGATGAGAAGGATCTACATGCCAATTGTTCACCCAGCTATTCACGCATAATTCTTGATTTACGGTGGGATCAATGACAGCCTACTCACTGGCCAGTTATCCTCACACCTGTCCAAAGGAACAGAAAGTATTTATTAGCTCATCACCAGGAAAAGAGGGACCACTGAAATTACGCACCAGAGCAACAAAAACTGAACTGTGTTCTCCAAACATTCATTTGCCACAATCAAGGAGAAAGAAATTTGAATGCCACGATCAAAGAGAAAGAAATTTCTTCAAGACTAATGGGCCAAGGAAGCACAGGTATCTCCGAAACGAAGTTACAACAAACCGCGTTGTTCAATCCAGATGTGCAGTCAAATGTAAATCAGTTTCACCATTCGGAGATATGGACGCTTCACTGCTCACAAGAACAAAAGGGAAAATGATTTAACCTCTTTACTTTTTAAATATTCTTTTACTTACCCGAATCATCGTTCTATTTTTATAAAAAATGGTTTGTTGAATTTGTTTTGGAATCTGATATATATTTTAATGTACATGTTGGATGGAGAATAGAAGGCTGATAATGGATGGTTTAAATTGCTAGCACCCAAATATAGTTACACCTGACCGCAAGCATATCCAGATTATCATGAAGAAAGGGACAGAAATGCAGAAACCTATGATTCGACGGCCTAGTTCGTGGGAGAAATTGATTTATTTATCTACTGTTAAGGAAACGGTTTTGGCGTCTTTGCCTATAAAAGGAGCTACGATTGCCAATCAAATGAGGGAGTTGTATATCTTGAGGTCTTCAAGTAGAGTGGAGGTGTTACTGCCAATAGAATACTGTATGAAGTTTGAGTTGTCTTTGGTTTTAGTATGTGTTCTTGGGGATTTGAACACATGAAAGAAGAGGATACATTGGAATTACAAATCATAAACCGTGTTACAAGCTTGGATACATGGATACATTGGAATTTTAGATCATAAACCTTGGATACATGGATACATGGATACATTGGAATTATAGATCATAAACCTTGTTACAAGCTTATAATGACTATTGTCATTGTGATTGTTCAGCACTAATTATCATTGGAATTATAGATCATAAACCTTGTTACAAGCTTATAATGACTATTGTCATTGTGATTGTTCAGCACTAATTATCAAAGTGGTATCATAAATTGTTAAATATATTTTTAATAGGAATCTTTTTGGCTTGATTCATTTACATTTACATTTTGTGATAAGTGTGTGAATAGTTTTTGACTGAGTTAAATAAGAAAGCATTTATATATTTGATTTTAATATTATTTATATCATGTCATTGACTTGTTACTAACAATCCGATTGAATGATATTACATATGCAGCTAGCATAAATAACTTAAATAACTTGTATTTCTACATGATCTAATCAATTGATAAGTTAAATATCTTTAAAATTGAATATTTAAATGTTTGATGCCAATAGTTTGTTGATAGTTATGATACAAGTTTATTAATGATTATTCATTAATAATTCTTTTGTCATAAAGTTATTTTCAATAGAAAGTTATTATGGTAACCATGATAGGTTTTTCTTTCATAGTTATTTTTAAGTTTCTATTGTTTATACAATCAATGAATTATTAACATGTTCTTTTAAACTTTCTCCTCTGTATGATAGCATAGGATAGAAATAGTTTAGTTAGAATTTGAAGTAGATTTCTTTTCATTAACTGTAACTTTGAGTTTTTAAAGGCTTTTAAATCTCTTTGCAGTTTAGCAGCCGTTAAAATGTTTGTTGCAGCTATTTGAAAATTTACATCTTAGATTAATTTTGAATTTCATATTAGTTAGAATATATTTCAAATTAATTTTAGTAATTCATATGATTAGCTTGTGAGACTCTCCTCTCAAGAGAAACCCCACAAAGGTAGCGAGGCTTTGTTCCCATGAGAGTCATCCATACCAAACATACCAGGGGCTGCTTTAAGCACCTTGTATGGGCTGGTTTTCTATAGTTGGCCTAGTTTATAATATCTGGCCAACACTTCCCTGATCGCTCATCAAGATATTTGGACAACCAAATTGTCGAATAGAAAACGTGTTGTCATCGCAGCAGGGCAATCTGCCATGGGTGTGGCTTTTGCCCACCTTGTTAAGTAACCTATGATGGTGATGATATATCACGCATCGCTCTTTTTCCCTAGTGGATTGATTGGTCCTACGAAATCCACTGCCCATTTATCAAATGGATGCAACGTTACCTGAGGTACCAAATCCATCTCATCCCTTCATGACGGCTTCCCTATTATTTGACAAACATTGCAAGTCTTCACATAATCTACCACATCACCATGTAGATTTGGCCACCATAGTCCTGCGAGAAGTACCTTCCTGGCGGTTGTGGGACCTCCATAGTGTCCTCCTGTAACCCCCTCATGTGCTTCCACCAATACCCTTTAATTCTCATGCGATAGGACATATCGACGCAAGATTTCATCAGGTCCCATTTTATAGAGCTCTTCGAAAATCAACTGAAAGTCTGCGGCCCGAACAACCAATTGCTTCTTCTTGATCCATAGTGAACCCTTCTGGTGCCACTCTTGTCGCTAAAAACTGAACTATGTGCTTATAGTAGTCATCAACCATTCCAACCTTGAATAGTTGCTCATTAGGTAACCCGTCCTTGATGTTTGTTGGTTCTTCACCTGTTTCAATTCGCAACAGATGGTCAGGCCCTACATTCAAGCGACCTCACTTCANTTAAACCCCTCATCCCCCCCAATACCTGCAATATATTGGTTCAATTTTTGATAATTTTAAAACCCACAATATGAACTAACATGATAGGATATTGGTCAAGAAGTGAAGACCCCATGCACTTCATAATGATTTCAAAATAAAATTCTTGGAAGAGAAGCAGCCAACGACATATCTTCTCCCCCAACACAGGCTTAATCACTAGATATTTCAACGCAGAATTATTAGTGAACATCTTGAAATGTCCTCCCAATAGATAGTGTTGAAACTTCTACAATGCGTAGACCATTGCCAATCCTTCTCTCTCAGTCGTGGTATAATTCCTCTCTGCAGATGACAGCATCCAACTCGAAAAAGAAATCGGATGATTAATATCCCCTTCATCTAGTTGCACCAACACCACCCCTAATGCAATTGAGGATGCATCAACATGGACATGGAATTCCTTCATCCAATCTGGAAAAACTAATATTGGTTCAGTGACCATCTTCTTCTTCAAAGTGTCGAGACTCCCTTGACACTCGGGACTCCAGTTGAACTGCGCATCTTTCTTGAGCAACTTCTCCATGGGCGTTGTGATCATGGTGTACCCTCTGATGAACTTCTGATAATATCCCATATGGCCTAATGTTGTTGTGATATTCTTCACATTCGTCGATGGGGGAAAGTTAACAATGATCACAATCTTTACTGGATCAACCAGCATCCCTTCCTTATAGACAACGTGCCCCAACAAAATCCCAAATGGCGCAAAAAAATGTATTTCTTCGAATTTAGCGCAATTTGATGTTGTCGACACCTCTCCAACATCAGTTGTAGATTTGCAAGTTGATCCTTCACCAATCCATACACTGTCCAATCATCCATATATACTACCAAAAACTTCTGAATAAAATCCTTGAAAGCAGCAACTATGATCCTAGAGAATATCGCAGGTGCATTCTTGAGTCCAAATTGCATTACTGTGTACTGAAAGCATCCCCATTCAGTTACAAAGGTTGTCTTATGCCAATCCTCCTTCACAATATTGATCTAATGATATCCACAAAATACATCCTTGAACGAATAGATCTCCTGACCACCTACTCCTTCCAACACTTCATCAGTAAACGGCATCGGAAACAGGTCATGAAGGCATGTGTCATTAAGATTCTTAAGATCGACACAGATCCAAACCTCGCCTGTATTCTTATCTTGCACGACCATAGGGATGATCCACTCTAATTCTTCAACTGGTTCTATGATTCCTACATCCAACATCCTGTCGAGTTCAACCTTTACTTTCTCCTTGTATTGTGGATTCAAGCGATACACTCGCTACTTCACTGGCTTCGCATATGGCTTCAGTGGGATTTTCATTTCTCCCAAATCTCCTAGGATACCTTTCATTTTAGAAAATTTGGTCGAGAACAATTCTTGAAACACATGCAACAGATCGATGATCTTTTCCATAGTTTCTTCATCCCAATAGTCTCCAATATTGACAAACTTTGGTTCCTCTTCTATCCCAATGTTGACCTTCTGAATCTTCAACGGTTGGTTAATTTTGTCTGTTGGCATCTTCGATGCCGCGATGTTCTGGCTTCCTTTAGATTCTGGAATATTGATGTTCCTTGGGTCATCTCCATCATCAGGTCCTCCTCTTACATTATAACACTCCATCATTGAATGCATCATGTGTACCTCATGCAATTCCGTAGGATATGCGATTGGAACTACCTCCAAAACAACATCATGGATATGATGTAGCTCACTATGAATTATTGGATTAGCATCCACAAAACTGAAAGTGTGACTTAAACAGGGCGACAGGTCTTCCCATGCCATGGTTTCTCTTTTGAGTTCTGCCGATACATACCACTGTCGTGGAATTTCATCCAATGTGTGTACAAAATCATGTACCCAGTCATTCTTTGGTCATGATACCAACATAGTATGACATGTAATCAAATGATCCTTAGGATCATTTCACCCATCATACTTCTCAACTTAATATTTCTCTGTGTGGCTGAAGTGAACTTCCATTAACCTGTGACACAACAACCACCCATTGATCGATTTCTTGTGTGTCTCCCACGAATGTGATGGCATGGCCTTCAATGCCTTGTCCAATGCCAAAAGCCTCTATGGTTCTAAAATATTGTCTTTAAAGTCAGCAAGAAATTCAGGTAGATCAAACAATCCTTCATATGTCAGTAACTGGACAACCTCTTTTGCAACCCGACATAGTGACTGAGTGATTCTTCCACACTTTTGAATCGATACCTCATGCATATGATTCTACCAATTTTCCAATGCATTTTCATAATTCGATGATGCGGAGATAGAACTTTGACATCCTAGCTCGTCGTTTGTAGTGGGATGGACATAATCTTCTGAAATTTTTTATGCATGGTCTTATCCTCCCACAACTTCTTCCTTGACTAGTTCGACATACCTTCTTCCTTCGCTTGGATCCATCGGGGCTATGAATTTGATATCGCATTTCTCAAAGGTCATCACGTGCTTCTTGAAGTTGATCACTGCCAAGTTGTCATTGGCCCATCCAATGGCCAGTAATGCGAGATATGATCTTCCCTCATCAATAATATCGATAACATTCAAGTCCGCATATGTCCTCATTCCTTCAAATTCCACCATTAGGCGTGGTACTCACCCAATTAGCGACACCCTGGCTTGATTAGTCAGTCGTAGCTACACAGGAGACCAAACCAAATGTGGTTTCCCCATCTTCGCCCTTGTCTGATTCGTCAAGATATTGACATCTGAGCCTAGATCTAGAATGAATGAATCCACATCATAATCCCCAATCTAGACATTCATTCTCATTTCCTTTCTAGTTTTCCTCTTATGTAGGGATTTCACAGCAGACTCCTTTTAACCCTTCTCTGGTCAATAAAAAAGACTCCCGATCTCGGCTAGCACATCAAGATATTTTACTAGTGATAAACAACATTCAAAGAAATTCTTCAATGCACCATGCTGCTCCGATGATCCTGCTACCAAAGTTGAATAAAAAATAGGCAACATTTCATAAATAGGAAACTTACCTGGATCTTGTCTCATGGTGTCATGTGCTTCAAAGAACCTATCCCTCTTAGTGTTGACATCAAATTGCACCTTTTTCCGACCCGCTAAGCAAACTTGTGGGATCGGGCCATCATCTCCTGTTGTTGCACCTCCACGAGTAATGATAGAAACATCAGCAAATTGAGCCCTAGGTTATGTTGATATCTTCCCAACTGTTGTTCCTTGGTTATGGTTTGGTGGCGGATTCACCAGCTGGTTCGCATTCTAATTCTAGTTCTATGGTGATGGAACATTATTTGCTTGCCACTTTGTAATTAGAGGCATACAATATTCAACTGTGTGATTGGGAGTAGTACAGTAGGTACATTGTGACTACGGTTTTGGACAATATCGCTGACAATGCCCTAATACTCTGCAATTGTAGCACTGTGCGGGTCCATGACCTCATCCTCCTCCTCGACCAAAACCTCTACCTTGGCCTCCTCATAACCTCCATGACAACCTCCTTGTTTTTCATACTCTGGTTGATTGAACTATTGCTATTGTGGGGGATTTGGTTGTGGTTGTACATACTATGGTTGAGTATACTACAGCTGGTGCAGAGCGCACTGCATTTAGTTATACTATGGCTGCATTGGAACCAAATGTGGAGGTGGTACAAACTGTGGTTGTGGTTGTACAACCTGCGACGGCTGTTGCTGTGGTGGTCTCTCCGCTGATCGGTGTTATTTTCCCTTCATGTAGTACATATCCATTGTTCTATCTTAGAGAAAATCATATTCTAGACAATCCTTGTCTTCATGACCAACATATTGACAAAACGTATAATACATATTCGTAGGCTTGGATACCATGTTCTAAAGATATACACACTCTTTGTGTCGATGTCCATGAACTTGACAGATGAGACACCATGGTAAGCCACCTTAACTAAGTAGATTCAATGCTCCCAATAGAAAAAAATTTCTACAATATGGGAATTGATCCTCATGGTTCCCCTCCGCAGGACATCGAGTACACAATATCTCCTCGCGATGCTCTTTTCCCTTCTTGATATCTTACAATTGGATCATCAGGTTCACTAGTTGTGATTGGATCTTATTCATGCCAAATCCATTTTCACCAACAGGTGAGGCTTCCATCTTCATTGCGATCTCCAATGCTTCACTTTGTGTCATAATATTCGGTTGCATCAACGACATCCTGATATGTGGTATTAACGCAGTGACGAACCATTCCTTGTGTTGCACATCGCTCATTCTGAAACTGACTTTTTCCATCAATGTCTTGAATCGCTAATCAAAATTCAAGACTGATTCATTTGGATATTGCTTGATCTCTTTCATTTCTGTGATATATTGAGACTCATACTTGGTCTTCTTGAATTCTTCAATCAATCCGTTTCTAATATCTATCATATCCTTTGTTGGGCTCCCTGTAGGAACCTACATAAAATTCATGTACCAGTCCAATGCGCGACCTCAAAAATTTGTTGCCAACTGATCCTTCTTAATATCCTCATCTAGGACTTCCTTTACAGTCCAGACCGCTTCATATACAAACCAATATTGTTCGAGATCCTCGATCTCGTTCCCATGAAATAGAGGTAACTTTACATCATCGCCCGCCATCCTAGGCCTTCTTCCTATGTTCATTGATCCGCTATTGTTAGTGTGTTGATGACATGTTGGGAAATTTGGTGTTGAGTTAGTATTTCTTCCTGAGTGTGGTGCAATGCACAGAGGTGTGTGAATGCTTTTTCTCTGGGTTTGTCTTTCCTCGGGCTCAGGCATAGCCTGGTCATCTCCTTCGTTGTTGTAGGGTCACTTAGTTCCTTGTGATCTTCTCTCGTAGCTTCTTGTTCCAGCCACAACAGAACTCTCCCCAATCCTCTGCCTCTTCTCTTGTTGAAACCTTACCCCACTTCGCTAGAATACCACACTCTTCCTCGACTTCCATGGCAGTTTCATGTAACTCCCATCCATCTACCCCATATCATTCGATCCAACCCTCATATTCGTGGTACCCACATCCTCTGCACACCAGGTCTCTACTCATCGAAGTTCATCTTTCATATGTTATTTTCACATATTAGCATTTTAATCGATAATTGCAAAGATAACATAAACCTACCTCTTGGTCCTTTGAAGAATTACCTTTCTGCATATTTGTAAGACTTGACTGTGTCGACTACGAGCTGAGTGATGTATCCTTTCATGATGTTGTCAAGACAAACTTTGACAACCCTTGACGCTTTGTTGTTTACCTCTTTTAGCTGCTGGATCAGCTCTAGGGTCTAGCAAGTGGGTTAGCTTCCTTGAAAATTTGTCTTCTGATAGGTCAATTGTGCCAACCATTCATACAAGATGATCATAAACTCAGAGAAGAAATACTCATGGATATCATAATAGATATACCTTCCCATCCACTCTTCTATTGTTAGTCTCAAATTTGGATTCTCTTCCACTGCAAATTTGCTGGCCTTTTGATCGAACCAATATTGAACCTCTGGTCTCGTCGGATGGCACACCATATCCTCCTCCTTGCACTAAGGTCCCAAAAATGGAACCATTTGTTGACATAGATCCATCGACGAAGGTTAACACTTTGTCAACACCCTTAACTTAGTGATATCCCTGAGCACCGTCCTAGACAAGTTTTACCCTGTTTAGCAACAATTGCAAAGCATATGAAGTCTCACCCGAGGTGTTTGAGGGAGAACTGTCGAAACCATGTTTACAAATTAAGAAGGAGGGTTTTGCACCTCTACTGTTCAGCTATCGCAACATCATTCACAGATATAAGGGTTTTATTATCATTTATGCATATTGTAAACCATTAGATCGCATCAACACATTAAGTTGCAGCATTATGTTTTACTTGTGAACAAATCGATCACCATGACATTATTTAGAACAGAGAAACATCGCATCATTCAGAATCAGAAATATTGTAGTATCAATTCACTCATATCACATCATTTAATACAGAGAAAAGAAAGAAGACACAAAACAAATTATTTCCATCAACATCATCCATGCCATATTACTTCTGCATCAAAACAGGTTTTCAGAAAACATCTTCATAGTTGCGACAAAACAGAGAGCAGTCTTCCGCAGAAGATCATAAAATCATGTTCTGAATTCAACATTCATCTCTTGATTGACTAATATCGATTATCTCAACATTACATTCCTATTTCTATTTATATGCTTGTGCCTTTTACAAAATGGTCCACTTTGATCAACTTCCTAACTAACTTAGACCAAAACTACAAAATTATGACCAAAACTACAAAACATTGATTAAGCTGACTCTTTGACGAATTTTCCACCTTGCACTCCATCCTTGGTCTTTTAGCATCATCTTTGGTCTTGTGCATCACCCTTGGTGTTGTACATATTGTCTTCATCAAACCTGCCTTCCGATAGTTGCATTAATGGCATACAAATGTTTGGTACCAAAGTTGTGATAAACCATTCCTTGTGTTGGACATCGCTTATCCCATAGCTGAATTTGGCCATCATAGTTTTAAACCGTCGATCAAAATCCCATACTGACTCATTCATGTATTTATGTATTTCCTTCAACTCAGTAATGTATTGTGACTCAGATTTTGGGTTTTTAAATTCCTCGATTAGTCCAGTCTGAATGTGTGCCAGGGTCTTTCGTGGATTCCCTATCGGTACTTGCACAAATTTCATGTACCAATCCAACACCCAACCTAAAAAGGTCATTGCCAATTATCCTTTTTTTATGTCTTCATCTTACACTTGCTTTACAGTCCATACTGATTAACACAGAAACCAATACTACTCGATATCCTCAGTCCCATTACCCTTAAACAAGGGTAACTTCACGTTGTCATCTGTCATTCTGGGTCTTCTTTCGATATTCATTGATCCACTATTGTTACTACTATGTTTACACACAGGAAAACCTTGCGATGAGTTGATGTTTCTTCCTCCTGAACTTGGTGGAGTGTGCAGAGGTGTAGGTACATTGTTGCTTTGGGACAGTCCCATGGTATTTTTTAAGGATTCCAATATTATACTTAAGTATAGTATTCTAGGCGATTGTTTTGGATTCAAAAAAAGCATGTTTATAGATAGGTAGGGGAATATTAAATATGAAACATACAATTAATGCTGAAATGTGTAAATTTTGGCGAATACTATGATAAAAAAACATATTTTATGTAAATATAGGCGATATTAGAGACTAAAAATGACTAAATAGTGAATTTATTTTTTGAAAAAAAACCCAAAAATAGCCAATTAGTGAAATTTCGCCCCTAAAAATTACCCTGGTCGGTCCTTCCCCGGGCTTGGGTGTATCCTGGTTGTTTCCTTCATCATTGTAGGGTCTCTTAGTCCCTTGTGTTCTCTTCTCGCAATTTCTTGTTCCAGTCGCACCAGGACTCTCCTTAGTCCTCTACCTCTTCTCTTGTTAGAACCTCACCCCACTTCATAGGAGACCACACTCTTCCTCGAATTCCCTCACAGTTTATTTGTACCTTCCATCCATCTACCCCATATTATTTCATCCAACCCTCATCTTTAGCGGTACCCACAACCTCCGCACACAATAGCTTTACTCGTTGGAGTTCATCTTCAAGTATTCCCTTTTTGTAGATGAGCATCTTAATCCATAGTTGTAATGACAATAAAAATCTCCCCCTTGGTCCCTTAAAGAATTCCCTCTCTGCGTCATTGTAGGACTTGACCGTATCGACATCAGTGATATATCCTTCCAAAATGTTGTCTATCCACACCTTGGAAGCTCTGGAATCCTTGTTCTTCACTGTTCGCAACTGTTGAATTAGTTCAGGGGTCCACTAATCAGGTTCTCATCCTTGGAAGTTCCTCTTCGGGTAGGTAAGTTGCAACAACCACGCATTCAGAATTATTGGGAACTCGGTGAAAAATATTTCATGAATATCAGAGTAGATGTATCTTCCCAACTACTCTTATGTCGAAAATATGTAGTTTTGGTTTTCTTTCGCTATGAATTATCAGTCCTCCTGATCGAACCAGTCGTGTATCTCGAGTTTCATCAGATGCCACAACATGTCCTCCTCGTCTTCGTACTAAGGCCTCGGAAACATAACCATTTGTTAACACACAACTATGTCAATAGGGGTTCATTCCATAGATTTTTCGACAACCTTTGATGCAATCTCCCTAAACACCGACCTAGACAGCTTTACCCTATCCAGCAACATCAACGAAGTAGATGTAGTCTCACCTGATATGTCTGCAGAGGTCTACATGAACCACGTTTTCGTAGAAGGAATAGTACTTGCACACTATGTCTTATTCTATCATAGTATTACTTAGAGATACAGAGGTTTACAAACACCATTCATGAGATCTACTTATCATCATTCACAGTAAGTTCAGTTATCACAGCAACATAACGCAGATCAAAAATACATCGAAATATATGAACCGAATAGATACAGCAAGACTTCACATCATTCAGACATAAGAAACCATAGATCTCACCATTATAGATTACGCAAAAAGAGAAAGGAATTCCATCATCAACATTCTTCTTATATTAGCTTCAAAAATCATCATACATCCCTTGGTTGAATAGCCTCCTACTAAATATACAGTGATCCCTAGATCAATCGATCACATGCAATCAAATTCCATTCACTCGATGCCTTAATGACTCTACTCTTATTCTATTTATAGGCTTAAGCCATTACAAATGGTCCACCTGGGCTGACTCTCTAACTACTTCAGACTAAAACTTCTAACTAATGTGACCAAATCGACCACACTTGTTGTTCTTTCGCGAAGTTGAGTCTTCTGCTTGTCGATGTCATCTTTGTCGTACCTTGTGCATCTGATCCCATTTCCAACATATACAAATTTCAAGATTCATCCAAGTATGTGTCTCTATTATTCTTATATTTATCATACAATTCATCTTTGGATTTAAATTTTTCAGTGGACACCTCGGAAACTTCTGAAAATTCATATTGTTGCATTTCAAAAACTGGTCCCTTGATTTTCACCTGCTTTTTCTTAGTTTCAGTTTTGACAAATTAAACCAATTCCCCCTCAACTTCAATCTTCTTCTTCTTTTTTGTCTCTGAACTTCCCTCTTTTTATGTTTTCATTGCATCTGAAAAAAAGTCCTTTTACATGTTACCTCTGAACTAGCTGCAATGGCAGTGACTATTTATGTGGCCTTCTACAATGGATTTTCTAGGGAAGCTTCTATATTCTCCATTGGTTCTAGATAATCCAACCAACTTGTTCTTTCAGCCAATCCCTCAACCTCCTGGTGTTTAAAAGGTTTATTCTTGTTTACTTGTCTTCTTGTTGAGATAACATGTTGTGGATCATAATTCACTGCAAAAGCTATTTTAAAATCCATCATTTTTAACAAACTCTCCACCATAGGAAGTCTATTTTTACTCTTTATCATAAAAGGTCCAACTACCATGGAAACTTGATTTCTGAATCTTTCCTAAAACTAATGAAATGTTCATTTTCCATTATCAATTTATGTCTTATCAGCTCCAAATCAAATACCCTAGGAGTGAGGAAGGATGGTAAAATATATGGCTCACAAATAAATCCATACACTTTGATAATGGTATGTTCTTCTAATAAGAACCAATCTTCTATTCTTTTGAATGGGGAAAATTGCAAAGCCTCTTTCATCAATGTAAGTAATTAGGGTAATTTATCTTGGAAGAAAACTTTATAGACATCTTCCATTAATAAATTCATATACTTGAAGAAATTGCTATTGATTTCATCAGTAAGGACCATTTCTGGTAAATGTAGGATTTCCTCATTAAAGAACAAGAACATCCTGATCAAATAAGATTGAAATCTGAAGTGCCTGGGGCTGTGGAAATTCACTAACTGAGAGTGAATACTTTCAGCTAGGAATTCATCAAATTTAAGACATAGAGGTAGAAGAGATGGGGATTCAAATTGACTAATACTGACTCTAAACAACAAACTAATAAAAAACTAGGGAACATACATGTATGTGTCCAAACATAAAACTAACTCATCATTGAAACAATCATCTTTGTTTCATCATTAAACATGTTTACATCTAAGGGAAACAGTTGGTTTTCAAGGGAGACATATCACATTAAACATTTTGAAAAGAAACGTTGTTATTTCTCAATAGTAGCATGTCTAAAAAACTAGTTTAGGTTTTCTTCACTGAATTCTTCTTTGTTTTGTGTGAAGGTAGGAGGAACGGGGAGGGATTCTCAAACAATGAATGCATTAATAGCACATGTAATCTTGGGATTGGTTGCATCCATATTTACTCTTTCAGAAGGAGAATAATTAGAAGCACACCAGTAAATAAAATCCATAAATTTAAGGGTTTGGTATGGACATAAATAATAGAAATGAGACTAAAAGATGTAATGCAAATCAGTACCATGGTATTTGAATGCATCCAACTTTGTTTTTAACTGGCTAATGGGGCCGAAAGATAAAATGGTGCCAAATATTCCACCATCCCTATCTTCTAAAACTTCATCAATTTTCTAAAATTCCAGGGCTTGAGCATCTACTTCTCCTCCATTATCCATGTTTAAATACTAAGAGGCGGGAAAAAACACAACCCACCTTCTAAATTGACGACTGGATGTGTATATGTACAAATTGTATTTAGAACAAAGATTTATTCTCCCAATGCAAAAGGACAAATAATATTCAACCACCTGCCATTTACCTTTTATAATATTCTCCATAGTGGTTTTAAGATCAAAGGAGTAGTTCTATTTTTCCACTAGTAGAATTCTCTGTTAACTTTCATGTTCTTCTCACAAGTGAATTTTCCTTTGTCCATGTATTTGATATACACTTCTTCTAGACCATCTGTTATCACTAGAAAATTACCCAAGGTTGTAAAGGCTATTCCCAGGTAACAACAAAAACCACTTTTAAAGAGAAAACTAGCTTTTTTCTCTTCTGAGAGGGATCTCTCACAAAATATTAACAAGGCCATATATGTATAAGCAAAACTATTTGTAATAGGTAATATTGGTTGAAAATGAACACATGACCATTGAGCTATGGAGTCAAGATATGAATATAGATAAATAGAGCTTTTGCATGGAAGTTTTAAAAAGAGGCAAGCTAGCTACTCAGTCACAATCAAAATTTGATTGTCTGGTGAAAAAAGAAGAACATGAACAAACCATTAACACAGAGCATTGTAAAAATGAATTCTGTATCAACTTTAGAAGAAAGGTTTGGTGGAAATTTGAAAACAAAAGTTAGAGCATAGTAATTATGAATTGCAAATTGTTATACTCTCATTTCAGACATGAAGGAAAACATAACGGAAAGATAAAACTAGAAAAACATTCACATAAGAAGGGAAAGTATAGAATGCAACATGAAATAACACATGAATCTCTGAAAGACACCAACTTTCATCTCTATAATTTTATTAAATAAATATTTGAAAACACAAATCTCCAAAATATCACGGGTTCCAACCCTTGCTTCATCAAATGTATGAATACTTATACAATTGCTCCTCGAGATGAACAATAAAACTAACTGTATAATAGTTTCAGCCGTTTATTACATGTGTCAAATAACTTACCTATTACAAAATAGTTATGAGATAACAAAAATTCTTAACTAATGAATTTAAAAATAACATTTTATCATAATATATATATTTCCCTAAAACTCCTTTTTCATTGTCTTCCTTGATGTCTTCATGGTTGTAACTTATATTTAGTTGATCCATATCGTTGAACTACTCTCCAATGTTTAGGATTAGGAAAATATGCAACAACCATTTCATGTGCCAAAACTCTGAGCTCCATGTTGTCTGCATATGAAAAATTAGGCACCTTGGTAGACGCGACTTTAAAATCAAATAATAACTCGAACTCTCCAACCAATTTATCAAACACAACTCTTCTAGATAGAACCTGCTGCATATATTCAAACTTATTGTCATCTGACCTGCAATTGACCAATTTATCCAGATATTCCTTTTGAGACAATAATGGTCCTTTTCCTCCCAGAAGAAAGGAATTCCCCGGCTTACCAATGGATTAAATAACTTAATCACTTCTTTGAATTTATGACTTATAATATCGACTTTAGCCTGTACAGTATACAACATTCTATACTTTCCAATCACTTTTCTAGCCCAAGAGATAACAATGACTTTGTCTTGGATATCAAATCTTCTGACTTGATCTTCAGATAAGGTACTCAAAAATTTGATTGCATTATGAGCTACTTCCATTGGATTCTTATTTAATCCTTGTTTTACTATCAAAATATTATGTCTGGATACTTTCAGAGCACTCTCTTGATCTGCAATATGGTCTAAACTTATAGCTTCTAGAATATTCTTATCCCAAATCGTATGCCTGGCAGGCTTGCAAGTTTATTTGGCCAACCACCTTCTTTGTTAACTTGGTATTCTGATTTATTAGTTCTTGACATTTTCCCTCTACTTTCTTCTTCTATTTTTCTCTTTTCAAAGTTACTTCTTCTAGATTCTTGTTCTGTTGCTTTAACCCTGTGAGTTCTTCATCTTTTAGCTTTACCTGAGACATTGCTTTAGAAAGAGAGGTTGCATCTATTTCTACAGAAGGAACAATAGATTGATTTTTAACTTCTTCATATTTTTCCTGTAATTCTTTTTCTCTTGTTGTCAGCTTAGTTTTTAGGTCCTTCTCATTTTCTATTATAACATTAGCATCCCTTTCCCAATGTTTTTCTTTTTCTTCAAGATTTAACAGCTTGGATTTACAATCAATTAATTCAATTCTTAATGCTTCCTCCTCCTTCTCAAACTCTATCAATTCATAGGTCTGAATAAGCTAAGTGGAAGGAATTTTCAATTTCTTTTTTAGCACCTGAACTTCTTTCTCATTTTCATCAAACAACTTTTGAGCCACTTCTCCTTTTCCTGACTTCCCATCAACCTTCAATAACTCCTCCTGCAAATTTTTATTTTTAATTTGAAGGGCCTTGTTCTCAACCTTTTCTTTTCGTAGGAGGTCCCGAACTTTCTTTTTGTTGGAATCCAGTTTAGACACTTGTAATGTAGATTGAAGCAATTTTGTATATATGATATCACCTATTTCTCTGTGATATCATATCTGTAGTAGGGATATTCTCTAATTTCACATTCACCTTTGATACCTTAATACCAACAGTCATGGTCAAAATCAAGGTATCTTTTGCATGATCCCTTATAGTTTTTAAAGTTACATCTGGCTTTGGCAATTGCCTCACTTCCTCGTATAATTTTACTGTTTCACCAAATATTTTATCAGCCACTTCCCTATAGGTATTCAACAACTCCTCTTTTGATGTATACTTATTTGGGGTTACTCCATCTAATACATATTCCTGAAGCTCCAGACCAGTTACTTTGGATTTTTCTTGCTTGTGTTTACCTTTCACACTGCTTTTCTTCACCGGTACCATTTGTCCCTCTTTTCCAATTTTCTACTTCTTCAGTGTACTAGCTATTAATTTGTTGCAGTGGTCTAGGGACTGAAAACACAGTCTCACAAAGAATACAGAAAAATATGCATAAAATTGCCAAAATGGTGCTGCAATGGAAGTAGCAGCTCTGTATAATCAATGAATAAATGAATAATACAATCCAATGATCATGCAAGATGCAAGAATTCCAAGACAATTCGAATTCCCAAGGAGGTCATTCGAATTGAATGAGTGGGTGTAGCTTAACTGACTGTAAGCCATAGTAAACACACTAGTTAACCAACTGATCAAGTGTTGATTGACTCAACTGAGTCCTAGCTGAAGTTGAAGTGCAATGAATGACTAAGTCTAACTGAAAGTAGCTTAGACACATGTCGCTGCATGCCAACCAACAAGTGGTAGCGCATCATTAAATCCAATGAAACCCGATGAGGTTAACTGAAGTCAAACTGGCCATCAGAGGTGGTTGGAGGCACCCCAATTGAATTCAGATCATTATCAATAAAATAATCAATATAATGAATGGAGGCACCTTCACCACTCAGATTAACTGATTGTAACCATCAGTTAGCAATTAGGTGCATTTATGATGCTCAGATGACTCCCAGAGTTCTCCGGTTAGCCTCCCCAAATGAAGGAGAAGGATTAATTGGCCTCCTTGACTGAAGGTAGGAGTGGGTGTGCTCATGTTGATGTCATATAGTGCTCCTTTGATGCCAATTAAGTCAATAAGACTTAGGATAGTGGTTTAACAATGCCAAATTGACCAAATTAAGTGTGCATGGTGGGTAAATGTCTCCAACACCCCCCCTTAAGCTATACTTAGGAGAAGTAGAAACATAAATTGCATGAAATGCTAGGGCCCCAAAAACTAAGGCCATAGGTCACCCTGTACAATAATGAAACTCAAAAAATGATCAAAAATAAATCTAAGTGAGGAAAAGAGGGAAAAACCAGTGGGAAAACGCCCCCCTCAAGATGAACACTGAAAGTAGTTTGACCACCCTGATGAACTCACCCCCAACAGTGAACGGAGGTAAGTGAACTTATTTTCTAAAAATCTCCTACTGAATATGTCTGCAATCTATTCATCAGTCGAGCAGTATTGCAGAATGATGGCCCTGTCATGCACTAATTCCCTGATATAGTGCATGTGTATCTCTACATGCTTGTTCCTCTGCCTAGTAACTAGATCTGTGGATATATTAATAGCACTTTGATTGTCACAAAATAGGACAGTGGACAAAGTACTACCAATATCAAACTCTGAAAGAATTCCTTGCAACCAAACAGCTTGGATGCAAGCATTCACCGCTGCTCGGTACTCGTCCTCTGCTGAAGGCACTGCTATGGAGGCATGCTTTTTGCTATACCGAAAAATGGGGCCACCACAAAACATGAATACATATCCAAAAGTAGACTTCCAATCAATAGAATCACCTGCCCAATAGGAATCTGTGTAACCAACCAGCTCTAGCTCGGAGTCTGCAGCATAGTGAATGCCGTATGTCCTGGTTCCCTCAATATACTGGAGGATCCTCTTGGATGCCTTATAATGAATATCATGAGGCTTATACATGTATCTTGACACAACATTCATGGCATAGCAAATATCAGGCCGAGAATGAGTCAAGTAAAGCAAGCTACCTATCAGTTGTCGATAAATACTGCAGTCCATGGGAGGTGTGCTTTTTCCTTCTTCAAGGCTGATCCCTGAAAGGAAAGGGAATGAAGAATCCTTAAATTCAGCCATGTTAAACTTGAATAAATGGTATTATATGTATTTTTACTAAATTAACATTATCCCATCAAAATTTTGCTCAATTTCGAGCCCCAAAAATTGCTTCAAGAGCCCCAAATCGCTCATTTCAAATGCATTGTGGAGAGCAGTTTTGATGACTGAAATAGATGTAACTGTGCTACCTGTAATCAGTAATTCATCAAAATATAAAACAATAATAATAAAATGACCATCATACTTCTGTATGTACACATTTGTATCTGATTTAAACCTTTAGAAGTTTTGCGAGAGAAGGAAGGCATCCATCTTGGAATACCACTCTCTTGGGGCCTGTTTAACCCGTATAGTGACTTCTTTATCTTGAAAACCAAAGATGGATCATAAATGTAGCCCTCAAGATTCTTCATGTATATCTCCTCATGAAAATATCCATGCATAAAGTTATACTTAATATCCATATGATGTAGTTCTCAGTGCTTAGATGCAGAAATTGCCAAAACTAGGCGAATGGAGTCCATTTTTGCAACCGGTGCAAAAGTATCATGGCAGTCCACACCTTGGACTTGGAAGAAACATTTTTTTACCAGCCTTGCCTTATATTTTTAATTTCTTCCATCAGCAGCAACCTTAGTCCAAAACACCCACTTTCATTGAACCAATTTGCTCCCCGGAAGAAGAGAAACTAGCTCCCAAGTGGTGTTTTTCTGAAGAGAATTCATCTCTTCATCCATGGCAACATGCCATCTCGTATCCTTCTGAGCATGGTAGTAAGAATTAGGGTCTGAAATTATCATCAAATAACAATATTTGGATAGCAAATAATCAGTACAAGAGAGCGCAATACCTTCTCTTTGGAAATTGGACTGGGTTCTCCTTGGATCATCCGGATTTCCAATGTCATCACCTGTGGAGGAGAGTGTCTATCGGGCCCAAGTTGGGAGATGGTTTTGTACTTCAGGTTCTAATTCAGCATCTAATTTTTTCTTTTCACTAATATCAGAAATCATAGGATCCAAATCAGGGTCATCACCCCCAATTACATCATCCAAATATTCAGTAGAATAGGAAGGAAATTCAACAGTTTTCTCCTTCACTAGTTCTACCTCCTGAAGAGGCTCATCGAACTTGACACTTATTTCAATGATGATATATTTTGATTTGATATATAGGATATTGAAACCTTTATATTCATCAGGATATCAAATAAACATACATTCTATGCTTTGCGGTTGCAAAGCCCTCCTTTTATCAAGCAGAATTCGGGCCCATGCAGTGTACCCAAACACCCTCAGATTCGACCCATCCAGCATGTGTCCAAAATCTGCTTCAAAAGGGGTCTTCCCTTTCATGGATTAGTGTGGCACTATGTTTTTAATATATTCTACAGCATTCATGGCTTCCTCCCACAAATTTGCAGCCAACTTCTTTGATTCCAACATACAGATGGTCATCTCCTTGAGAGACCGATTCTTCCTCTCCGCTACACCATTCTGCTGGGGAGAGTAGGGGACTGAATGATGGATATGAATACCAATTTGGGAACATATATGCAGTAAATCATTATTGACATACTCCCCACCATTATCATATCTCAAGATCTTGATATTTTGGCCAGATGCATTCTCAATCAAGGCCTTCAATTCAGTGACGTTTTCCAAGACTTCCGACTTCTTTCTGATAAAAAAGACCCATGTGTATCTGGAAAAGTCATCAACGAAAGTCATAATGTACCTTTATCCATTCATGGATGTGATAGGCATGGGACCATTGATATCAGAATGTATCAGTCCCAAGATGCATGATGCTCGGCTTGCCTTCCCCCGATCGAACTTATGCTCAGGGTGCTTTCCAACAACACAGCCCTTGCAAATTCCAGTGGTAGCTTTGATGATCGGGAGGCCTTCAACCATAGAATTATTCTGTAATTTATGCAAGTATTTTAAGTTCAGATGGCCCAACCTCTCGTGCCATATTCTATTAACTTCATTTCCATGAGTCAGCAATGCGGTGGGCTTTGCATCCGCCACAAAATGGGAGAACTCGTAGGATTTTGCATGATGGTTTGCAAGACCTTTTGCTACAAGTTTTTCGGATGCAAGTTTTGTGATCTCTACATCATCTGGGATAAAGGAAACTCTCTTGGGCACTCCTGTATGTGTCATTTGATAAACACTTAGGAGGTTTGATGCAAGAGATGGTACATACAAAACATTGGAAAAATAACCATGCTCAAGATCTACAGTACCTTGTCCTTTGGATATGATTGTGGAGTCATCTAACATGTGGATGGGAATGGATTTTATGGTATCCAAAGATGAGAATGAGTCTCTTTCAGCTGTCATGTGGTTTGAAGCTCCATAAATTATCAAGAGTGCTTTGGACTTCGAAGTGCTTGCCATGAGGGCATGACCTTTTTCATGTTGTGGTTCCCGATCTTGTTGATCTCTCCTCTGAAAGCTTTCCGGAAGATTGATGTGATTTTTCTCAAGAAGAGAAGTAGCTTCATCAAGTTTCTTTTTCATGCAGGCATGTTCAGGGTGGAATCCCTTCCCGTAGTATGAACACTTGACTTTTTCCTTCCCATGATGCCCTTTGCCTTTGTTCTTCTTCGAGCCGGAAGGCTCTTCATGCTACTGGTTTTCAATTTTAGGCTTAAGAACTTTGAATTTGGTTTTTGGGTTCTTCTACTACTTTCCTTTACCCTTCAGATCTTTGGGCCCCGATACATAGACGGCTTGATCACAGGAGGATCTGATGATCCCCATTTGGACAAGCTTATCATGTTCACTTGTTAGGGACTCAACGAAGGCTTTGAGTGAAGGCATCTTCCATATAGGGGTTGTGAGCTTCCCCACATGGAATGTAGAGATAAACACCAAATAATCAACTCCAATTTTGGAGAGTATGGCGAGGATGAATTGATCATCCTCCTTCTCCACCTTACATTGCTTCAATAATAAGACAATGTGCTTGAACTTTGTGAAAAAATAATTTAAGGTCTCAAAATTGGAAGGCTGGAGAGACATCAACTCATTTTCAAGCTGGTATACTCTCAAATCATCCTATTTTCCATACAGGGTTTCCAATTTGTCCCAAATTTCCTTTGGAGTCTTCAATCCCGAGAGATGGAAAAGAAGATCCCAGGAAATAGAGAGGCACAAGAATCCGAATGCTTCATCTTTATTGTTCAAGAATATAGCTTTGTCTATCACAGAAGTAGGATCTTATTTAGTGTCCATAGTGACCCCCCTATAGAGTCCTCTGGCACGTAGCTGGATATCCATGTCTCCTTTCCATGAATGGAAATTGAACGGAGTCAAGAGTTCTACTGAAGAAGCCATTTCAAACTACTAGAGTGAATACTTTCACCTGTTAAAACCTGCAAATCACAACAAAAGGGGCACCTTAAGGTCAGACAGCCTACGCATTTTAGGATTTCATCACACCCAGCATAGTTGATCAAGCAAGCTAGATCAACAATTCCTTTACTTGGGGTATTAAGTGGTAAGCCTTCGCTTCTGGTGCAATGCTGGAATTTTGAGATTTTTCTCAATTTTTCATGCAAGATATGTCAAAAACCATGTTTTTGAGAGATATGAGATCTGTCCCGTCATGAGCTCTGATACCATATTAATTTTTCACAGTGGTCTAGGGACTAAAAACATAGTCTCACAAAGAATACAGACAAATATGCATAAAATTGGCAAAATGGTGTTGCAATGGAAGTAGAAGCTCTGTATAATCAATGAATAAATGAATAATACAATACAATGATCATGCAAGATGAATGAATGCTAAGACAATTCAAATTTTGAAGGAAATCATTCGAATTGAATTAGTGGGTGTAGCTTAACTGACTATAAGCCATAGTAAACACACTAGTTAACCAACTGATCAAGTGTCGATTGACTCAACTGAGTTCTAACTGAATTTGGAGTGCAATGAATGACTGAGTCTAACTAAAAGTAGCTCAGAAACATGTCATTGTATTCCAACCAACAAGTGGTAGCACACCATTAACTCCAATGAACCCCGATGAGGTTAACTGAAGTCAAACTGGCCATTAGAGGTGGTTGGTGGCACCCCTATTGACTCCAGTTCATTAAATATTAATAAAATAATCAATATAATGAATGGAGGCACCTTCACCACTCAGCTTAACTGATTGTAACCATCAGTTAGCAATTAGGTGCATTTATGACACTCAGATCACTCCCGGAGTGCTCCAATTAGCCTCCCCAAGTGAAGGAGAAGGCTTAGTTGGCCTTCTTGATTGAAGGTAGGCATGGGTGTGCTCATTTTGATGTCATATAGTGCTCCTATGATGCCAACTAAGTCAATAAAACTTAGGATAGTGGTTTGACAAGGACAAATTGACCAAATTAAGTGTGCATGGTGGGTAAATGTCTCCAACACTAGCAGTGTCTGGTTCTTCAATGTTCATGAAACCAAAATGTTCTCTCTTCTTTGAATTTCCTAAAAAACTTATTAATGAAGAAATATTTCCAGAAACTACAACTGTGTTAGAAATATCCATTGGGGAAGAATTATTTCTAGGTATGGGTGAGAAAGAGTCTTGTTCCATGCTGATATTATCCGTGGTATTGTTAGGATAATCTTCCCAATTAGATGCTTCTCTGAGCCCAGCTACTTCAATATGTTCAAAAGTCTTATTTTTGTTTGCTTGTCTTCTTTTAGAGATTTCCTGGTGTGGATCATAGTTGATAGCAGCTCCCAAAGAAAACCCCATGCTTTTGAGCAGATTATCAATGATTGGTAGAGCAACTCTACTTTTGACAGCATATGGCCCTACCACCCATGGAAATTTAATATCTAGATTCTTCTTAAAACTTAAGATGTATTCTTCCTCAACTGTAAGCCTTTGTATAATAAATTCCAAAGAAAAGATTCTAGTTGTCAGAAAAGCTGGAAGAATATAAGGCTAGTGCAAAAATCCATATAACCTTATAATTGTTTCATACTCTGAAAGGAACCAGTATCCTATCCTTTTACTAGGGTAAAGTTGCAATGTTTCCTTCATCTCTAGAAATACCTTGGGCAATCTTTCCTGAAATAAAATGTTGTATATTTCTTCCATCAAAAAATTCATGAACTTGCAATAATTCTGGGTCATTTCATCAGTGATCACCAACTCATGAAATTGCAGGTTATCTTCATTATGTGATAAGAACATCTTTAGCAAAAAGGAATGGAATATGAAAAATCTGGTACTCTGGAATTTGACTAATTGAGAACGAATGTTCTCAACTAGGAACTCATCAAACTTAAGGCAACAAGACTGGAAAGACTGACCTGGAAGTTCAGACTCAATTGGGAAAGTACTTAAGATAAACAACGGACTCAACAGTGACTCTATAACATAACCATTAGTGTCTAACCCAAAAAATTGACTAGCTAAATTTATACACGACTGGGTTTCTTCATTAAATAAAACCAGGTCAATAGGGTAAGATAAACTTATAACCTCACTATCAGGATTTGAACATGACTTCAAAAAGGTTTCCTTACTCTCGGCTGCAGACTCTTGGAAGAATTGTATGATGTTTTCTTCTTTGTACTCCTGGGATAAATGAACAAAATCATAGGGTTTTGCAAATAATAGAGGCATGAATAGGGAAAAGGATCCTATACTTAGGTTCATCCATGACAACTTCTTCAGTTGCGGAATAGTTATTAGCACACCACTCGACAAATTCAAGGAAATTCGGGGTCTGGGCAACAGAGAAAAAATAAAAGAAAGACCTGAAAACACCACGGGTGTCTCTACCCTGGTCCTTAATAATTTTCAATTTATTTTTAGCCATCTCAACTGTTTCATTCAATAAAATGGTATCAAAAACTTCAGCATTTTTGTCTTTAGATCTTTCCTCAACCTTCTAACAGGAAACCCCTAACTTTTCACTATCTGCCACTTCTATTTCATCCATTTTTAGAAATATTTGGAAAGTTTCAGGATGCCTAGCTTGTTAATTAGCACAGTGTTCTGATTCATCCACGTTGGCACTTTGTGAATAGTCAAGGTTGTCGTCAATTCCAATTCCCAGAAAAAACAAACCTTTGAACTCCATGTAGGTGTTTTTATATTTTTTTTATGTTTCATAACCATTGTGCGTCTCCTATAATCTATACCGTAGATTTTTTTTTCTTTGAAATCTAAGTTGTTCATGCACAAGATCTCAATACCAAGACTCAACATTATCACCCTGTACAACTTGATTCAACGAATTCAATATCAACCATTGATCTACAATATACCTTCATCAGAACCGTCAAACTGTGAAAATATTTAACATTCCGCTAATCATTTCAAACCTAATCAATCGAGCAACTTTTGTTTGTGAAATGCACCTTATCCGTCGATCAAAACCTGAACACTATCACAACCGTTGATCAACGTCGTCCATACCGCTTTCCATAGATTTCAATATTGAATTTCTCCACGCTAGTTCAATCTGTGGAATTGTTTCCGATCGTATATCTATCTCCTCTCACATCTTATCTATCCGATCTTTCCACCAGCTAACTAATTCTGCAAATTGGAAAACTTCTTTCATCCGAGCATGTTTCAATCTGTGGAATGCTCTAGGACCATTGATATTACCTTGTATCAATCACATCCCTTCAAAGTTGCATCTATTTAATGGATTCCGCAAATCTAAAAACTTAGTTTTTCCTTGCATCTTCGATCTGCGCCATCGATATTTGAAACCTTTTACCTCCATTCCACTGATGAGAAAATTTCAATTTCTCTCCCATGTGTTATCAAGAATATTGCACCTTCTGTGGATAGAAGCTGTTCCTTTGGTCTGAATGGTTCAGATCCAGAACAAATGGGTGAACGACAAAGGATGAATACCTTCCCTAAATGTTGTAGACACCTGGAATACTGCTTCGATCATGAACCTGTGTACCTGCAAACATGTCAAACATACAAGCACATCAAAGCTACCAAAAAATCATCTACATATCCATACTAGTGACTAAGGAATCTAGAAACATATACATGTGAAATCAAAACAACAGATATGTGGGATGGAAATCAGCTTTGCATTAAGAATGAATGAAGAAGCTTACAACCATTGCCTTAGTGTCGACAAGCTCCTCCACAATACAAACACTTCAACCCCATAATCTCCAACTTTCTCTCTATGATCTCCAATGATTTGGACTAGATAGTCAATTCAACAGCATAACAATACCTATTCATTTCTCTCCCTCAACTATGGATATGAGCTTGTATTTATAAGGCTCAATGGATACGGATAGTTGAGCGAATTGTGTGAGGTGGCTCCAAGATCCTACCAAAGGGGATCTTGAGCTCAAACTAACCCATATTGGTAGGGATAAGGGAGGACATGAAGCTCGTGATCTAGAAGCCTCTAGAAACTTCTCTTTTTCCCATTTTACCCAGGGTACCACTTTTGTTCCCTTATGACAGAGAAGTTTAGGTGAGAACTGCTTTAAGAACAAAGCCTATAGGCGGTGGCACCGCTTCTCTATAACAGGACACAAGCGGTGCTGAACAAGGTACTGCTCATCAGTTAAAGGGTAAGCGTGGTGTTAGGTTTTTTCAAGTATAATTGACAAACAGAGCAAGTTTCCAATCCAAGTTTTGGGATTAAGGGAAAACATAGAAGTTAAGGATCTCATCACATGACAATGACAGGATTTAGGTATAATAGAATGCCCCCCAAAGCATGAGGCTTAGAGGGATACGATAAGTGAGAGCTTTGAGAGAACAAGTTGTCACTTCGAGGTGAGAATGTCATCTCGGTCGGAGAATGTTGTTAAGTAGGCATCTATAGTACATCAATACTTTTGACTCATAGAAAAATGTAACCAACTCATGGTTGTGGACTAATACTAGGCAGATCCATGAGAGGAATAAACAAGCATGGCTGCTAGAATAGCATAGATCCATGTGATAGAGGACTCAAACTTGGACATAGCTACCATACATACAACGTAGATCTATGTCATACAGATGCAAATTTGAGCATAGCCATGACCATACAAATGTGGATCCATGCTAGATACAAAACTCCATCGCAACCTGGGGAAAGCAATGAGCACTAAACAAATACCCAGGGTCTTCATCTCGTCTTCCACAAAGTACGATTCTATCCATGTGATTACAATGTTCTGAAGTCGAACATGGTAGAAACCACTTGATTACCAGCCAATGATGTGAACCGTTAACAAGTGCGAGGGAGATCACCATTGATGTCAATGATTCCCAAGGTACCCTAGTACAATCTATTGAGCGTGAATAGATGTCTTGATGTCGAACACCCAGTCGATTCTATTGATAAAAGGTCAATGATGTGAACCTATGTCGAGAGTGAGAGAATCTGTCATTGAGGCATACAGATCTCAAGGTACTAAATTTTGCTTCTAAGACTATTTTCAGATGATGAGCTGATGTCAACGAGAATAGTCTCATTGAAGGAGGGCCATGATGAGTCCCACATCAATGACACGAAACTCAAAACAAAGTTCTAGAATGATGTGAATAAGGTAACCATAAGACTGACTCAAAAGTACTGACACAGAGACTGTTTTGACTGCAGAGGTAAAACTTCTTCAACTTCCCTTTGAACATTGGGCGACATGACAAAAGACTTGGTAGCATGACTAGACCATACAAACACACAATGCGACGGTGGACAATGCATTCTTTTGAAAGACTCAAAGGAGTGACATGACTCATGAAATTGGATTGTCACGGAGATCAGCTGAATACCCAATTGACTGAAATGATATGCAGACAAGTGCCATGTTCAAAGGTAACGGCAAACTACTGCCATTTATTTGCAAAATGATTCCCTTCCCATTTTCCCCATCATGGTTGATGAGTGCCTCTTTTCAGTTTTATGAGTTCAAACAGGGCAACAAACACTCGTTATAGCTCGTCCGGAGACAAGTCCAAACTCATATGTTTTGCGAACCTGAGAGAGGAGGGGTTCATTCCCAAAATAGGGTCTCTCAATGTTTAATTTAACGAGTCCAATGAAAGTAAACTCGGTATTGTTCATGTTTAGAGATTCTGAACGACCACGGATGAATACTCCATAGTGTCCTTTTTCGTAAAATAGTTCACCTAAACTTAAAAAGTGATAACCAACCATCATATGAACGACTCTTCAAGTGCTTTAACAAGCATGAAGAAGACAAGATCACTCGACAATATTTTCGTATTTAAGGAGCCCGAAAAGAGTTTAAAGAAGACTCAACTAGGTCTCTTTTCATGATGAGATATTTTACGAGTCTGAAAAGAATCAGAAAAGGAATCGGACCTTTGATGCTAAGTTTCGAGAGCGTGACCAAAGTATCACAATATACGCTCAAAAGTCTTTTTCTGTTTTATGGTAGTACGAAAAAGTAAAAAACGAACTCCCAAAACTTTTATTGCTACCGCTCTTCTATCCTGCAATAACTTGAAAAATAAGTGTTAGATTCTCCAATAACTGGCATTAAAGGATTACGACTGATAGATTTTGAGTAATAAATGATTTTAAAACAAACTATAACATGTCAAACCCTAAAATGTATATAAAAGTCACGTAAATAGTAAAAAATCAAAACATTTTACCATTTATCCATAGTGGAGAGCCTTTGGAGCATTTTCTTGGCCAGATTTTCAGTCGCTAATGTCAAGAGCGTCTACCGTCGGATTCACGTACTGTCAGTTCCACGTAATAGCTTAGACCCTACTCTTTCATTTCATGCCTTCAATTTTGATTTTTGGTGGTGTTTTGGGCTTATTAGGAGAGCCCTAAAACCATGGAAGCGGGCACCACTATTATCCTTTGCAGGATAAGCGGTACCCTGCTAGAATCGCGCCGAAAACGCTGCGCACAGGCGGTGCCGACCATGGGTAAATAAAAATGTATGCACAAGAAAAACTAGCTCATTTTTTAGGATTTGAATGATTGGGAATGCTTGTAATTAGTCTTGGGATGGTTTTTGACAGGATCTCATTGATAAAAAATGGTCATATGGAAAGAGAGGAAACATGACAACGACGATGCCTTTGCAGAATGAAACACAGGTTGTATAGCCACATTGAGAGACTGTGGACTCTTAAAGTTTTTCCGCACACCTAGTATGGTATCACATGAGTGACTGTTAGAACATATACTCCAGATGTGGAATCCGGAGCAACAATATTTCAAGGTTGGTGCTCACATATTGACAGTTGAAGTAGAAGACATCTACTTCCTGACAGGCCTATCGAGACGAGGTGCTCCCATCTCTTTGACTAGTTCCCATGGAGGGGACATTACTATTCAAGAGTTGATAAACTGCCATTGCATTCATGGGACCAAGACATTGGGGAAGAAGACTCCCCAAAAAAGCAGTGGTGGATGGCCGTCTACGGATAGTATTGTTTACCATGTAGAGAGTGGTAGGAAGCCAAGCGGTACACCAAGCATCTAGAGCACATATGATCTATGCCATAGAGGTCATGGCACACACAGTTTTCAACTGGGTGGAAGATTTAAATTCGATCTTCAAGGATCAGCTGACCAAGTGTCAGCAGGGGGAGCTGAAGCAATTTGGTTTCGATTCCATTCTAGCTTGTTTCTTTTTCAAGCGGGTTCCACTGATGAGAAACTAGGTGGTCTTTACAGAGTTGAGGGTGTGGGACCCTCACATGCAGAGATGGGTCCAGATTATGGCTTGTACTAGAGCAGGTAGAGGAAAGGTAAAGTTCGGTGACCCGTTCTTTTGATGGTTGAGAGATCAGCCCCTCATGGTGGAGAACTATGCATATGCGGGCATTGACTTCAGTGGTGACCCTGACCTACCGCTCCCACCTGGTGGAAAGTGGGGTGATATCGGTAAGAAACAAAAACCCTAAAAATGGAAATAGTGTTTTTATGTTTTGATGTTTTATATTTTTTATGTTTAGTAATGAAACTTGAATTTTTTCATGCAGACATCAGAGCAGCATGACCTAGGGGAGCCTCCCCAATAGACAGGCGAGCCGAAGCCTGTTTTGTACCACAGGGAAATGATGTGATAGGGGAGCTAGAGGAGAACCTAGAGAGTTTTACTCTAGACATCCTGGATTCCTTGATCGATGACCTCCCACTGAGGTACCAGAGGCCTACTGCGAGAGTACTGGGTCGTTTCAGCAGACTGCTATGTAGCGTAGCCCAAGAAGTGATGTGTTAACATGAGCATCATTAGATGATGGGTGCATGATGTATTCACTGAAAGATGATACATAGCTTCAGGAATTTTTGTATGATGATTTTTAACCTGAAAGCCTACACGCTTCAGATGAGGTCTCATGACCTATTTTTTGTAAAACATGTTTATATATATATATATAGACTTCTACTTGGTGTTTATATGTCTCAAATGGTGAATGTATTTTACATGAGTTTTATGTGTCTTTTATAGTTTATTTACCGTGAACCATGTTTGATTTTCATGTCATGAATGGGAAATATGCCAGTCTATGATGTAATTTTCCAATGAGTCGGCAACTGCATTATTTTCCCTAGGGATATGCCTATAGGTGATAGTTTCAAATGACCTTTCTAATAAACATACCCTCTGGAAGAGACGGAGAAGCATAGGATTCCTAATGGTATAGACATGGTTTAAATGAAAAACCACTAGTTGTGAGTCCATCAAGACTACCAAGTTGTGAACGTGTTGGAAGGAAGCTTCAGTCAGAAGACCTATGACTGCTCGATACTCGAAGATATTGTTGGTAGCGGGACCAATAAAAATCGTTCCTGAACTGACCAAATCGTAAGCTGGGAAATAGAGAACCCAAGCAGCTGAGGAAAGATTCAAGGTGTGATGGAAAGCACCATTAGTGAAGCCGTAGAAAGCCATATGCTCTGCATGACCAAAACATGGTATAAACAGATACAGACACTAAACTCAAAACCATATTGAAAATACTTAAGCACACTAAAAGTCAAGTAATAGACATATATACAAGATACTATCCAAGAGAGATCTAGGCATAGTACCTCTTTAGGTACAACCCATTGTGAGGTTGTCCTAAGGGGATCCCATCATAGTCCACGAGCTCGTAGGCCCCTTTCTCTAAAACTCTAGAAATAACGAAATGACCATACCACATGGATTCAAACTTTCCTTTCCCTTGTTTGTCATATCTCTGATCACAACTCAAAACTAGGTCACCCTCATTAAAGGCACGAGGTTGGACAAAATTATCATACTACGCCTTGATGCATTTCTTGTGTGCCTCATTAGATAAGGTAGCATCTCTTCTAGTTTCGTCAAGGTAATTCAAGTATAGAAATATTTATTCCTCTACATAAGTGTCTGGGAGAAGTTCAACAGAAACTTTCAAGGATGGAATCTGACATTGAATCGACAAGACAACTTCGAGTCCGTAGATAAGCTAGAAAGGTGTGAAACCAGTAGTTGTTTTCACCAAAGTCCTGTAAGCCCAAAGAGCAAAGAAAAGGATATGGTTCCAGTTGGATTTATGGTCTCCAACCATCCGACGAAGAATCATTTTCAAAACTTTGTAAATGGCCTCGACCTGACCAATAGCTTGTAGATAATAGGGCGTAGAGTTTTCATGACGAAAACCTAGCTTGGAACTTAGTTTCTCCATCATTTGATTATGGAAATGTGATCCGTGATCAGTAATTATGGACCGTGGGACTCTGAATCTTGTTATCAAATGATTGAACAGGAAGAGAGCAATAGTCTTACCATCCTCTGCATATGTAGGCATGGCCTCAACCCATTTTGTAAAATAGTCAACAACTACGATGATGTAACCATGCCCCCCCGGCTGAGGTAGGCTTACAATACATATAATCAATCCCCCATTTGGAAAATGGGCCAACGACAATGACAGGGTGTAACGGAGTAGGATGAGTATGCTTTTTCGAATAAAAATGTTGACAGGGTGGGCATTTCTTAATAACCTCGTGACAATCTTTAAATAATGAAGGTTAGAAATAACCAGCGCGAAGGATTTTCTGGGCTGTAGCCATCCCAGATAAATGACCACCACATGCTCTATAGTGACAATCATTCAACACTTGTTCAGCTTCCTCATGGGTAAGGCATCGTTGGAGAACAGAATCGATACCACGTCGATACAAATTGTCATTCAGGATGAGGTATTATTTTGTGTGGTGATCGATATGGCGGTGATCGTCACAGGATAGAGTAGGCTAAAACCTTTGTGTTTGGAGATAAATTAGCAAATATCCATACCATGGGTTAGTAGTGCTTATCAGGAACAGGAATTCATCCGGGAATGAATCACTAGGCTCAGATTCTGTCGAAGCACAGGGAAGATCACACATGAGCTCGGCAAAGACCAAGGATTTATTTGATGTGGCTTTGGAAAATTCCATATCAAACTCTTGTAGTATGACTATCCATTGGGAGTACTCACCCTTGAGCATCTGACGAGTCAAGATGTAATACATAGGGTTCTGGTCTGCCAATATGGTGGTTGTGCGGAGCAAAATGTAGTGACGAAATTTTTGAACAGCAATGACCATGGCCAATGCTAATTTCTCCACGCGTGAATATTGAGTTTCAGAATCCATAAGATTCTTACTAGCATAGTAAATCACGCGCTCCTGACCCTCGGGATTCTCCTGCACCAAAACCATGGCGATGGTAGTAATGGAGGCAGCAACGTATAAGAAAAAATCCTTTGAATAATCTGGGGGGTGTATCATGGGTGAATGAGTCAGAGCATATTTGAGATTATCAAAGGCTCGTTGGGCTTGGTCATCCCAAAAGAACAGAGTTTCCTTCTTAAGGAGACGCATATAACCATGTGTTTTCTCTGCAAAATTGCACACGAAATGATGGAGAAAGTTTGCCTTCCCTTGCAAACTTTGGAGTTCTAGAAGGTTGGTTGGGGATGGTAGAGCTAAAATAGTGGCAATTTTCAATGGATCTATCCAGATGCCATCCTTAGAAACCACAAAACCTAACAGGCGTCCCATCTCAATGTAAAAAACACATTTATGAGGATTGAGCCGTATGTTATAATGACAGAATCTCAGGTAAATGTCTCTAAGATGACTAGGGTGGTCCTCTCGTCACTGTGAATGACCAGGGAGGTCGTCAAGGTACAGTTCAACAATATGTTTTATATCATGAAATGCATAGGACATAGCACACTGGAAAGTGGCTCCAACGTTTTTCAGGCCAAATGGTAACTTCCTATATGCAAAGGTTCCCCATGGGAAAATGAATGTCATCTTGTGCTAATTGATGGGTAAAATCTCAATCTGATTATAACCCAAAAATCCATCCATAAATGAGAAGATGACACTTCCGGCATAGTTGTCGAGAATCTGGTCGATATGCGGAGTGGGAAAGTTGTCTTTGGGACAAGCTTTGTTCAAATCTCTAACATCAATGCAGACTCTAATGGTGCCCTGCTTTTTACTGACAGGGACAACGTTCGATACTCATTCCGTAAGGGGTACAGGATAAATAAACCATGCTTTGAGAAGTTTCTCTATTTCAGCTTTGATAGCCGAGGCTTTCCATGGATGGAATCGTCGTAGTTTTTTCCTGATAGGTCTAGTAGTGGGATAGGTTTTTATTTCATGGACCACAATGGATGGGTCTATCCCCGACATTTCTTCGTAAGACCAAGAAAAAATATCATGGAATTCCTTGAAAAGTGCTATGTATGCTTCAGATTCTTCTGCTGAGCAGTTCTTCCCAACATGAACATGCTCAAGGGTACCAGGATTGGCTGATACATCAATTGGATTTGTTTGAGTAATGTCACATAGGTTTTCTTTAGAATCTGTGTCTTGCAACAATATAGGATTTTGAGGTGTGTTGACAATATCAATGGAAAAAAAGGATGCAAAATCATGGTCTACCGAACTGGTGTTGGGGAGGAATGAGGATCTATGATGATGATCCTCCCATATAGGCTCATTCGTACTCATGATCTCCATAATGGACTCATCGGAAGGAAAAATATCAGAGAGATAATCCATAATAGGAAGAGAGGGTTCTAACTAGTAGGGCAGGTGGTAAGGGTCCGAAGCCACCAAATGAAACTCATCAGTGTGGTCATCGAAAAGGGTTTGAATAACATTGTACATTTCTTCATGTAGGCTCAACGAGGTGCACTCAACAATTTGTTTTCCCTTTGGATCATAATAAAACAACGAAATCATATTTACTGTCATTTTGTCTGTGTTAGGAAGAGTTGATGGAAAAATACCCATAAGGGATGAATCCTTCAACATGCCTACCCCAATCGACTAGTAAGGAGGAGGGGACTGGCCTAACATAGGGAAGTTATTAGTCATAGAGGTAGTAACATACGGTGTACAGAAATCAAGCTAGTCAATGGTGACAATTTTCCCTAGATGCAGAAATTGGACAGTTTGAAATATCGTCGAAGTGACAGCAGTCATGGCCTAAAACCAATTTCTTCCTAAAAGGAGGTTGTAATCTAACGGGTCGTCTACTACTTGTTGATGTATATGTAACTTCAGAATGTATTATTCTATGCATATTATATATTGTAACCCGATGTTTATTCTGAGATTTCTC